>CADCWW010000025.1:0-350440 GCA_902806505.1 Hypoxylon lienhwacheense
AATAATAAATTAAAAAAAATAATTATATAATTAAAATTAAATCACGTAACTTATAAGGTATGGTACATATACTTATAATTAAAAATATATATCTTTAATAAATACGTACTTAAAATAAAATATATATATAAATAAAAATAAAGAAAGATTTATGTATAAACAAAGGTATTATTTAAATATTTAAATTTATAAAATTATAAATTTTCTTTTCTTTTTTTTTTCTTTAATTTTATTATTTTTATTAATTTTTTAAATAAATAAACCCTTATACCTATTATCCGGATATACCCCGTGATAAATATTAAAATATTTTTTTAATTATTATAATCGTTTTAAATTTTTATTTATTTATTATAAATTTTAAAATTTTAATTTTATATTATTTTTTTTATTTAAATATTTATATAAAAATATAAATATATTAAATGAATAATATGGTAAATTATTTATATAAAATATAACCGTTACCGTTATTTAATTTCGGGACGAAATAAGTTTTAAAAAAATTAAAAATATGGATAAATTAAAAGTTTTTATAAAAGTTTTTCCGGGTTATATTAAAATTTTTATTTAATTATTTAATTATATAACGATTTAATAAAAGTTTATCGATTCGAAAAATAATATAAAAAAATAAAAAGTTACATTTATATTAATAATTATTAAAAAATTTAACATAATGAATAATTAACCGGAAATAACCCGGATAACGGAAAAAATATTAAAAAAATATTAATAACGTTTTATAAATTTTATATAAATAAATTTCGAACATATATCCCGGTAACTCCGAACCGGCATATAAAATACGTTAATAAAATGTAATATTTATATAAAAAAATATAATTTAAATTACTCCGTTATTTTTATAAATTTAATATATATTATAAAATTATTTAAATGGGAATATAATAAACTAAATATAATAAAACAATAATAATTTAACATTTTAATATAACGAGTATTAATATATAAAACCGAATAAAAGATTATTTATTTAATAAACCCGGTTTACGCCCCGTTTATTTTATTACCCCGGATATTAATAAAATAAATAATTCTTTTTTAATAATTAAAAATATTTACCATTATATTTAAATATTTATTTTTAAGTAATTTATTTTTCTTAAATTAAATATTTCCAAATCGGAAATAATATAAAAATCGATTAAAGTTTCATTTAAATTTATAATCGATTTTTAAATTAATAAAATTATTTAATTTTATTAAATTTTATTTAATTTTAAACTTTTTTTTAAATAACTTTTAATTAATAAAAAATTTATTATTATTTAATTTACGTTTATTATTTAATTTTTTATCGGTTAATAATTTTTTATAATTTAATAATCTTTTAATTTTTAATAACCTTTTATTTTAATTATTATTTTATTAATAAACGAATTTATTTTTTAATTAAATGTACTTTTTATTTAAATAAATATATCCCCCGTTTAATTAAATATATTTTCTATTTAATTAAACATATTATTTATTTAATTAAATATATCCCCCATTTAATTAAACGTATTTTTTTTAAATTAAATATATTTACCATTTAATTAAACGTATTGTTTTTTAATTAAATATATTTATTATTTAATTAAATATATTAATTATTTAATATATATCCGTTATTAGGTTAATATTCTTTATTTTATATATAATTATAAAATGAATATCCGTAATAATATAAAATTATTTTAATAAGTTATTTAAATTATTTTATTTTAAAATATTTAATTAATTATAATTAACCGGGTTATAATTAATCGGGATATAATTAATTAAAATATAATTAATTAAGATATAATTAACCGGGTTATAATTTATTTTTTAATTTATAATAATAATTAATATTAATAAATTAAATAAAAAAAATATTTTAATAAAATATAAAAAATTAATATATATTTTTTAAATTAAGTTTTTTTTTATTTATTAAATATTAATTTTTTATAAATTAAATGTTAAAAAAAAACCCAGAATATATATTAAAAAATTTCGATTCTTATTTTTAAACGGGATAATTATATATATTTAACGATAATATTTATAAATAAATATTAATACCGATTAGTAATTAAAAAATGTAAATATATTATAATATTTTCTTTTTCAAATTTTAAACGAAATATATTTACTAATTATTATAAAATATTTTAAAAAAGTTTAAAATAAAAAAAATAATTATATTAAAAAAATGTACGATATTTTAAAAAATAGATTTAAACTTTTTTAAATATATATTATATTATAAATATATATTAATTTTAATTTTATGTTATTTTTTTTATAATTTTATCAGGTTATACCGTTATTTATTTTTTTTATAATATTTTATAATATTAAAATTTTAAAGATATATATTTAATAATGGAATGGTATTTTAATACGGAATAAAATAAAATATAATATTATTATAATTAAATAATTATTATTTTTTATTTAATTAAAAATAATAAAATTAATGAAAATAAATTTAATTTAAAAACTTTTTAAATTATATTTAATAAGTTATTATTTTGTTAAAAAGTTTTTAAACCCGATTTTAAAAAAAAGTAATAATTAATTATTATTATTTATTATTATTATAAACGTGATAGTGGTTTAAAAAAACCGTAACGGTAATAACTTATGTTAAAATTTAATAGATTTTATTTAAAATAAGAAATCATTCATTAATGATTTAAAAAAGAATTTATTTAAAAATAGTGATAATTATAAGTTATAAAATATATTAAAAGTTAAAATTAAACCTTAATAAACATTTTTTAATTATTAAATCTTAATTTTTAAATCTTTTATTAACTGCCCTTTCTTTTTTGAAAAAAAAACACATTTTTATTTCTTTATTTTATATTTTTATAGTTTTTATAACTTTTTATTTTATTTTATATATATATTTAAATTAATTAAAATTTATAATTATTATATATTATCTTTCTTTTATATATTTATAAACAATTATATACATATATTTATTTTTAAAATAACATTTATTATTTTACTTTAATTTCTTTTTTTTAAAATCGTTAATATTATCTTTAATTATTTAATTCCTTTTACTTATAACTTTTTTAGTAACATTTTATTTTTTTAATCAAATTCTTTAATTAATTTTACCGTATTTTATATAAAAATATCTTTTAAATACCATTAATTATATATTAAACCATATTTTTTCTAATATATAAAATATTTTAAAAGTTATTTCTTTCCGGTTTTATTAATTTTTCTTTTAATTAATTTTTTTATTTTATAAAATTTCCATTCCTCATTATTTCCATTAATTTATATTTAATTTAATTATAATTTCTTTTTAATAAAAAACTCTTTACCCGGAAATCTTAATATTAAATATATTATAAATATAATTCGATATATTTTTTAATGTTTAAGAAAATTTAATTTATATACCAGATTATTTATTTTTTTTATAATTATTATAAGCTTTATCTTTTAATAAAACCATTTTTTAAAAGATTTTCCAAAAAAATTATATTTTTTTTGTGGTTATATCGTTAAATGATAGTTATATCATTAAGAAAATATTATTATACTTTTATATTTATGTATTTTTAACATAAAGTATAATCCTTTAATTATATTAATAATAAGAGATTTTATTTCTTCGTAAAATATTTTAATATAACCGTTTTATAATTTTTATTTTTTATTATTTTATTTATTTTATTTTATTTTTTTTTAATATAATTATATACATATATATTAACATTAATTAATATTATTACGACAATAATAATATAAATTAATAAAGTTAATAATTATTATTACGATTTAAAATAATTATAATAATATAAACGATATTAATTATTTTATTTTATTACCAATTTTATTATTGTTATTATTTTTAATATTTTTATTTTTATTATTATTTTAGTACGTTTAATAAATATTAAGATATTTTTTTAAATATAATAATCGTTTTAAATTTTTATTTAATTATTACGATGTTTAAAGTTTTAATTTCGTATTATATTTTCCGGTTAAATATTTATATGAGTATATAATTATATTTGGTAAATAATATAATAAAATATTAATATAAAAGGTTACCGTTATAAAATTTAACGATATAATAAATCCGGTAAAAATAAAAAATATAAATAAGTTTAAAGAATTTATAAGTATTTTCCCCGGTTATTTAAAAAATATTAATTATTTATTTAATTATATAATAATTTGATAAAATTTTTGTGACTTATTAATTATTATTAATATTTAAAATTTAATATATATTTTAATAATAATTGGAAAGTTTAAAATAACGGATAATAAATTATAAAAAATTCGAATAATTAAAGAGATATTAAGTGAATATTAATGATGATTTAAAAACTTTATATATAAAAACTTCGAACGTATATCCCGATAATTACAAACCGTTTTACAGAATATTTTAATATAACATGGATTTTATATAAGGAGGTATAATATTAATTATGTTATTATTTTTATTAATTTAATATATACGGAGGAATTGTTTAAATAAAATTATTAAAAATTAAAATTAATTAAGAAATGATGGTTTAAAATGTTGGTATGGCAAGTTTTAATATATAAAATTAAATAAAGGATTATTTATTTTATAAGTTCCGTTTATATTTCTATTATATTATAATTTTAAATATTAATATAATAAATAATTCTTTTTTAATAATTTAAAATATTTAATATTATATTTAAATATTTACCACTTATTTATTTATAAAAGTGGGATATATTCGTTAAATTAAATAATTTAAGAGAGTTAATAATAAAAAAGCTAATTAAAACTTTAAATAAATTTTTTATTAATTTATAAATTAATAAAATTGTTTAATTTTATCGAATCCTTTTAAAAGATTAACCCTTTTAAAGTTAATTATTAATTAATAACTTATTTAATTTTAGTAACTAATTTACCGTTAATTAATCTTTTAATATTTAATAATTTCCTATTATTTAATAATTTTTTAATGTTTAATAATTTTATCCCGTTATTTAATTACCTTTAAACATTTAACCAATAAATATATTTATCATTAAATCAACATTTCTTACTTTATATATCACCGTATAATGGATATTCATATCCGCATTAATAAAAATATCTTTTAATAAATTGTTTAAATTATTTACTTTATAAATATTTAACGAGTTATTATTTGCCGGGTAATAATTTATTATTTAACTTATAATAATAATTAATAAGTTAAGTAAAAAGAATATTTTAATATAATATATAAAATTAATATATATTTTTTAAATTAAAACTTTATTTAATATCGGAATATCAATTTTATATAAAATAAATGTTAAAAAAATAACTTAAATTCTTACCAGAAGATTTTATTTTTTATTCCCGGATGAGATTATTATATATATTTAACATTAATATCCATAAATAAATGTTAATACCAGTTAATAATTAAGAAATATAAATATATTACGATATTTTCTTTATTTAAATCCCGAATAAAATATACTTACCAATTATTATAAAATATTTTAAAAAGGTTTAAAATAAGGAAAATAATTATACGGGGGAAATATATAATATTTTGGAAAATAAATTTAAGTTTTTTTTAAATATATGTTATATTATAAATATATGATAATTTTAATTTCATATTATATTTTCCATGATTTTATTTAACCGTACGGTTATTTATTTCTTATATAATATTTTATAACATTAAAGTTTTAAGAATATATATTTAATAATAAAATGTTATTTTAATATTAAGTAAAATAAAATATTATATTATTAAAATTAGATGTTTATTATTTTTTTTTAATTAAAAGTGAGAAAATAAATAAAAATAAATCAAATTTAAAAATATTTTAAATTATATTAAATAAATTATTATTTTATTAAAAAACTTTTAGCCTTAATTTTAAAGGAAAATAATAGTTAATTATTACCGTTTATTAAGCTTACCGTAATATACTTTATTTATAATAAATTTTATTTAAATTATTGAATAAGTTTAAAGATTTTATTAATAAATTCCGGACATTTATTAATATTTATAAAAATATTAAAAGAATATGTTAATATATATTAAATAAAAATAATGACGATTTTAATAAATAATATTACGTCGATTATAAGTATTATTATAATAATAAAAATGGGAAATATAATTTTAAAAATCGTAACTGTTAATTTATTTATAAATGTTAAGTTTGTTAAAAAGAAAAATATTAATTTATTAAATATTTAGAATATAAGTAAAAAAAGGTTTGAATAAAATGGAAAATTAAAAAAAATAAATTTAAAAGATTTTATATTATATTTTTATTGGATTATAAAGGTATAAAAAAGGTTTAAAATGTTAAGGAATTTTTAAATAATAAAGATAAAATTATTAATATTAATAAAATTAATAATTAATAAAGAACCGGTTAATATATAATTATTAATTATCTTTTCGATTAAGCTTTTTAATATTATATCATTTTATTAAATTAATATATTAATATTTTTACCTTTAATATAATATTTATATAAAGCGGTGTCAAACCAGGTTGTTAAAAGATGCAAAAAGATGTAAGGTAGCTTAAAAAGGTTTTGCATCTTTTGCATGAAAGGGAGGTAAGAGTTTTTTACGAACGGGGAGCTTAAAAAAGATAAAGGATAAAATCAGGGAAACGGTTAGAAGTTTAATTTGTAAGGTTTAATCTTATATTTTGGTATGATATAGTGTTTTTGCCTGATGTTATTATATTGTGAGCGTAATCCCTTACAATTTATTTTTAACCGTTATATGAAAAACATTTTTTAAAATATTATACTTAATATAAATATAATATGTTTTTTTATGGTAAAAAAAAGGTAATATTTTACCTTAATAAAAGAATATCTTGATAAATATTTAAAAGTGGATAAGAGTCGAGTTAAAGAAGTTAATATTAAATTTAAAGATAAATCTTTAATAAAATTATTAAGCATAATTTTAATTAACACCTTTTTCGGTTTAATTAATTTTTATATGATAAAAATCGATATTTTATTTTTATTATTACTTAAAAATATAAATTATATGGGTGTATATTTTAATAATATCATTAATTAATTAATTTATAAAAACGGTGTAATAATTATAATTATATATAAATAAGGATATTTATAATTTTAATTTAATAATATTATTTATTTTATAAAAACGAAATTATATCGAATTTATATCCGTTTTAAATATTCTTTTATTAATAAAATGTATATTTTACTCGATAAAATAGATTATAATGTTAAAATTAATGATTTTAAAAAGATTATTAAGCTTTATTACCATTATTAAATTAAAAGAAAAACATTTTAAAAATTCCGGTTTAGTTTAAAAAATCCCGAAATTAATTTTAATTATAAAATTATTATCGATATTATATATTTAAATAAACGTTTAATATTAAACGTCGTTAATATAATTATAAAGTATTAAATAACCCAGTTTATAAAAATAATTTCCATTAAAAAAACTTAAAAATTATTAAAATAATGTTAAATTAACATATATTTAAATTTGTTAAATATTATTATATATAATATAAGAATTAATTTTAATAATATTAAGTTTTATAATAAAATCCGTTTAATAAACATAACATATAATTAAATCCTTACCGAAACACATTAATTAATCGGGAAAATTAAAGAATATTACAATTTTATTAAACGAGTATATAAGATTATCTCAGAAAAGGTTAACATAATATATACCTTTTAATTATAAATGACCGTTAAAATAATAAATGATATAATTAATTTAAATGGTTTAATTTTTACCTTATTAATTTTTAAAGCTTATCTTTATATTAACATAAACTTACCATATATTTTTTTATAATTATAACACATTTAATTAATCCAAAAGATAATAATTAAAATTAAAAGGATTAAAACGTAACATTTAATTTAAAATACCTTTAATATAAAAAACAAATCCAATATATAAAAGATATTACCATTATTTTTATCATTAAGAAATAATATCTTAATATATAAAGAGAAAAATAAATGGAAAAGCTTATATAAAATTATCTCGATTATAAATAAAAATATGATTATTACGTTTAAAACTTTAAAAAAAATATTAATATTTTAAAGTATTTATGTTAAACCATATATTTAATTTAAAAAAAAACCAAAACCTTTGTTAAAATTTAAAATTTAATTACTTAAACTATATTTTAATTTGTCGGAATATAAAATCATTTTTAAAAAAAACTTAAACTTTATTTACATCAATATAAAAGAAAAAAATAATCTTATATTTACATTAAAATTATAAGTAAAAGATTAAATAATAACTTTAAAAAATCTTTATAAAATATTAAATATGAAAAAACTTAAGATTTTGTTTATTAATAACATTTTAAAACCAATTATATATGATATTAAATTATATAATAAAATTATAATTTTTAAATTAAAAATGGTTTATAAAATTAAAGTTAAAAATATAAAAATATTATATAAAAAGTTTTGTTTAATTATATAAAATTATAATAATTTTAATAAAAAATTTATCATAACTTATGTTTTTATAATTTAAAAAGCTAGTTAATAATTAATCATAGTTTTAATATTTATATTATAAAGGAAAAGTATAAAAATCATGATTTAAAATATTATTATAATATATATTTAGTTAAAAATATCGATATAACAGGTTATATTTATATAATTACCAAAAAAGTTAAAAATAAAATATCCTGAAAAAACATTATTATATATTATTAAGCCGTTATACGGGTTAATAAAATTAAATATGTATTAATTCGAAATATACTCGAAATATTATGAAAAAGAATTACATATAACTTTTTTAATATTTAACCTATATTTATTTATCATAAAAACTGGCTAACCGTTTAATATTATTAGATTTTAAACGGATAATACGTTTAACATCGACATTAAAGATTTTTTAATAAAAAAAGATAAAATATTTATTTAAATAAAAATTAAAGCTAAACTTTAAAAAGTTCTGGAAATTAAAATAATTAAAAACTTTAACGGATTATAATTTATAATTGTTAAAGAAAGATTTAATATCTTTATTATATAAAAAAGTTAAGCTGAAAAACTGGAATTATTAAACTTAAAGGTATCGGATATAATTAAGAAATATATTAAATAAAAAATCCGAAAAACTTATATTTTTTTAATATATCAGTTTAAAATTATGTTTAATTATTTAATCGTAATATAATATATAAAATTTAAGCCAAAAAAAACAAATATATTAAATATAAAAATTAAATAATAAATAGATAATAAAGATTAAAGATTTTATTACATTTAGTTTAACTTTTAAGATTTTCGTTTATACGTTTTTATAAATGGATTATTTATTAATAATAAAGATATAAATTTATAGATAAAATATATTATTATAATAAATAATAAAGAATTAATTATTTAAAATAATAAGATTTTTATTAAAAAAAATATTATATATTAGTTATTTATAAAATGTAAGTAATTAATCCGTAACGTTTTAATAAATAAAATTTATAAAATGGTGTAAAATTTTAATATAAATTATATTATTTATATTATTATTAATAATATTTTAAAACATTTATTTTTTCTTAAAACCTTTTTTATTTTTTATACGGATTTGTATTTATTGTATTAATGCTTAATATAAATAAATAATATTAATAAGAAAAAATTAATAATTAATTTAATAACATTAAAACAATTTTATAAAAATAAGGAGATAAATAATATTAAATAAATTTAAGGTTATTATAACTTAATTAACGTTATAATTAAAATATTATTAAATAAAACAATAAAAACCCTGGTTAAAAGTAATAAAATTATCGTTAAATTAAAAAAATAAATAAAACGAAGATAAAGTTAAAGATAATATTTATAACACTTTTATTACGAAAACAAATAAAATAAATGATAGTTACATCGTCAAATAATAATTATATCATTATGTTAATATATATATATATAATTATATTAAAAAGAAATAAAATAAAATAAATAAAATAATAGAAAATAAAGATTATAAAACCGTTATATTGAAATGTTTTATAAAAAGATAAAATTTTTTATTATTAATATAATTAAGGAATTATACGTTATATTAAAAATATATAAATATAAAAATATAAAGTATTATTATTTCAATAATATCTTATTTTAATAGTACCCCATTTAAATGCGACACTTTTCCTTGATTGGTTAAAGCTTTTTCAACCACTTTTTATTATCATATAAATCATTACCGTTTCAATTGTAATCACTCGTTCTTGTTTAAATCAATGATGTTATCTTTGTTTAAAATATCGTCGGAATCGTCAAAGCTGTTATAGCTTATTGACGCTTCAAGATATGTTTGACTGTATTATAAGTTAACTTATCTACTTTTTAACCTCTTCTAGCTCGTTGGTTACGTTGCGAGAGCCGCTTTCACCTTGTCCTTACCCTCTATAACTACTAGCCGATCCAGATTGCCCCCTTATCGGCCCAGTGCCTCGTGAGCGTAACGAACGCGTAAACCTCTTCTGTTGATAGACCTACCAACAAGAGTAGATAAATATATAAAAGAGGAGAGAGAATGGCTTGGAGAGCCTTTCTCTCGTATCTCTTATACGTACGTACGTACATAACAAGTACAGCTTAAAATAAAAAGGTAAGGCAGTCAAATAGCCTTATTAAGCCGAGAGAGCTTTGGCCAATCAGGGAAAAGTGTCGCATTTAAGTGGGGTATTATTGAAATAAGATACTATTAAAATAATAATACTTAAAATATAATGGTATTTTCTTAATAATATAACTATTATTTAACAATATAACCATTATTCATTTTATTTTTTTTTTATAACGAAAATATTACAAATATTATTTTTAATTTTATTTTCGTTTTACCCATTTTTCTAATTTAACAATAACCTCATTATTTTTAATTAAAATCTTTATTATTTCATTCGATAATACTTTAATTATAACGTTAACTAGGTTATAATGGCTTTAAATCCATTTAATATCATTTATTTTTTTATTTTTATAAAATTATTTTAACATTATTAAGTTAATTATTAATTTTTTTTATTAATATTACTTATTTATACCAAACATTAATATAATGAGTACGAATTTATATAAAAAATAAAAAGGGTTTTAAGAAAAAATAAATGTTTTAAAATATTATTAATAATAATATAAATAATATAACCCGTATTAAAATTTTATATTATTCCGTAAATCTTATTTATTAAAATATTATGGGTTATTCGTTTATATTTCATAAATAACCAATATATAATATTTCTTTTAATAAAAATCTCATTATTTTAAATAATTAACTCTTTATTATTTATTATAATAATATATTTTATTTATAAACTTATATTTTTATTATTAACAAATAATTTATTTACGAAAATATATAAATAAAAATTTTAAAAATTAAATTAAATATAATAAAATCTTTAATTTTTATTATCTATTTACCATTTAATTTTTATATTTAATATTTTAGCTTTTTTTGGTCCGGATTTTATATATTATGTTATAATTAAATAATTAAATGTAATTTTAAATTAATATATCGAAAAAATATAAACTCCTCGGGCTTTTTATTTAATATATTTTTTAATTATATTTGGTGTTTTTAAGTTTAATAGTTTTAATTTTTCGGTTTAACTTTTTTATATAATAAAAATATTAAATTTTTCTTTAACGATTATAAGCTATAATCCGTTAAAATTTTTAATCATTCCAATTTTTAAAACTTTTTAAGATTTAACTTTAATTTTTATTTAAATAAATACTTTATTTTTTTCTGTTAAAAAATCTTTAATGCTAACATTAAACATATTATCCATTTAAAATCTAATAATATTAAACGATTAACCAATTTCCATAATAAATAAATATAAGTTAAACGTTAAAAAGATTATATATAATTCTTTTTAATGATATTTTGAATATATTTTAAACCAATATATATTTAATTTTATTAATCCATATAATAATTTAATAATATATAATAATGTTTTTTTAAAATATTTTATTTTTAACTTTTTTAATAATTATATAAATATAACCCGTTATATCGATATTTTTAATTAAATATATATTATAATAATATTTTAAATTATAATTTTTATATTTTTCCCCCATAACATAAATATTAAAATTATAATTAATTGTTAATTAACCTTTTAAATTATAAAAACATAAATTATAATAAATCTTTCATTAAAATCGCCATAATTTTATATAATTAAATAAAACTTCTCATATAATATTTTTATATTCTTAACTTTAACTTTATAAACCATTTTTAATTTAAAAATTATAATTTTACCATATAGTTTAATATTATATATAATTAATTTTAAAACGTTATCGGTAAATAAAGCGTTAAATTCTTTTATATTTAATATTTTATAAAGATTTTTCGGGATTATTATTTTACTTTTTACTCGTAATTTTAACATAAATATAAAATCGTTTTTTTCTTTTATATTAACATAGATAAAATTTAAATTTTCTTTAAAAATAATCTTATATTCCGATAAATTAAAACACAACTTAAATAATTAAATTTCGAATTTTAATAAAAGCTTTAATTCTCTTTTAAATTAAATATACAGCTTAATATAAATACTTCGGAACATTAATATTCCTTTTAAAACTTTAAACGTTAATGGTTACATCGTTAAATAACGGTTATATTATTAAGAAAATATTATCGTACTTTTATATTTATGTATTTTTAACATAAAGTATAATCCCTCGATTATATTGATAATAAGAGATTTTATCTCCTCGTAAAACACTTTAATATAACGGTTTTATAACGTTTATTTCTTACTGTTTTACTTGTTTTATTTTATTCCTTTTTAATACGATTACGTACGTATATATTAATAAACGTAATAATTATATCCTTATTTATAACCGAGATAATTTTATTTAAACCTTTCCATTCATTTTTTTCCTTATATATTAAAATATCGCTCTTTAATAATAAAGATAACGATAATATTTTTTATATATTGGATCCATCTTTTATATTAAAGATATCTCGGATTAAATATTATATTTTAATCTTTTTAATTTTAATTATTACCTTTTAAATTAATTAAACGCATTATAATTATAAAGAAATAAATAATAAATTTATATTAATATAAAAATAAACCTTAAAACTTAATAAAATAAAGATTAAATTATTTGGATTAGTTATATTATTTATTACTTTAACAATTATTTATAATTAAAAAATACATGTTATATTAACCTCCTCGGAAATGATTTTATATATTCGCTTAATAAAGTTGTGGTATTTTTTAACTTTTTTAATCGATTAATATATTTCGATAAAAATTTAATTATATATCACGCTTATTAAATAAATCTTATTACGGAATTTAATATTATTAAAATTAATTCTTACATTATATATAATAACATTTAATAAGTTTAAATATATATTAATTTAATATTATTTTAACAATTTCCAAGTTTTTTTAACGAAGATTATTTTTATAAACCGGATTATTTAATATTTTATAATTATATTAACGATGTATAATATTAAACGTTTGTTTAAATATATAATATTAACAATAATTTTATAATTAAAATTAATTTCGAGATTTTTTAAATTAAACCAGAATTTTTAAAATACCTTTCTTTTAACTTAACAATAATAATAAAACTTAATAATTTTTTTAAAATTATTAATTTTAATATTATAATTTGTTTTATTGAATAAAATATATATTTTATTAATAAAAGGATATTTAAAATGGATATAAATCTGATATAATTCCGTGTTTATAAAGTGAATAATATTGTTAAATTAGAATTATAAATATCCTTATTTATATATAATTGTAATTATTATACCGTTTTTATAAATTAATTAATTAATAATATTATTAAAATATATACTTATATAATTTATGTTTTTAAATAATAATAAAAATGAAATATCGGTTTCCATTATATAAAAATTAATTAAGTTAAAAAAAATATTAATTAAAATTATATTTAATAATTTTATTAAAGATTTATTTTTAAATTTAATATTAATTTCTTTAACTTAATTTTTATTTATTTTTAAATATTTATTAAAGTATTCTTTTATTAAAACGAAGTATTACTTTTTTTTTGCCGTAAAAAAACATATTATATTTATATCGGATATAATATTTTAGAAAGTATTTTTCGTATAATGGTTAAAAATAAATATTATATCGGAAATAAAAATATTAATATAATAATTTAATAAAATAATATAATATTAAAAAGTTTAATCGGAAAGGTAATTAATAATTATATATTAGTTAATTTTTTATTAATTATTAATTTTATTAATATTAATAATTTTATTTTTATTATTTAAAAATTTTTTAATATTTTAAACCTTTTTTATATTTTTATAATTTAATAAGAATATAATATAAGATTTTTTAAATTTATTTTTTTTAATTTTCTATTTCATTTAAATTCTTTTTTATTTATATTTTAAATATTTAATAAATTAATATTTTTTTTTTAATAAACTTAATATTTATAAATAAATTAACGGTTACGATTTTTAAGATTATATTTCTTATTTTTATTATTATAATAATATTTATAATTAACGTAATATTATTTATTAAAATTATTATTATTTTTGTTTAATATATATTAATTAATAAGTTACGAGGAAAAAGCTTGTTAAACTTTAAAACTTAATAAAGCAAAAATTAATTAAGGATTAATTAGCTTTTGTGTATAAATACAAAAATAGTTTTTTAGAGTTATTCTTTTTTTTTTAATTTTTTTAAGATTATTTTATTAAATAATTTTAAATTGATTTATTTGTTTTATTGCGTCATAATATTGAGGTTATAATTTTGTTATTTATAATAATAGATTTTTATAATTTGGGTTTAGTTGAATAATTTACCTTATATTTATAAATTAAAGTTTTTAAAAAATCCGTTTTATTTTAATACGAGTTGGGATTAAATAAGTTATTTGTTTAATTTTTAAATAAAAATTATCTGTTTTTAAATATTTTAAACCGACGATAATATATGATATAATGCCGTTATAACGACGTGTGATATAATATTTGCCGTTATATTTATATAATAATAACGAGATATAATTGGATTTATTAAACGATTTATTATTATGACGATAAGCTGATTAATTGTTATTAATACGTTAAATTAATTGGCTGCCGTAACGATAAGCAAATTGTTGCCGTTTTAATTATATAATGTTTATTATTTATAATTATACGATAAATAACCGATATTACCGTCGTTATTTTATGATTATTTACGATTAATCTTTGTATAATTATTTATAATTAATCCTTATATAATTATTTACGATTAATCCTTATATAATTACTTACGATTAATCCCCATATGATTATTTACAATTAATCCCTATATGATTATTTACGATTAATTTTTATATAATGATTATTTACGATTAAATAACGATATTTTTATATACGATTAAACAGCGATATTTTTATATATAATAAAGTAACGATATTTTTATATACGATAAAAGCAACGATATTTTTAACTTTAATTTAATAAAACTTTATTAAACACCTTTTATATTATATCGATTTAACGTTGCCATTACGGTTTATATTTTATTTATTTTAAAAATATATTAAGTTAATAATTACTTGTTTAACAAGTAAAAAAAACTTTAATTATTATGGTTTTTTATATTTATTATAATTGTATTATACGGTTATATGTATAATTAAATTAATATATATTTATACGGCTTATACAGATATAATTAAAGTAATAAAAAATAAAAGGAATAAAAAGATAATAATAAATGGGATAAATTTAAATGTTAATTTATAACTAGCTTTTTTTATATTAAATAAAAAATAATAAGTTATAAAAAAAAAGTTTATTAAATTTTAAAGTTTAATACGGTAAGAGTTAATTAAAAATTAATTAACTTTTGTGTATAAATATAAAAATAACTCTTTAAAATTTATTTTAATGAATTTAAACCATTATTTTACAAGTTGATTTTTTTTTACTTTATAATTATATCGAGTTATAAGTAAATTGGTTTGTGTGTATATAATTGTAGAGATAAAAGAAATTGATTTATAATTCGTGGTTTAAAGTTTACCGGGCTAAAAAAAGGTAATTATATTAGAGAAAATATTTTTAATATAATGAGGTAAATAAATTTTATTATTTCAAAATATTGTTCGGGGTTAAATATAAAGTATTGCAAGTTTTATATAATTTGTTTATTTTTTTAAAACGTTATTACAATATATAATAATTGTTTATAAAATTGTCCTCTTATTAAATTATATCACGTTAAGTAAAATTGGCTTAAAATATTTAAAACATTTAAAATATTTGTTTTTTTTAATGCGATAATATAATTAATAAATTAATTAATTTAAAATTTTAATATTAAGTATTATTTTAGTAATTATACATTTAATACCTTTTATATTTATTTTAATTTGTGTAATTACTACGTAATAATTAATTAAATTGATACTATTTTACAATGCGGTTTTTTTTTTATAACGTAATATTTAATGCGATATTAAATGCGATATAAGCAATATATACGATATAACGTAATAAATACGATATAAACTATTAAAACCGATTAATATATATATATTTAAATGGATAATTACTTATAATAGATTATTAAATAAGTTATTAATAAATAAGTTAATAAATAAGTTAATAAATAAATTAATAAAAATAAGTAAAAAAAAAGAATTATAATATAATCTTTATTTTTACCTTATTCGTCTTTAAATTAAAGTTCGAAAATTTGATTTACCGGGATTAAAATTAATTAAAAAGTTTCAAAAAATGTTATGGCTAAAACGGTATATATAATATAAAAGAGAATAAAAAATTCTCGAACTTTAAAATGAGCTTTATTGAAATAATTTAAAACTATTTTTTCTTTTCTTGATTTCTTTTAAAATTATTTTATTAAACAATATAAATATAATTAATAATATTAATTAGCTTTATATTAATATATTCTTTTAATATTTTTATAAATGTTAATGGATATCCGGAATTTATTAATAAAATCCTCGAATTTATTCGATAATTTAAATAAAATTTATTATAAATAAAATATATTATAATAAACTTAATAAATAATAGTAATTAATTATTATTTTCCTTTAAAATCGAGGTTAAAAACCTTTTAATAAAATAATAACTTATTTAATATAATTTAAAATATTTTTAAATCCGATTTATTTTTATTTATTTTTTTATCTTTAATTAAAAAGAAAATAATAAACATTTAATTTTAATAATATAATATCTTATTTTATTTAATATTAAAATAATATTTCATTATTAAATATATATTTTTAAAGTTTTAATATTATAAAATATTATATAAAAAATAAATAATTACATAATTAAATAAAATTATAAAAAATATAATATAAAATTAAAATTATTATATGCTTATAATATAATATATATTTAAGAAAAATTTAAACTTATCTTTTAAGATATCGTATATTTCCTTTATATAATTATTTTCTTTATTTTAAACCTTTTTAAAATATCCCATAATAATTAATAAATATATTTTATTTAAGATTTAAATAAAGAAAATATTATAATATATTTATATTTTTTAATTATTAATCGATATTAATATATACTCGTAAATATTAATACCGGATATATATAATAATTTTATCCGAAAATAAGAAATAAAATCTCTTGGCAAAAACTCGGATTATTTTCTTAACGTTTATTTTATATAAAATTAATATTCCGATATTGGATAAAGTTTTAATTTAAAAAATATATATTAATTCCGTATATTTTATTAAAATACTCCTTTTATTTAATTTATTAATTATTACTATAAATTAAATAATAAATTATTACCTGACGGATAATGATTTATTAAATATTTATAAGATAAATGGTTTAAATAACTTGTTAAAGGATATTTTTATTAATATAAATACAAATATTTACCGCATAATAATATATAAAGCAAAAGATATTAATTTAATAATAAATACGCTTATTGGTTAAATGTTTAAAAATAATTAAATAATAAAGTAAGATTATTAAATATTAAAAGGTTATTAAATAATAAAAGATTATTAAATGTTAAAAAATTAATTAACGGTAAGTTAATTAATAAAGTTAAATAAATCGTTAATTAATAATTAGTTTTAAAAAAATTAATCTTTTAAAAAGGTTCGGTAAAATTAAATTGTTTTATTGGTTTATAAATTAATAGAAAATTTATTCGGGGTTTTAATTAACTTTTTTATTATTAATTTTCTTAAATTATTTAATTTAATAAATATATCCCACCTTTATAAATAAATGGCGGATATTTAAACGTAATGTTAAATATTTTAAATTGTTAAAAAGAAATATTTATTATACCGATATTTGGGATTATAATATAATAAAAATATAAATAAAACTTATAAAATAAATAATCTTTTATTTAATTTTATATATCGAAATTTATTATATTAATATTTTAGGCTATTATTTTTTAATTAATTTTAATTCTTGATAATTTTATTTAAGCGGTTTTTCCATATATATTAAACTGATAAAAATAACGGCATAATTAATATTATATTTCTTTACGTAAAATTTACATTATATTAAAATATTTTATAAGGTAATTTATAATTATTAGGATATATATTTGAAGTTTTTATATATAAAATTTTTAAATTATTATTAATATTTATTTAACATTTTTTTAATTATTCGGATTTTTTATAATTTATTATCCGTTATTTTAAACTTTCCAATTATTATTAAAGTATATGTTATTTTTTAAACATTAATAATAATCAATAAATCATAAAACTCTCATCGGATTATTATATAATTAAATAAATAATTAATATTCTTTAAATAATCGGAGAAAATATTTATAAACTTTTTAAATTTATTTATATTTTTTATTTTTATCGGATTTATTATATCGTTAAACCTTATAACGGTGGCTTTTTATACCGACATTTTATTATATTATTTATTAAATATAATTATATATTCGTTTAAATATTTAACCGGAAAATATAATATAAAATTAAAGTTTTAAATGTTATAATAATTAAATAAAAGTTTAAAACGAGTATTATATTTAAAAAAATATCTTAATATTTATTAAACGTATTAAAATAATAATAAAAATAAAAACGTTAAAAAGAACGGCGATAATAAAGTTGGTAATAAAATGGGGTAATTAGTGTTATTTATATTATTATAATTATTTTAAATTATAATAATGATTATTAACTTTATTAATTTATATTATTATTATTATAACAATATTAATTAATATTAATATATATGTACGTAATTGTATTAAAAGGAAATAAAATAAAATAAATAAAATAATAGAAAATAAGCATTATAAAACCGTTATATTAAAATATTTTACAAAGAAATAAAATCTTTTATTATTAATATAATCGAAAGATTATATTTTATATTAAAGATATATAAATATAAAAGTATAATGGTATTTTCTTAATGGCATAACCGTTATTTAACAATATAACCACCACATTAAAAAAATATTATTATACTTTTATATTTATATATCTTTAATATAAAATATAATCTTTTAATTATATTAATAATAAAAAGTTTTATTTCTTTATAAAATATTTCAATATAATAATCTTATAACGTTTATCTTTTACTATTTTACTTATTTTATTTTATTTCCTTTTAATACAATTATATACATATATATTAATATAAATAAAATATGTTATTATAATAAATAATAAAAAATTAATTATTTAAAATAATAAGATTTTTATTAAAAAAAACATTATATATTTATTATTTATAAAATATAAATAAATAATTTATAATGTTTTAATAAATGAAATTTACGGAATAATATAAAGTTTTAATATAAATTATATCATTTATATTATTATTAATAATATTTTAAAAAAAAGAATTTTTAAAAATCTTTTTTATTTTTTATATAAATTTATATTTATTATACCAATATTTAATATAAATAAATAATATTAACGAGAAAAAATTAATAATTAATTTAATAATATTAAAACAATTTTATAAAAATAAAAACATAAATAATATTAAATAAATTTAAAATTATTATAATTTAATTAACGTTATAATTAAAATGTTATTAAATGAAACGATAAAAGTTTTAATTAAAAATAATAAAGTTATTATTAAGTTAAAAAAATAAATAAAATGAAAGTAAAATTAAAATTAATATTTATAATATTTTTATCGCGAAAAGAAAATAAAATAAATAATAATTACATTGTTAAATAATGGTTATATTATTAAAAAAATATTATTATACTTTTATATTTATATATTTTTAATATAAAGTATAATGTATTAATTATATTAATAATAAAAACTTTTATTTCCTTATAAAACATTTTAATATAACGATTTTATAATGTTTATTTTCTATTATTTTATTTATTTTATTTTATTTCTTTTTAATATAATTATATATATATATATTAATAAAAATGGATATTTTAAATATTTTAAATTAATTTTATATGGTATAATATAATTTAATAAAAAAGTTATTCCGTAAATAGTTATTATATACCGCGATAATATTTTAAAAAAATAAAAAATTAAATAAAACTTTTTAATTTTTATTTTTAACTTCGAATAATATTTTAAAATGATATAAATATGTTATTTTTATATAATATAAAAAAGAATTATATATTTTATTATATTAATAATTTTCTTTTAATATAAGTATTTTTTTTAATTTAATAAATTTTAAACCACGGATTATAAGTCGATTTTTTTTATTTTTATAATTATATACGTACGAGTTAATTTACTTATAATTCGATATGATTATAAAGTAAAAGAAAATCGATTTATAAATAATGGGTTAAGTTTATTAAAATAAAATTAAATATAAAAATTAAAAAGTTTTATTTAATTTTTTATTTTTTAAAAACGTTATTATAATGTATAATAACCGTTTATAAAATGATTTTTTTGTTAAATTATATTAAAAAATAAATTAATTTAAAATATTTATTTTTTTTAACGCGATAATATAATAATTAATAAATTAATTAATTTAAAACTTTAATACCAAGTATTTTTTTAACAATTATACGTTTAATATATTTTATATTAATTTTAAATTGTGTGGTTATTAAATAATAATTAATTAAATTAATATTATTTTTATAACGTAATATTTAACTCGATATTTAACGCGATATAAACGATATATACGATATAACGTTATATAAATATAATATAAATTATTAAATAAATTATTAATAAATAAATTAATGATAAATAAATTAATGATAAATAATAAATAATATAATTTTTAATTTTATTTTATTCGTTTTTAAATTAAAGTTTAAAATTTTAATTTACCGGGATTAAAATTAATTAAAAAATTTAAAAAGTTTTATAATTAAAACGGTATATATGATATAAAAATAAAAGATTCTCGAATTTTAAAATAAATTTTATTAAAATAAATTATTTTAATAAATTTAAATTACTCGTTTATAAAATATTTTTTCTTTTTATAATTATATTAAATTATAAATAAATTAATTTATACGTATATATTTACGGAAATAAAAAAAATATTTTATAAAATTCGAGAATTTAATTTACCGGGGTTAAAATTAATTAAATAATTTGAAAAATTTTATAATTAAAAATGTATATATAATATAAAATGTTAATTAAATAAAATGGAAATAAAAAAATTAAATAAAAATATAATATTAATTAAAATCCTCGATAATAAAAAAAAAATCTTTATTTAATAAAAGGTAAAATTAAAATCCATTTATGCTTTTTTATATTACGTGACTGGTTTATGCTTTAATCACGTGATTTTGATTAAATATATAATTATTAATATATATTAATATTAATATAAAAATTAAAAAAATTTTAAACTTTAATTTAAACTCCGTTAAAATAATAAAATAATAATAAAAATAAAAATATTAAAAAGAATAACGGTAATAAAATTAATAATAAAACGGGATAATTAATATTATTTATATTATTATAATTATTTTAAATTATAATAATAATTATTAATTTTATTAATTTATATTATTATTATTATAATAATATTAATTAATATTAATATATATATATATAATTATATTAAAAAAAATAAAAAAAAATAATTAAAAATAAACGTTATAAAATTATTATATTAAAATATTTTATAAAAATGTAAAGGATTATATTCACGATATAATAATATTAAGTAAAAATATTATATTATATTAAAATATAAAATTAAATCTTATAGATTAAACTTTTAACCATTTTTTTAATCTTATTTTTTATTTTTTTTAAACTCCCCATTTATAAAAGATTTTTATTTTCTTTTTATGTAAAAAATGTAAAACCTTTTTAAGCTACTTTATATTTTTTTATATTTTTTAATAACCTGGTTTAATATTGTTTTATAATTATCCTCCTTTTTTTAAATGTTTATCTTAAACGTGGTTTATACCTTTTTTTTCCGTAACCGTTTACGCCGTTATAACTCTTTCATTCTTTCCTTCTCGGTTTTTTAAACCTTTTTTTTCCGTTACCTCTTTTTATACTCTTAAATAGCTTTTTAAACTTTAATTATATCTTCTTTAACAACCCATTGGTTATATTCTTTTAATTATTTTACCCATTTTACTAAATATAAAGTATTTTTTTATATATTTTTCCTTTTTATTACTTTTTTTACCTTTTATTGCTTTTCCTTTTCCTTTAAATCGGATATTATTAAATATTTTTCAGGTTTAAATCCTTCTTTTATTTTTTAAAACTTTAAAAAAGTTATTAAAAATATATTATATAACCGATTATACTTTTATAATAATATTAGTTAATATATTAATAATTTTATATTTTTTAAAATTTTAAAAAAACCAATAAACCGAAGATTTAATTTAAAACATAATCTTTTTAACCGTAAGTTTTTCGTAGATAATTTTATTAAATCTTTTTTTTTAAACTTAACACTTAATATTTTTTGTTATAATATTTGGTTTAAATTTCAATCATATATAATTAATGTTTTTCCGTTTTTTTTTATACTTTTTATAATTTTTTTAACTTTACACTCGTTATTAACACCTCTTTTTTTAAAATATTATTTTTAACACTATTTGTTATATTTGGGTAATATCCCATTAAAATTATAAATAATAATACTTTTATTATTACATTTTTTATATTATTATATATAAATTATACTTTCGTTAATAATTATACCCAATGGTTTTATTCCGAGTTTATAAAATATTTTAAATAAAATTTTAATACTTAATTTACTTTTTTAATTTATTTATTAATTTATAAATAAAATATAATTAATAATTATTTTTTAATCTTTATATAATAACATATATTTAATTAATATTCGCTTATAAATATCATTCTTTTATCCGATATTACTTTTTTAAATATATTAAATCGGAGAAATATATTTTAATATAATACCTCCGTTAATTTTGCCGTTATAATTTCCATTAATATTAATATTAATTCCACCATTTTTATATATTTATTTATAATAATTAAGATTATATTTATTTCCTCTCTTTAATATTATATTATAAATAATTTTATAATAAAATCCATTATAATTCTTTTCTATAATTTTATAAATAAAAATAATAATTATAATTTTTTATAAAATTTATACTTAAATACTTTAATTTTATAACACACTTTATATTTTTTAACTTATTTTTATATATTTCTTCTTATATTTTTCCAATAATATTTTCTATTTATTAATCTTTACATTTTTTTTACTCTAAAATATCCCGTTAAAAAATCGTTATAATATTATATCAATAATTCCGCCTTTAAGTTTTACTCCTTTAATACGTATATATAATTTTAGAATCGGATTAACTTATCCTTTTTTATTAACCATATTAAATTATCCGTTTTAGCTCCCGTTATAAATAATTCCTCTTTTTTTTAATATAATTTTATATTTTTATTTTATACTTTTTTCAATAATTCTTTCATTAATTTTAAACCATTTTCCTTATATATCAATTTTTATATTACCGCTTTTTTCGCTATATGCCTCGGCATATATTACGTTATAAATAGAAAATACTTTTCTTTAATAACCCATTATTTCCAGTTTATTTTTTCTTAAAAACCAAGATTTTTACCTTTTAATCTTTTTATTTTTATTGGTAATTCCATTTATAATAATTATAATATAACCATTTTTATTTATAACATTAATATCATTTATATCTTTGATTTCTTATCTATATAATAATCAAATTTCCGTAATAATAAATTTATTAAATTTTTTTTTCCACTTTAATATTTAATTTTAAAATTAAAAAATACCAAAAATATACACCATTACATTTATTTACCATTAAATTTCAAATATATTATAAATAACCTTAAATTTTAATAATTAAATAATATTTTAATCGTATATTTATTCTTTTAAAAATATTATTTTTAATATTAAAATAACTTTATAATCACTATTATCTTTTAATCTAACATTTTATAATTAAATTTTACCTTTTTAAACTTTTTTAACTAAAATATTATAAAATAAAATAACTTTCCGTTTTTTAATTACAATAATATTCCCAATATTATATATATTAATGTGTTCATTTTTAATTTTATAAATAATTTTAAATTAAAATATCTTAACAAAAAAACTTTAATAAATATATTATATAATATGTTAAATATAATTACCGCCTCATTTTATAATTTTACATTCCCCGGTTTTTTACCATTTATAATTCCCTATAATAATTTATATAAAAATTTAATAATACGTAAATACCTTTTTATAAATCTTTTATAAAAATTACAAAACTTTAAAAATTATTAAATTTCATAATATATATTTAATTTTAACCATTTGTAAATAATATTAACCCGGTTTAAATCTATTATTACTTGTTTCATAATAATAATAAATCTTAAAAATTCCACTTATTTTTAATAAAAAATATATTTGGTTTTATTAACATATAAATCATATTCTTTTAACTTTTATAATATCTTTTTCAAATAAATAATATATAATTTTCAATTTAAAAAAAAGATTAAAATATCATCTAAATATATTATACAAAAATCATTTAAATACTTATAAAATATTTAATAAATATAATTTTAAAATATAACAAATATATTAATTAATCCGAATAATATTACTAAATATTTAAAATATTTATATTTAATTCTAAATGTTATTTTCTATTCATTTTTTTTTTAATTTAAATATAATAATAAACCTTTTTAAAATTAATTTTCGAGAAATATTTCATTTTTATAATTTTATCTAAAATTTCAGAAATAAATAATAATAAATATTTATTTTTTATTATAATTTTATTAAATCTTTTATAATTTATATATAATTATAAACTCCCATCCTTTTTTGGTACGAATAATATTAATACGCTTATTAAATTTTATAATAATTTAATTTTACCACATATTAAATTATTATTTAAATATTATTTTAATACTTTTAATTCGTTTTTCGTTAATAAATATATTTTATTATATAAAGATATTATATCCGGGGATATATTAATAATATGATTTATATTATTTTTTTACAATAATATTTTTACTTTTTTATTATTAAATATATTAATAAATTTTTATAATTTTGTTAATAATTGTTTTTTTTATACTAATAAAGATTTATCCGTTAATTCCACTTTATCCGGTAAAAATATTTTTTTTAATATTACCATAATATTAAACATATACACTTTATTTTTATACATTTTTATAAATTTATAAAGATTAAATATTTTATATTTAAATATATTAATTTTAAACCACCATTAATATTTCTTATAGTTTAATATAATCCATTCTTTTTCCAATATTTTCATCGATAATAATATTAAGTTTTTATTTATTTTAAAATCTTTATTAATCGCCATATAATTTCATTTTATTATTTTTATTATTCCTTTATTATTTATTATTTCCATTATTATTTTATACATATTATATATTAAATATCTTAAATTTTTTACAACTTTTAAAATTAAAATTATAAACTTTATTTATTATAATTTAATTTCTTTTATAAATTATATATTAATATAATCGACTTTTATATAAAAATTTATATTTATATATATTTTAATCATTTATATTTCAACTTTAACTTATATTTTTATATAAAACCTTATTATTACCTTTATTATTAATATAAACTCCATATTAAAAAATAACACATTTACGGAACCTTTTCTTTTCTTTATTTTTTATTATTACCTTTTTTTAAATCTTTACTTATATTTATATTAAACATAACTTTTTTTAAATATCGAGGCGTTAAATAATATTTATTTTAATAAATATAATATTTCAAAGTTTATCTTTAAATATTTATAAAATTCTTTCTTTTTTTTTTATAATTTTATTCTCCCTTAATTTAAATAAATGTTAATTAACTTATAATATATTTAAATTTTTTATATACTTTTTTTTTTTTATTTAATCGTTTTCATTTTTATATAATACTTAACCATACCTCCCATTATACCTAAACTTAATTTATTATCACTATTTTTATTTAAAATTTAACTCTTTTATATATATTTAAATATTTTTAAAAATTATATTATAATTTCGCAAAAAATAACACACTTTTATAAAATTCAAATTTGATTTTTATTTATCGTTCCAACAAATTTAAGAATATATTAAACTTTTTAAACAATTAACAATTTAATTAAATGGTTTTTTCGATTTATTCGGTAATTTTAAATTTTCGATTTTTTATATTTTTTAATATAAATATTATCCATTTTTAAAATCCTTTAAAATCCTTATATACTTTATCTTTTTTCAATAATCTTAATTTATACAAACATTAACTCCATAAAACGTAAACATTATTTTTTATATTATTAATTACATATAAAATATATTTAATCATACTTTTAAACTTTTTTAACATTTTTCGATATATTAATTTTAAATCCATAAACCATTTTTTTCGTTTTTAAAAGATTTAATTTAATTTAAAACAAATAATATTAATGGTTTTTAAGTTTAAACCGTCTTTCTTTTCCGAATTTAAAGAATTTTATTATTAATATATCTCCCGTTTTTAAATTTTCTCCTTCTTAATTATAACTTTAAATTCTTTTTCCGTTTATTTAATTTTTTATATTTTTAACATTTATTTATATATTATTATTTATCAATTTAACTCCGTAATATAACAATTAATACCCGTTTTAATAGTTATAATGACGGTATTTTATTAAATTTATTTATATTTAATTTTAATTTTAAATAATATTAAATTATATATTAATATAAAAAATAATTTGTTTTAAACCCAAATAATAATAACATTAAAAGTAATTTTTTCAATTATAAATTATTTTTCTGGTTTTATATTAAACTCCCTCATTAATTTTAACTTAATAAACTCCTTAACATTATTTTTTAACATAATATTAATTAAATAATATTATAAAAAAAAATTTAAAATTATAAAAGATTACATTTATAATATAATAATATTAAGTAAAAATATTATATTATACTAAAATATAAAATTAAATTTTATAAATTAAACTTTTAACCATTTCTTTAATTTTATTTTTTATTTTTTTTAAACTCCCCGTTCGTAAAAAGCTTTTACCTCCCTTTTATATAAAAAATATAAAACCTTTTTAAATTATTTTATATTTCTTTACATCTTTTAATAATCTGGTTTAATACCGTTTTATAAAAAAAATAAATTATTTTAATAAATTTAATTTACGGTTTAAAAAAAATTTTTTTTTTAACCATTTTAAGTTATAAATATTAAAACCCGAGCATTTATAATAATAAAATAAAAGAAAATGTTTTTTAAATTATAATTTAAATTTTAATCATTCTTTATAAAGAACTTTATTATTATAAAAATTTAATAATTATTTAAAATAATAATAAAAATATTTTTTCTTTTATTATAAAATAATAATATATTTATATCATTTTAAAATATTATTTAAAGTTAAATATAAAATATTATAAATTTTATATAGTTTTTTTATTTTTTTAAAACATTATTATAATATATAATAACCGTTTATAAAATCGTTTTATTAATGTTATATTACGTTAAATAAAATTAATTTAAAACATTTAAAAACACTTATCCTTTTTAATATAATAATATAATAATTAAAAAGTTAATTAATTTAAAACTTTAATATAAAATAATATATTAATAATTTTACGTTTAATAATTTTTTATTTAACTTTAACTTATATACTCGTTATATAATAATTAATCGGGTTGGCGTTTTTATAATAATAAAACGTGATAAATAACGCGATAAATACGCGACCCGTAATAAATAACGCGATATATATAATATATATAATACCACGTAATACATATTTATAAAAATTAATTAATATATATATTTTTAAATAAATAATTATTTATAATAAATTATTAAATAAATTATTAATGAATAAATTAATAATTATATTAAATAAAAAATATTAAAGTTTTATTTTTAAAACCATTTAATTTTAAATTAAAATTCGAGAATTTGATTTACCGGGGTTAAAATTAATTAAAGAGCTTAAAAAATATTATGGTTAAAAAAATATATATAAAAATAAAAAAATAACAAATTCTCGAATTTTAATTTAAACATTGTTAAAATAAAAAATAAAATATTTTATTATTAATATAATTAAAAAATTATATTTTATATTAAAAATATATAAATATAATAATATAATAATATTTTTTTATTTTAATAAAATTTATTTTAAAATTTAAAAATTTATATTTTTATATCGTATATACCGTTTTAATTATAACATTTTTTAAAATTTTTTAATTAATTTTAATTTCGGTAAATTAAATTTTTAAACTTTAATTTAAAAATAAATAAAATAAAAATAAAAATTATATTATTTATTATTTATTATTAATTTATTTATTAATAATTTATTTAATAATTTATTATAAATAATTATTTATTTAAATATATATATATTAATTAATTTTAATAATTTATATTATATTTATTATATTATATTATATATATTATTTATATTACGTTAAATATTACGTTAAATATCGCGTTATAAAAAAAATACCGCATTATAAAATAATATTAATTTAATTAATTATTACGTAATAATTACGTAAATTAAAATTAATATAAAAAATATCGAACGTATAATTATTAAAATAATATTTAATATTAAATTTTTAAATTAATTAATTATTATATTATTATATTAAAAAAAATAAATATTTTAAATGTTTTAAATTAATTTTATATAATATAAGAGCAAACCTGGCCGCGCAGTATGGGTTCATCAAATTTGCCGCGCAGTAGAGCTAAAAAAAGCGCTAAAAAACGCATATGTACATTCAAATACCTTTCAATTCAACGTTACCTTAGATCAATTGTTTCCCACTCAAACCATCTCCAAATCCTTCATATTTGGTATCAAATGAAAGCCCTCATTCAGGTATACGGACGTACTAAGATGCATCGGTATGCGATCGCAGAGTAAAAAGGTATTGAAGAATGGAGAAGACTTGTAAGAGGAGATTTGAAGAGATACAGCCGCAGAATGGCGATCCATACCGCATTCGGATTAGCTCCTCGATTTTGTCATACTGCGCGGCATATTTGACGAACCCATACTGCGCGGCCAGGTTTGCTCTAATATAATATAATTTAATAAAAAGGTTATTCCGTAAATAATTACGAAGGTCCAGGCCAAAAGTTTCGCATATGAAAAAAGAGACTTCTTACAGTACATCTAAGAAGTTCGTACAGTATTTTGCTTTCTTCATTAAGTATCCTTAAATATTCAACTCTAAGTAATTATTATTGAAATATTTTTATAAATTTTTCTTTTTCATATATCCTAAAGGTAGAGCAGCTCTAGTTTATATAACAGTTGAATATAAAAATAAAAATAATTATATCAATTTAAAATCTTAATATTCATATGAAAAAGGTACTTATTAAAGCCATAAAGTTTATAAGGCAGTTCAACCCCTAATACTACCTGTACGCATATTTGACCCGCTTTTGTACGGCACTGTGCTAGACTCTTTTTTTTGATGTGCGAAACTTTTGGCCTGGACCTTCGTATTATATACCGTAATAACATTTTAAAAAAATAAAAAATTAAATAAAATTTTTTAATCTTTATATTTAATTTTAAATAATATTTTAAAATAATATAAATATATTATTTTTATATAATATAAAAAAAAATTATATATTTTATTATATTAACGATTTTTTCTTTAATATGATTATTTTTTTTTAATCCGGTAAATTTCAAACCATAAATCATAAATCGATTTTTTTTATCTTTATAATTATATGTGCACGAGCCAGTTTACCTGTGGCTCGATGTGGCTATGGGGTAAAAAAAAATCGACTTGTAAAGTAGTGGTTTAGATTCATTGAGATAAGTATCTTCCTGATAACATAACGGTCATCTAACGATGCAACCACCAGCCGATTAAAGAGAAACGGATCGTCACATTATAACATACCTAACGCCGTGTTACATAGAAGAGCATGAGCAGCCACTGAGACACTGCTATACCTACCTAGCTAACGGCAAAAGGTTGCCTTAAGCAACTTGGTAAGTAAGATGTGCTACCTATTAAGGCCAACAATTTTCGAGTCTAAACACCTACCTTATAATATCTTGTATGCGTTTGTGGGGGGGATGATAGATCCGTCCGTCGCTTCAAGCTACATTTTTCGGTATGTACTATCTGGGAAGAATGCTCCTGATACCGCAATGCCAAATAATATTTAAGAAAGTAATCCCTCGTAGTTGACAGTCGTGAATATTCTTACTATCATTAGAAAACTACAACTCGTTGCCTATATACCTACCCTTCTCATACAGACCTTCATATCTTGCATACAGAACCGCTTCTTAACGTTCAAAAAAAGATGGACAACATATCTCAAGTCCCCGTGAACGGGTACGCGCCACATGCCCCTCCGCCATCCTCTCTTTCCCTTCTCATCCTTCCTCGTCAATGGCCCCTCTCCTTTTGTCCTTCGTTCAGCCTCGACCGGAGGCTAGTCGCCCTATAGATGCTTCTTACACAGCCCCGAGTACTCTATCCACGTAGTCGTGGTTAGCGGTCTTGACTCTTTGCCTGCTCTGTCTCATTTGATCTCTTAACACATTTCCCATGTCATACCTACTCTCTCCTATCCTTAGGCTACCCCCTCCTATCCCTAGGCTACCCGGCACAGACTTTGCTGATCAAGTGCTTTATCTCACCTTAGATCCGCTCCGCCCGTAGGGACAGCGACAAGAGCTCGGGCAGATGACAGCCAGCTATTGACCCAAACACTCCACAAGTACACGGTCGACGTCGCTAAGGGCAATGCGCCCGTCAATACCCTCATGCAGCAGGGCTCTGCCGAATCAAACCTTGCGATCCGTCGTGCCAATATCAATGACGTGCTCGCCAAGATCGACGCAGTATGTTATTTCCTTCTCTGTTTGATGAGAGCTCCCTGACACCTCGTCTCCGGGGACTCACCTCGTTAACCTGTGTCGATGTTATCTGTCATACAAATCAAGTGATGGCTCATGGTCTCTGTGTCCTTCCAAATGGTAGGGTACTTTTACATAGCTGGCCACTAGGCCTTGTCCAAGACATAGGAGAGGTCCGGTACATAGTCTTGACTGGGACGCCTTATAAAGAGAAAAAAAAAGAAAAAACTCATAAAGGTGTCTGACCGGAGCCTTCTGTTGCTTCGACAAGCTCATCTAGATACTACATCAAGTATCGGCAAGGACCGTGCTTGATCTTCATCCTGGTTTGAACTTGTCATATTTGCATATCAATAAGCTGTGTATAAGATGGATGAGGGATATGCTAACAACGCCACAGGTCTTCCCAAAGTCTTCTACTTGAGTTCGACGTCAAGATATTCGAAGATGAAGACAGGCCAAAGAGAGACTTAGAATAGAAGGAACGCATAGAAACGGAAAAATGTGTCTGCCTTGGGTACGGCTTGGATTGCTTATTTTTTTAAAGGGGGGGGAGGTTGCCTACCGACACGCCTGGACCGAGATATTGACTGGATGAGACATGACCTAGGAATAAGACATGGGATTAGTATTTTCATATTTAAACTGAGTCTATTACGACAGTTGGTGACCTTAACACCGGGTATATGCAATTGTTCATCTGGTCCCCCTGACGCCATCTCCCCCTGACGGACCTTAGGCTGAGAGGGCCTAGATCGCATCACCAATCCTCAATACATACGGCAAGCTGCCGTGGTCTTCTTTCGTCGCGAGCCGGATGATGGACGACTGAGAAGCAGACCGTAGACTCAAGCTCGAGGCTTGGCTGGCAGAGTACAGCTTCTTTGACTGGGCGAGACTGCTGCCGCTCTTCGTGCTGAGAGAATGCGATAGTCTCCTGCCACCAGTCCTGCTCCGCGGAGTCGTAGGTGCGGTGCGATACTGGTGCCAGGTATGGGTGGATGAGTTCCGGTCAGGGTGACTCGGCCGGCGCGCACGTGACCGTATGCTACGGCTACTCAGGCTAAGAGAGCTTGATCCGCTCCGCGCAGGAGTAGTGGGAGTCGTGTCTCGGGGAGCATCGTCGTCAATGTGTCCTTCACTCTCAGACTCGGCACCATCGAGACCCTGCAAATCATATAACGAGGCAGAATCAAGAGGCTGCATTGCGCGCAGGAGCTCAGCAAAGAGGTGCATTAGCTGGCGGAAATGCATATTAGACAGTGGCCGAGTAGAAAACCGGGCACGCTCATAACTGTCGAGAAAACCGAACGCGTCCTGTGAGCTAGGTAGCACGCCAATATCTATAAGATGAAGGACATAATCTCTCATTGTCATACGAGGATGGCGTTGAAGAAGAGTAACCGAATTAGTATCAAGCATTGGTGGGTCCGTGGCAGAATTCGGATCCAGAGGCGCTTGTGAGACCGCCTTGGCTTCGATCAGGTTTGACAACTCAGATATGACGGTGCTGTATTGGATATTGGCCAAGTCTGGTGAGTTCGGAGATCCCCAGCCGTCATGTTCGATCTCACCCCAGACAGGTCTTAAGGGCGGAAAAGAAGTGCCCACGAGCTCCTGTACTGTTGCGGGCGACATGGACTTAGATAGGTTAGGAGATCTTAGCTCCTTCGTATGATCCCTAGTCGCCATCATCTCTTCTGCCACCTCCAACGATGCTGCCCCGGCTGCAGGTTTTATAACCCTCGGATGAGCCTCCCATGCAAGAGCGGCACTCCGGCCGAGATCAGCGACGATCATCTCGCGAACTTCCTTAGGAATTTCCCCTTTCTCGATGGGAATCGATGTCTTGGGAATAGAAGCTAGCACGGTCCGGGTGACGTAGAGCCTCAGTGCATAAACAAATAAAACGGTGAGTACGGTGAGAACAAAGACTATGGCGGTGACAATGACATTGATGCCGTATCGATTAGATGAGAATATGACTTGACGAATGAAATCGCCAGGAACGATGAGAACGAGGGCAGTGAGGACAAGACATAGCAGGACATAGACGGACAGGTAGGCTATGCGAGAAACGAGACTAGGATTCGCCATTATGATATGTTTTGCTTAGGGATCGGTATGAAATGAAAGTCAGTAAGGAAGGAGAAAAGAAAAAGGGAAACTAGGCCTACTACGCGACGGTGAGCAAGCTAAAGGAATATAATTGAGAGTCATGTTAGAAGAGAAATATCCATGCCAATGTCATAGATTGAATATAGTTGAAAGGGATGAAAAGTTGGAAAGATGAAAAGTTGCAAACAATTTGAAGTTAATACATTTTGGCGTTGACGTTGCTCCACATTACGTAAGCTTGCATATAATATACCTAGGTACGGTACCGGCAAATTCTGTTTCTATTTTTACATCCATGTTCTTGACTGCATGCCCGTCTGTGTGCCATATCCCCCATTTACAGATTATGTGTGTCAAACGTGTACTTCGTACTCCGCAGACTTACAGAAATATACCAGGTAAAGGTAGTTTAATAACGGCGTCTAATACACTAATTACCTCCTATTTATACGTAATATTCCGCAAACTTCCAGTATCAACAACAATGCGTCGACGAGGAATAGCTTCTACACTAAAGCTTTATCCGTCACAACGTTCTTGACACCAAAATAATTACGTGCATATTCACCCATGAGTAAAGAGGATAAAAGTATAAATTAAATAAAGCTCTTCGTCGATGATTTCTTTTTCTTCGTAAACCTACAGCCGATCGCGGCTGGATACCGGAAAGGTATCTAATTTATTTTTGGTGCTCTCCTAAATCGGAAAAGCCTCAGCCGCAAAGACAAGAGGTTGATCTTGAGCAAGCGCAACCACTAGTGCGCTTGCTGCATCTCTGGTTGGCCCCCTGATCTCTGTCCCTGTTCCTGTCCCTGCTCGTTTTCTTGCTGCTGCTTCCTCTTCGCAGCGGCCTCCCTCGCCTGTCTCATCTCGGCGCGGGTGAGTTTCATGTCGCTGCTGTATTGCCCGAACGAGGCGATGAGTTCGCCAAGGCTATCCTTCAGCGCCTCAAGCAGGTTCTCTACTTCGACGCACTCGCGGCTCCCCTGAATATCGGTCCAGTGTGTGGGCAATCCGTCCCTAAACGCCTCCAGCTTCTTGATGACGGTCGTCAACCTGCGTATGATGACCGGCACATCCCGTTGGACGTTGCCGAACGGGTCCTCCGTAAGACTGCAAACCGCCAGTCTCGATAAGATGTAGGCTGCGTTCACATATATGCTGAGCTCACCGTATGGCTGGCCAAGGACGGCGGTCGTCAGTCGACGACTGAACAGCTGCTGAAACAGCGAACGGATGATATACATAGTAAAAGGATTTCTCGACAAAAACTGCCGATACCAACTGACATTAGACCTGAACGCTTCTTGTTTATCTTTCGTCCATAAGTGATCTGCTACTGCTAGCGCTTTCTTGGTCCCAGGTAAGCAGGACTCGGCAGGTGTTTTCCCCGGCGATGTTGTTGCGTTACTAACGAACTTTCCGAACGAACTCCGTAGGTTCTGCTGAGCTGGTGCTGATGCCCAAACATCATCACACTTCGGAGGCTGCACGATCCGGGTCCGTAGCTGAGAGGGAGGAGGGGCAGCAGCTGCTTGTGGAGCAGACGGAGCGGCTGGGTTTCCATACTGATCGATTCTATGCTCGATTGTATTGATAGTACTTAGACACGTTGCATATATTTGCGACCACGCCGAACCGTCCTTTCGATCGATATCCTCAAATATGCTTTTTCTCCTTGCATCAAAATCCTTTGTGATCAAGGCCAGCTCCCACATGGCAAATGCCTGTGTCGTCAGCGTTAGGTCTCAATAACGGGTCTAAGAAAATACCTACCGATATGCGGTCCTTCTTACTCTTCAATCCATTCAACAAACTCCCATTAGGATCTTTAGACTCGGCACTGAGAGGTTGGTTGTTCTTGAGGGGTTCCTTTCCAAGTTGTACCCCAAAAAGAGCGTTGCCGAGATACCATAGGAAGCACAACAGGAACCCTGCCCATATTGATCGCACCAGCATCCAGATACTCCACGGAGCCTGACTGGGTGGAATATTGGATTTGGGGAGATTGTAGAATAGGCGGAAAAAAGACAGGGCCCAGACCCAGGCGGAGCGCCGCACAAAATAGTAAAGTATAACATAGTTGGTCAGAGCAACGCCTATAGAGAGTATACCAGCGCGGAAGACAATAGAAGGGACCTGACGAATCAACCTGTTCCAGCTGGTCTCCAGTCCGTTATTAACAACCCCTTTACTCATCGGTACTGCCGTGCCGATAAGTATTCGGTCACGATCCATGGATATGTGAGCAGCGCCCTGGACGATTCCTAAGATGATGAGATTGACGGTGTAGAACAAAGCTCGCTCGTTCAGCCTTGCACGATCTCCGCTGTAATACATGATCCAGCTGAGATTCGCCCCGGCTGGGGTTGAGAACAGGTAAGTCTGGCTGAATAACCAGGCGGATATGGAGAACGTGATTAACGTCTCCGCGGTCGCGAAGGTAAACGCGTAGTTGCGAATAGTTTCGAAAGGGTAGTTAGATGTTCGAATGCCGATATGAGCATGGGCAATTTGTAATATGACGACGGGAGTGATGCTGATGAATATGGCTAGGGTACGAATGCCCGGGAGCCCCAACGGACACCATGGCCAGAACCCTTTGATAATATGTTAGCTGAGCAGATGATATGGATTAGGAGAAGTGACACGCACAGCCATCCCATCTTGACAGGGTGATGCTCTCAATATATGCGGCTGCCAGCAAAACACCCGCAGTCGAGGCGAATCGTCGCTGGAAGGCAGGTTGAAGGAAATCTTTGTATGGCGCGCGGCGCGCGGCTGCGGGAGGCATGTTCGCAACCGTAAAGAGGTATAATGTAGGTAGATCAACACATTGTCTATAATGACATGTGTAAGAGATAAAAAGTACGAGAAGTGATGGGTGCGTGGTGAAGTTTTATGGGTGGGAATAGAAAAGAATCGGAGAAGACAAAAAAAAATATGATTCTAAGTACGGTACAAATAGATACAAGGTAAGTTTGGTTGCCATGCAGGTACCCTATTAGACCGATGAATGTAAATAAAAACCGGTGCACCAGCCACGATTAAGAATGTATGTACATAGTACCTACCTGTAATGAGGTACATACCTCTGTACCTACTTCATTCGATGCATGCATATGACCCACAGCAAGTTATGTAATAGGTACTGCATACATCAATGTTCCCGGAGGTCCCACCTTCTAAATCAATCTCACCTTATCCTTATCATAATCGGCGCCATTTGAACTTTGACCTTTCAATCTCAAATCTTTTCCCTTTTCTTTTTCCATCATCAAGTTCTTCTTTCTATCATACTAGTCGCTCATTCAATTAGTCAAAAAAAAATCTGGCCATGTCTTTCGATCAGTTATCCTCCATAGAATCTGGAAGTAGGAGTGGCCGTCGTCAGAACAATGGCGCCTACTCGGATGACCCGGAGTTCTCAGGTTTATCACATGGCTTGATGAACAAGCTATCCTATCTACGAGATGATATATCGAAGCTCAAGTCGGACATCAGCCTCCTCGGCACTCGACGAGATAATCCCCGCCTACGTGAGCGCGTCCATGTCGCCATCGAAGAATCCACCGAGCAATTCAAGGAGGTTGGTGAGGGAATCAAGAAGATCCAGACTTGGGAAGAGCCTACAGTAAGTCATCCATAGCCTCCTTTTTGTTTCCCTGCCCGCCGTGACTCATGTTTTAATCTTCACTCTCGCAGCCTACCCAGAAGTACTCCCAGCAGAAGCTTTCGCGCGAGTTCAAGGCTGCCCTCGGCGAATTCCAAGCCCTCCAGCGCACCGCCCTCGAAAAGCAACGCGCCTCCGTCGCCGCGTCTAAGGCAGCGCTAGACCAGGACGCAACCGACAAGGGCGCCCCTTCCGGAGGCGCCGGCGGCGAGCAGCTCCAGCTCCAGCAGCAGGAGCAGGTACATCTAGCGCCGCAGGATGAGGTGAACTTCCAGGAAGCCTTGATCACGGAGCGGGAGGAGGAGATCCGGCAGATCGAGGAGGGTGTCGGAGACCTCAACGTGCTGTTCCAGCAGGTGGCCCAAATCGTCGGCGAGCAGGGCGAGGTGCTTGAGACGATCGAGGGTAACGCCGTCAATATCCGCGACGACACCCGCGGCGCCGACTACGAGTTGCGCAGCGCTGCCAGGTACCAGAAGAATGCGCGTAGCAAGGCCTGCTGCCTGCTCCTGGTTCTAGCCGTGATCATGGCCATTGTACTATTGGCTGTCTTCTTAGGGTGAGGGCAGGCAATTCCCTTAGGAGGGACGAGCTATTCGATAGAGTGTACGAGCGATACTTAGGGCGGGCGTTCCGGGAGTTAGCGAGGGTAAATTACGAGGCCGAGGATCTCGTTAGTTCGGTTAAGTTAGGTCTATCGAGGTTACGCTGGTAAGGGTAGCTAGCTAGTCTCCCTCTTTTTCTTTTCTTTTTTTATCGTAAGGTAATTCAAAGATATGTGTTCTCTCATTTGCGGTCTTACGAGATGACGGGTCACTGCGCCCTTACGAACGCAGAGGTTTAGTACCTATATATATATATATAAACACATGTACACAAGTGATGGCACTTCGGTTTCAGCTGATGTCTACCTGGTAGATAGTCCTCTAGACATGGTACCTATCTAACCATCAATGTTATATTATAGGATGGCTCGGCTATTCCAAGTACGAATATATCCTACGCACGTACATTGCCAACATGATTTCGTATTGTCATCTATGTCATACACAACTTGCGTCACTTTCGGCTTTTAGAACCGCCTCCGACGTGCTTACTATTATGCGCGGTGTTAGTCGGTTTATCGCGGACGTCCTTCCGGCGCTTATCATGCGGCGCTGCGGCCTCGGTTCGCTTTGGCCGGATCATCATCATCTCGAGCCCCCTACCCGGCTTCGGGGGCTTGGGCGTAGTCGGCATGAAATACGACAGGACCCTGCTGGATATGAGTTGCATGGTGGACGTCGACAGCCAGTACAGGTGCAACGCGGCCGGGAAATGCATAGTGATGGGTCCTACAAGAGCGGCTACGAGGACGAGGCCCCGTTGGAACCTACGTCCCCTCCGCGCCACAGGTGTTACCATCCCGGTTTCGTTCTGGGGGTTGAGATCGACGAGGCGTCGGGTCTCCTGGCGGGTGCTGGGAGCCACGCTGGCAACCATGGCGATGGACAAGGCAATGGGGAGAATATAGTAAGGATCGGGGACAGACAGGTCCTGGAACCAGAGGCAGCCTTCTAACGCGATGCTCGGGTCCGGCAGACGGTTGGCGTGGTCGGCCATGGCGGAAGCCGTGGACGTGTCCGATGCAACGGCGGAAATCTGGCTCACGACAGATGATGTAATGTCTGTCGGAGACGCGGCACCCCCGGCGCTGTTTTCAGCTATCGAGGCCGCGGACGCATCTTTTTTGTCCCCGAAGAAGAGCGACCCGAAGAGGCCCTTCGGACCACCGCATAACCGCCTGATGCTCTCGATGCCGATGAGCCAGAAGGGAAGGCCGAGGACGCCCGTGAAGAGTTTGAAGTTCTGCAGACCAGCCGAACGAAATATCCGCCGAGATACCTTCGAATACCTCATCATCGTCTCACTCCGCCGCTGTTCCGGCCGGATCCCGTCTCGTTTGACTTCCTCCCAGATGCGATGAATCCAGGCCATGAAGAGTGGGGTGAACCTGAGTCGGCGGAAGAGGATGGTGTGGATGTAGACACTAAACGGTATCCGGAAGACGAGGCTGATGCCGATCGCTACGAGAGGGATCGTTATGCACCATGGCGTGTGTGTGATGTTATGGATAGATATTATCGTATCCTGGGTAGTTTGCACGACGTCAGTAACAGTCTGCGAGAGATGGAAAGATCTCGCCCCGGATTGGGATCCGTGGCCATGAGGCAAGCCTCGAATGGGACTGATGAGATGTAATTGAGTCCCGGTTCTCAGTTGTGAACTCAAGCGTAAGGTCGAGGGTCTAACCACCCGAAGAGGACGAGAGCGGTAGATGAAGCTCATAGTTAATCATGTTAATCATGTTAAAGGAGCTATCATGAATGACCATGCATAGATTCGGGTCTATCTCAGAGATGAATAGCTCTTATGCATTGAGTATATGTTTTAAGGGTGGTTATTATTTTAATATAAATGAATGAATGAATGTATGAAGGAATAAAAAGTGGAAGAAGAATTATATTGTATTATGTATATTGTTGCACGACGCTAAATTGACTTATACTCATGTTTCTTATCGATACGATATAGCATAGACGTACCTACTCGTACCTGGTAGGTACCTCCATGGTTCATTAGGTAATTTACCTGCAAGATCCATGAATGGATGTATGTACATGGGAGGTAGGTAGGAGGTACTGTACCTTAACAGGTAGGTACTCAAAAAACGCTAACTTGAGAGGTAGGTGGGATGCTTGGTAGGTATTTGCTCGGTCACAAGTCGACTTTATAATTATTTTTATCTTCTGTTTTTTTTTCTTTTTCTTCTTCAATTTCTCACCACTTTTTACTACAATTACCATTATTACCACCACCACCACCACCACCACCACCACCGTCATACACTATTAGTACTACTACTAATACCACCACCACCATAATTACTAGGTCACATCAATGGGTCAACTGGTCTACTATGGGCGCTGCCTGACCAGGCCTGAACAATATTCTCTTCGTGACACGTATGCCCATCTATAGGCTTATAACCTCTTCCTCTTCTTCTTATTCTTCTTTTTTTCTTCCTTTTCTTTTAAAGAAAAGAAATAATAATATAACTTACCTCATTATTGGCCCATTATTGGCTCATCAGTCTTTAGGCAAATGCCATTCTTCTACTCTTGTTCCCCCTCTTCCTCTCTTTCAGCCTGCTCTGTCCCTTCTGGAGACCAACCATTCTCCTTCGGCATGGACCCAAACACTTTGACCTACACGGTCCTCGTCATCGCCTGTACTCCGTTTGCTCTCTTAATATCCTGGAAATTCATCGTCCCATTTATACTCGGCATCGTCATCCGAATAGTAGGCTCGACCTTCGGTTGGTTTTTGAGAGCGGGAGCCGAAGGTCGTCGAAATTTGATCATCCGCGCTACAGCTGAGAGCGAAGCCTCATTCAGAGAGAATAAGAGCAAGGACCGGGGAAAGGAGAGCAGCGCTAGCAGCGGCGACGAGAGCTGGGAGAATATCGATGGCACTATAACGGGAACATCTGGCAACGGGGAGAAGGGCGATCGGGACTGGGACGGTATCGTTGGATTCTTCCACCCCTTCTGCAATGCAGGAGGAGGTGGCGAACGAGTGTTATGGGCTGCGATTCGAGCTACGCAAAAGCGATGGCCCAACGCCAAGATTGTCGTATATACTGGTGATCACGACGTATCAAAAGAGAGCATACTCACTCGTGTTAAGGTTCGTGATCGTGTGATACATTTCAGCAGGCACCCGACTAGAGTCACTAACAAATCTATTAGAATACCTTCAGCATTGATATCTACCCGCCCACGATCCATTTCATTTATCTGACAACTCGACATTGGGTCCTCGCTTCTACGTGGCCGCATATGACTTTACTAGGACAGTCGCTCGGGTCCTTACTTATGGGACTAGATGCTTTCTCTCTTCTAGTACCCGACATATTTGTTGACACGATGGGATACGCCTTCGTTCTCGGTTTAGGCAAGATCCTCTTCCCAGATATGCCTACTGCCGCCTACGTACATTATCCTACCATCTCTACCGATATGCTCGACTCCCTCGACCCTACAACCCCGGCTGGAAGTCAAGGTGTCAATGCAGGAAAAGGGGTCGGTTTCAAAGGTGTTCTCAAGAGACGTTACTGGAAGATATTCGCTGCTATCTACTCGTGGATGGGCGCTTCTGCCGACGTCGTCATGACTAACTCCACCTGGACACAAGGGCACATCACATCTCTATGGGGACTGCGTAGGAAGCAAAGAGGCAAGAAAAATCCCATCGCTGTTGTATACCCGCCGTGCGCCGTAGACGATATCGAGCGAGCAATCGAGTTATCCGAAGAGAGCGAGGAGAGGCGGCGGAAGTACTTGGTGTATATTGCCCAATTCCGGCCGGAGAAGAATCACCAGCTTATTTTACAGTCGTTCGCGGAGTTCGTCAAGACAGGTACCCCTTCGGCAAAGGAAGCCAAGTTGATTCTCCTGGGCAGTGTTAGGGACGACAATGATTCGAGACGCGTTTATAAGCTCCGTTTGCTGGTCAACGAGCTACAGATCAAGGACCAGGTAACGTTCCAGCTCGACGCTCCGTGGTCCGAGATTCTTGAGTGGCTCGGTAAGGCATTCGTGGGGGTGAATGGCATGTGGAACGAACACTTCGGAATCGGAGTTGTCGAATACCTAGCTGCGGGTCTCATATCCGTCGTGCATAACAGCGGCGGCCCGAAACTCGACATCGTTGTCGACGTCGACGGCGAACCCACGGGTGCGTTTCCTCACGACAGTAGTCCTCGAAATGTTAAGTGTGTAGCTAACAAGATCACAGGTTTCCACGCTTCCACGGCATCCGAGTTTGCAGAGGGCTTTGAGAAGGCTCTCTCGCATCCTGATCCGCTAGCCGTTCGGCGCAGAGCCCGTCTCTCATCCAAGCGTTTCTCCGAGGAAGAGTTCGCCAAGAGGTGGCTCGCGCAGCTGGAATTGCTCGTCACTGCTAAGCCGACGCCGAAGTCGTGAATGTGTTTAAATCGCCTTCCCCTCGCTTACTGTTACCACTAAAGATAGAATATCTCATCGTCGCCAAGGTAGAAGCATTAGACGCTATGTACTGATCAATAAAGTACTTATAGGGTATGGTTATTGGTATCGTCACTACCATCACTGCAATCACTATCACGATAACTACTACTACTCTTCCCCGATAAATATAGACGTATATCCGATACCCCGAGGAACTCTCACCTGGCGGATGCCAGAACTTGGAGTTTTGCGTTGATCTTCTATTTCTTTTTCCTTTTCCTTTTCCTCTCCCCTTTTCTTTCTTCCTTTCTTTTCTCTTTGCTGTATTTCACCATACCTTATGTAGCGGAGTCGTGGTAATTCATTACATGATACCACAGCGAGGAAGGGAAATGGGGAAAGAAAAAAAAAAGGAAGAAAAAAACACGAAAGCGGCTTGTTTAGGTAGTACCGCGAGCTAGACATTGTCTTTTAGTACTACAGCGTTCTAAGTGTTTCATCATCTTACGTTGTATGGCAGGTATATGTGTGCATACGGGTTCGGAAGAATACAAGCAAGACACATATACCTTCTATATGCCTCGCCTGTATCTTGTAAACTCTGCAGTGCGATGTAAATGATATGAATGTATATTCTGTTCAGGGTAAGTCAACCGTAGAGCTAATACCCATGTTCTCATATTTGCTCATTCAGTAAGGTGTTGACCAATATATTTATTTACTACCTGATTCATATACCCTACGACAACAACGGTCATACTGAAATACAATGTTCGAGATATGTACTTATATTTCTGATATGATATGAGTATATTCAGTCAGTTGATTGATAGAAGATGAAATATAAGAGAGGTAAGTTTAGGAGGTAGTCTACCTAGTAAGCTTATATACCTTGTGTTCATGTGTAATATCGACACTGGCCCTATGTTATATACCCCTATATGATATTGAAAAACATCTCATACGGGCGTACACACACACACACACACACACATATATATATATATATATATATATACTGTATATGAAGTAGGCACCTATAAAACATGGCTCATAGTCTATATCATCTATCACATAAATAGGTAGAGGTATGCTAACAACAACAACGATAATGATAATGATAATGATAAAAAAAAAGAACGCTCACACGCATGCGTTAGGTATCTAAAACACCAAGACGGGACAATGTATACCGTACCTAGGTAACTAACCCATCTCACTACTTCTTAATAAAAAGGGGGGGAGATAGGTACCTAGGTAGGTAGGATGGCAGAGACTAGGTAGACAGGAGGTAGATAGGTAGGGTAGGCAGGCAGGCAAGCGCTACAAGGTAAGGCCGGCGCTGGCGCTCTGGCGAGTCTCGCCGGCGGCCTCGAAGGCGCCGTCGGCGGGGCGGCGGCGGAGGGCCTGGACGGAGCTGAGGCCCTCGCGGACCCAGGTGACGTTGTGGCCGCGGGCGCGCATGCTGGCCGCCGTCGCCTTGTCGAACGCGTACTCGAGCGCGACCTCGTCCGGCATCAGCTGGTCGTGGAACCGCGGCGCCGCCACCGCCGCGCGCGCCCCGGCCCCGCGCTCTAGCATGTGCCACAGGACCTGCGTCGTCGAGCTGATGATGCGGGATCCGCCCGCGGCACCGACGGCGGCGGCGAGGGCGTTGGTTGTAGAGGAAGAGGAGGAGGAGGAGGAGGAAGGAGGTTGCTCGACGATGACGGGGGTGATGGAGGAGAGCGGTCGTTTGCCTGCACGGATGTAGTTGGCTGGGTTGGGCGCGTACCCGAATTCGTTGTGCACGCCCGGGACGGAGAAGTCGTTCATCTCGTCGTTGAGAATGACGCCTGTCTCGGGTACCATGAGCAGGCTGCCGAAGAGCAGGTTGACGGTCGTGGTGGACGAGACGGCCGCGCCCGAGCCGTCGGCTGTCGATATGTGCGAGGTGCCGTGGTTCGTAGGCACGTAGACGTGCTGCGGGTCGTAGTTCTCGATGGGCTGGGTCTTGTCGTCGCGGATGTGTCGCCGTACGGACTCGATGTGCGCGGCATCCAACATGGCGGCCTCGAGCCGGGGAACGTCGGGGACGAAGGCCGGGTCGCCGAAAGTCTGGCGCGTGCCGTACGCGAAACGCATCGACTCGTCGAAGCGATGAAGGGTGAGGTGAGGGTCGGCGGTCGTTTCGGAGGCATCGTAGCCCTCCATCGTCTTGAGAGTGCTGAGACAGACGGCGCCGCTACTAGGTGCGCCGGACGAGTAGAGCTTGTAGCCGCGGTACGTGATATTGACCGGTTCACGAATGATGACTTCGTAGTTGGACATGTCTTGTAAAGTCATCGTGCCATTGTGCTGCTGAACGTATCTGATCGTAGCTTCGGCTTTAAAAGGGGGTTAGGTTAAAACAGCGTAAGAAGTAGGAAGAGATAATCACAAACCAATTGGACCAGTATAGAATACATCAGCACCATGCTCAGCCACCTGTTCAAGTGTTCTAGAGAAGAGTTAGTACTGAGTACCTACATGTATGAAATGAGAGGTGCGGGTTGGTATGCGGATCGTCGACTCACTTCGCATACCGTTTTCTAGTCATAATATCGCCCAACTTGACCATAATTCCTACAAGAAGAAGTTAGCCATCAATGTTGCTGTATAACATATTTCGAAGCCAAAGACAAACGTCAAGAATTCTCACCATTTGGGGCAAAGTCTTGAGCCCACGAAGGATCTTCGACGAATAAGTTCCATCCAAGGTACGCAAGAGCATGCTCCATGTATCGCACCGTATCCTCGGTGACAACGAACCCGTGACGAGCGACGGAGGCGGCAGGTTGCACGACAACTTTCCAAGGTAATGAACCGAATTTCTTGTGTGCATACTCGAGTCCTCGTAGCTCACTTGGCACGGCGACGGAAAGGCCACCGTGAATACTACCTTTTACATTGCCTTGATACATGTCTTCGAAGGCCGCATCGGGGGCAGATTCGCGATAATCGATGACGGTATAATTGCCATTTGAATCTCTGATGAGAGAGAAACCGCCGCCTCCGAGACCAGAATGATACATGCCGATGACGCCTACGCAGAGTTGAGTGCCGACCCAAGCATCGATGGCATTGCCCTATTCACAAGACGTAGCAGCGGTGAGTAGGCTAAGCAAAAAAGAAACAAAAACAATAGAAAAGAGGCATTTGTAGTGTATTATTTATTAGCTATTAATAGGAGGATTAATCACTTACACCTTGGGCGAGGAGATCGATGCCGATCTGGCTACATACTCTGCTCTCAGACGCGACAGCGCCTCGTTTCCCCGAACCAGAACTTTGTTGTAAGACAGATTGATCGGATAGCTGCCATTGTGGAGGAAGTACGAGAGAGGTAGAAGGAGAAGGAGAAGAAGCAAGTAGGAGGAGTAAAAGGTTACGAGGAAGATTCATAAAGGTCACTTATAATTTAGTTATGTTCATGTTAGTTACATGAAGCCAAGAATTAATATAATAGTAAATGAAGGTGAGGGCGTTACACTTACTCATCTTTGTGTACGTTGTCTTATGCAAGTTTGAGAGGGTTAATATATCAATGAAGAATGCAGAGTCAGTAGGAAATGTTGTGATCGAGGATCAACATGTTGCCATTTCTCTCTTTCTCCTTTTCTCTCTCGCTGGTCATTGCTCACTAATAAGTAATAGTCAAGTAATATGAATAGAAGAAATAATAAGAACTAATTAATCCTTACAGCTGACATATTATCCCTATTCTTAAACAATAAATACCCTAGGAACTCTCGAGAGCACGGAGATGCAAAAAGAATATGGCTGTTGGTCATAAACTCATCAAGACAAAACATGGATCCGAAGTTCGCAAGTGGTAAGAAGAAGGATAAGTTGATTAGAAATGCTTCTTTACTAAGTCAACTAGTTAGTTACTTACCTAGTTACTTACCTAGTTACATACTTTATTACTTACCCACCACTTAACTACATATACATACATAACCCTTACTTCAAGTATTATAGGTTTACGTATTCTGTACTAGCATCTACTGTGTATTTTGTACTAAATCATACGTAACTAATGTATGTACGTACTATTGATTCGCAATGTACAGTACATAAATCTTGATCCGGTCTGGGCGTCGTATGATAGATACATCCAGAGCCACACACTAGCGTTTTTACTTAACCAACCTTAACTTAGCCGTACTAGGTAACTTTCTGCGAAGCTTCGTTCATGCCTACTGTGCCTGGTATCTAGGTAACTGAGATAGGTCGGCAAATATATGTAATTTGTTATACAGGTACTGTACCTACCTACATAGTAGTATTAAGGTACAAAGTATCACCTCTTATCGTTTCTACTAGTGGTCTTAGCGTAACTATCTTTAAATAGACACTACTTAATATACAACAAGTACAGAGTATTAATCATTAACTTCAATGTTACTTAAACTCACCTTGTAAGTAGAACTTGTTTTCCGTTAAATACAGCTTAACCTACGTTGTAAGCGCAACATTTATGGCAGTTTGCGATTTTCTAACAAGGTATGTAGTATGAAATTATTTAGTTTATAAAGAGTCGGCCTTCTCTCTTCTCGGTCCGGAGATAAGTAAGTCGTAGTTACCAATCGGCATCAGATTGTCAATAAATTAATATTCGAATATATAATATATATAGTATATACCGAAGTACCCACCTCAGCTCAGCGTCATAAGTCCGTAGCTTCCGTATTCATCTTCATAATGATCGTGCCTACTCAACAGTCCCAGCCTATTCTGCTGTTAACCCTTGGACCCACCGGTGCTGTGCTAACAAGGTTTCCGGATAGATAAGGTTGAGATCCGTATGGATGTAGGCTGTATTAATAAGCATTCGGTACATGGTTTCCGTTTCATACGTGGGTACACGTGCATACCCGCAACAGATTCCTCTTTACCTCGGAAAGGTCTTCCGATGAATGATCCGGGGAACATTAAAAGTACATCTATACCTAGTACATACATGTACTCGCATGTACCAAATTCATATCTAATCTTGATAAGATATGTACCCATAATAATCGGTATCCAGTAAAAAGTCGTCGGTTTCTAAATTTCAATTCGTCATTCTTTTTTTTTTTTTTTTTTTTTGTAACTTGAACAATTTCGAGACGATCTTTACAGTAAAAATTAGGCGTTGATGATACAATCAGAAGATCAATGCTATTGAGTACAAAACTAATTCTGAGGTTGTCCTTCAGAAATAGGTTAACAAATCACTTTGTCTCTATTAACTCATCCCATTTCTCAGCCGAGTCTTTGATCAATAGCTGCACTCGTTCGTCCAAGTTGAAGGCTGCAAGTGTGCGCCACCAGCACAACTATTCTGGAAGTGGGAATAGCAGTAGTACTCGAATCAAGTTTGCGTTTAAGAAAGATACACCTTTTGTTTTTCACAGAGGAGAAAGGATACTAAAACTCCAAGAAATGGCTTCAGACGGAGGGGTGAAAATGGAGGAGCGACAACGACAGCAGTCAAAGCCTAACCACGGGAAAAGGCCGTTCCCTCATGAAAAGTCTAAGCAAGGGATGAACAAGGATTATAAGAAGCATCATAAAAAAGCTCGAAAGAGGGAGAGGGATATGGAATCGGGCTCGGTCGAGGAGGTCTTGGCCATCGATATAAGGAATACAATCGAGTCTCTCAACCAAGATGGAGATAGCAGGGTAGAAGATGATGCTACGATAGAAGAAACCCTCCCAGAAGAAGGCTCAGAGATCGACGTGGAAGTAGTCGAGCTCTCTTCGACAGGAGAAGGATTGGCCTTGCAGAAAGGTTCTAGGCGCGTCTACATTGTGCCCTTCGCCGTCCCGGGTGATACTGTCAGAGTGAAGGTGTACCGCCATATGCAAGAGGGATATACTATGGCTGATTTCGTCTCGGTCGTCACACCGTCGGCCTCCCGTGATGATGCCCGTATCCGATGCAAGTACTTCGCGAAGTGCTCGGGTTGCCAATTCCAGATGCTCGACTACTCTGACCAATTACGCCACAAGAAGCGTATCGTCGAGAAGGCCTTCCGAAACTTCTCCCAGCTGCCCCCTGAGCTCATCCCTGCTATCCAGGACACCATCGGCAGCCCTTTGCAATACGGCTACCGCACCAAGCTGACACCGCACTTTGACGGCCCCTCGGGCTGGCGTAAGAGCAAGCAGCCGTTTCAACAGTGTCCCCCGATCGGCTTCATGCTCAAGGGCAAGCGCACTACCATGGACATTGAGGATTGCCCCATCGGTACCGACGTCGTACGGCTGGGCATGAAGCACGAGCGCGAGCGCATGGCTGTTGAGTACGGTAAATATACACGGGGTGCTACGATCCTGCTCCGCGAGAGCACTATACGCATTCCAAACCCCAACCAAGGCGGATCGAAGGAGACGTCTTCAGCAATAGAAAACCCAGCCTCATCACTACCACACCCCGAAAGTGCCGTGATCCGAGTTGAAACGGACGAGTATACGGACCTAAAGACATGCGTGACGGACAACAAAGGCCAGTCGACCGAATACGTCGGGCCGTATGTCTTCCACAACCCGGCAGGATCCTTCTTCCAAAACAACAACTCCATCTTACCCATCTTCACCGACTACATCCGACAACACATCCTCCCTCCCGCCCCTACCGACACCACTCCTTCTTCTTCTTCCTCCTCACCCTCGACCTCCCCCAAAATCGAGTTCCTCCTAGACGCCTACTCCGGCTCGGGCCTATTCACCATCACCCTCTCCTCGCTCTTCGCCGGCGGCAGCACGGGGATCGACATCGCGGAGTCGTCCATCGCGTACGCGTCGCGCAACGCGACGGCTAACGGGCTGGCCCCCGACCGCGCGCGCTTCGTCGCCGCCGACGCCCGCGACCTCTTCCACCCCGCCACCCGCGCCGCCTACCCCCCGGACCGCTCCGCCGTCTTGCTCGACCCGCCCCGCAAGGGCTGCGACCGCGCCTTCCTCCGCCAGCTCCTCGCCTACGGCCCCCGCAGGATCGCCTACGTCAGCTGCAACGTGCACACGCAGGCCCGGGACATCGGCGTGCTCGTGCGCGGGCTGGACGCGCTCGGCGGCGGCGACGGGGAGGAGGAGGAGGTGGTAGTGGAGCAGAAGGGAGACGGAGCGGCGACGACGATAGAGGGAGAGGGAAATGGAAAGGGAAAGGGGACGAGATACACGATAGAGAGTCTCCGCGGCTTCGACTTCTTCCCGCAGACGGGCCATGTCGAGGGCGTCGCCATCTTGAACCGCGTCGACGAATAACAAGGTTGCTTAGAGGTAAAAAAAAAAAAAATTCGTTGACGTCTGGTTACCAAGTAGCTACCTGGTACTTACACACACACACACACATACGTTGTATATAATAAAATCATCTACTTGATGCTCAATGTCACTGCATACCAGGTACCTCCCATGTAAGCATATAATCCACTTCCTACTGCAAAATAGGAGGTGAGAGACGCAATGCACAAGCTGTCCACCTTGAGACCAATAGCTTTACGATTTTCGATAAAAATGGACTATTTATTGACAAGGAGGCATACACCTACGCCCCTTCACGATGCATAATAGACTATAGTATATAAAGTACGCAGTATGAAACCAAGTCGTAGATGGAGAATATAAATAAAAAAAGTTAGGTATTGCAATTTTCCCTATAAAATAATATAACCGACTCCTTGCTGGAGGTTTTTTTTAAGAAAAGAGAAAAGAGTAGTTACGTAGAAAATATTACTTCCAGTTCAGCTTCGTGATAGTCACTCACTCGTTCGTAACATCATCACCAATTACACCTCCCCCGGTACGCACGCCCTTTACACACACGAAGTAAAGCAAATTTGTATAGTCATTCTCACACACCTAACCCCCCAATCACGCGCCGCACAGACATAAAACGAAGCACCCCTTAATCACTCTGGCCCTCAATCCTGTTCGAGTAACACCCCAAGGGCTTGGGCGGTAAGCTCGACTACCTCAGCTCTACGGCTGGCCTTGGCACATTCCTTCAGGACCTCGACGCCGTTCTTCTCGCGAAATTCCTTGCGCACGGTCTTTCCCAAATCTCCCTCGCACATGACCATGTTGTGCACGATAAACGCGCCGCGGTGGCGCAGGTCCTCGTTGTCTTCGCCGCACAGGCTTAGCACGACCTCCACGCCGCGTTTCCTATTAATGATGGCCGTCACGACGGTAGGGTACGCCGTGAGCGATGCCAGCGCCCCGCCAGCGGCGCTTCTCGTGCCCTCGTCCTCCGCATCCGCGAGAGCAAGCAAGATGTGCATTCGGTTGGCGGCCTGCGAGTCACCGGCCGCGTAGAGCGCGATTCCCTCTAAGCACTGCACCAAGTTACATACTAGTTCCACGGCAGCCTTAGCGACTAGATGGTTGGAGGAGAGCAACTGTTCCTCTAACTCCGACCACGCGTTCCGGATAATGGTGGCTCGCGTGTCATCGTCCGTCGATGCCAGATTTGTAAGAGCCATCAACGACTCGAACGTTGGCAAGAGATCTCGAGCATCGGCTGCAGAATCAGGAACGAGTATGTAAATGAGCGGTCGAATGGCCGAGTTCTGTGGGCGGGCACGGGTGCCGCCGAACACGAGAGCCGGATTCGTACTAATGAGTATGCGAGCTAATGCCTGGGCTGCGGTACGCTTGGCCTGTGATTCGGAATTTGGGAGAGCTGACCAGGCGGCAATGAGAAGGTTGACAGCTCCTTGTTGGGCGAGCTGACCCCGTAAGCTCGTCGTGACAGACAGGGCGGAGATAATGGACACAATAAGACTCAGCGAAGCAACGGAGCCGTGTCTACTATGCGTTACTAGCACTGGCACAATGCCGGCTTCGAACACCCGTTTACATCGTTCCGAGACGTGATCATGGTCGTTGAGGGGATTCGGTGCTGCTAGTTTTCCGGCGGCATTAGCATAAGCCTTGAGTTGAGTCATCTTCTTCTGTTCCTCGGTCTGTGTTGGTTGATAGCGGGTTAGATTCACAAAGACGCTGAGAGCGCCGTACGTAAGCGGTGATTTTGCAGGCGCATCTGCCAAAATTTCAACAAGAGTCTTCATCAGTTCCTTGTTGCGCGAAACATCTTCCTTTACTGCCGGCTGGATGGTTGCATAAGCCAACCCTTCTATCGAGTGCCGCTTTCCGTTCTCCGGGTCTTTGAGGATCATCGTACTAAACATCTTTGAGAGATCCTCGATACTGGTATTCGCTTGCTGTATTCTACCTTCGGGATCTTCCGTTTTCTGTTGCGCCGACGAGGGCACCGCCTGAAGCCTCAGGTCAGCCCAACTTCACTCCTCACCGCGCCAAGTTACTGCCATTGAAGATTTTCGAATGTGGGTGGTGATGCGAGCGGAAGCTTTAAGGTGCCTACCCTCAATTTGGCCAAGATCACCGCAGCCAGGTTTTGGACTGCTTCAGAATGTCTCCTCATGGCGATAGAACCTTCGGTGACGTGAACGTCAGGGTCGGTTGTGTAAATGGCCCTGGCCATCTCATCCGGATCCTGATCGACGACTTCTTCTAACCAGTCAGTACAGTACTTCTGGATGGCATCGCGGCATTGGGAGTTCATGGAAGCAGCATTGAGCATTTCTAGACATGCCGTCTCAACTTTTCTGCTCTTCCACTTCCGCCGCATCAGAGGATCCAGGCTGGGCAAGAAGCCTTCGGTGAGAAACATGCTGGCTGTTACGTCCGGAGCAACCGGAAATACGGCAGCGGCAACGCAGAAGGCGACGATGTAGTCGTCGTAAGTGCCCCTCTTGACTCGATCGAAAAAAAAGGTACGCAAAGCTTCGTTTCCCTTTTCCCCGGCTGCCTTGAGATATGCTGAAGTGCTCAGGATGGCATGACCGCGAACTGGATCAGCCTGTCTCATATCTAGGTAGCCGAGTATGGTATCGACACATACGTCGTCGAGCACGTCGCAAACGGACTGCGTCTTTTTTCTATCTTCGAAATCATCGTTCAGAAGTTTGGTGAGACGATCGAGTTCGCGACATGTATCGTCATCTTCCTGGCCACCCTCCATTAATCGCGCTAGGATGAGCTGCGTCTGCTCTACATTGCTCAGTTTGGCCATCTCCTCCCGGCTAGAGGTGAGATCGATAGGAGATTCGTCCATGATTTTTGCGCAGCCAGAAAAAGGCTACTAAATATGGTGAAAAGCCTGATGAGGAGGAGGAGGTGAAGGTGGAGGAGGAGACTTGCGTCCACAATAATATAAGAATAGGTAGTTAGGTATAGGATCTAGTAGAAGGAGAGGTAAAGGTTGCACGGCGTATATCGGCGTGTCTGGGACTTGTCAGCAATGATCCTATTGCTGCTAGTGGTGTACAATATCAACCGAAACTCGACCGAGAAGGAAAAGGGGTGAATGGAGGATATAGTAGTTTAGAAATTTGGTGAAAATGAGAAGTCGGATTTAAGGCTCGGGATATAAAATATCTATGAGTGAAAGCAACCTTTTCATCGACTGAGGAAATTTTTTTTTCTCTAGACGACAGAAACGAACACGAGTAATGAGTCTGCTGTTGGACGCGTGACATATATAAATGAGGCTAGGACGTAAAGAACAAACGCGCACCTCTCTTCTTGCCTATAATAGGTAAGTGTTTATGAACCAGCTGACTTAGTGGTAGCCCCGGTTAGCTGTAAATATCATCATGAAGGATTCGAACTTGGACTAGTTTATGGTTTCTTTCGTCCAAGGGGAAAGGAAACATTTGTACATAGGGATATCTAGATGAGGAAGTGATTCGTTAAAATTCACTCACACAGATAGAGGATGGTTTGGTGGGTGTCAGTCACTGTAACCTATCCTAACACCAGAGCCTTGATGTAAGACGTCAGATATGTGCGGAGGGAAATGATCTAAGTAGAAGAGTTGGTTGATAGGATGCAGCTTGCCGCAGGGGTATATCTCACGAAGAAGAATATAAGAGGATCTGCGGGTTTGTGGATGTCTGTTGGTATTTTTTCTATACACAATGATAGTAAAGACTATATAAAGTCCAAGATCACATGCGTATGTTATGAGGACCAGGAGGCATCAGCTTAATGATTTATGTGATGAATGTGTAGTGTATGGATGTCTCGGAAGCATATGACTTATAAAGTACTTGCAAGGCGCAAGGGACTAGGAAGAAAAGAAGCACCTGACATATATAAATTATGATGTAGTATAGAAGGTAGGATGTAGGTATGATGTATGAGGTGAGGCAAGGAACGGGGATAGAAAAAATAGAATGGAAAAAAAATAGAAGATGAAATTTAGAAAATAGAAAATTTGAAATAGAAAATAGAAATGGAAAACTAAAAATCGCACACTTCGAAACCTTAGGATAGTTCGATCCTGTACCTACCCCGCTAAAGATATACTCACACGCTAAAGAAAAAGGGTACCTAGAGATACATCCATATGTATCGTATCATACTATGTATCAACGTACATGTAAGTACCTATATGTATGTATGTACTTACCTAATCTACGCCTTACGGTACAACCTCAGCCTGAGTAACTTCCCAATAAAGTGCTCAGATGGCTGCAGGGGAGCTCTGTAAGATCTACTAAAAGATGACGTAGAGCTATTAGTCATGTGAACTGGCGTCTCTATTAGTGGATACGGCTCAGCGCGGCATTGCGCGTTCTAGACGGGCTTAGAGCTTCTCGGTGAGCTCGGTGAAGAACTCTTATCCGTTATCGTCTTCATTCCAGTCGAAGCCTTTACTTCGAATATCGAATATCGAATACGATTATTGAATATCGAATATCGAATCCTCGTTCATCTTCATTATTTATCACTTTCAACTTCTCATAATTCATCATCTCATCAACACATAACTAGACAACAACAACAACAACGTCATATAGACCTCACAAATACTTAACTTATCCCTCATTCATAAAACTCAATTCCTCTAAAATCTAACATAATATATCATCAAGTATTCGATCGCATTTCTTTCCGCGAATCTCACTAACAACGAAAGCGGCCTCCGAGCCCTTCTATCCCTTCTTCCATGACATGAAAGCAAGACCCCCCCAGAAAACCCAAGGCGAGGAATTGACACGATGAACCGTATCGACGCCTCAGAACACTACAGCGAGCCTGTCTCGGCCGTCAACAACGTTCCCTCGCTTCTGACCATCATCGTCGACACCAACCCACGTGCCTGGGCTGCTCTCGCCGACCAGCTCCCTATCTCCAAGGCCCTCGCCAACCTTCTCGTCTTCGTCAACGCACACCTAGCCTTCGGCAACGAGAATCACGTCGCCATCATCGCCGCGCATACTAACCGCGCCGTCTGGCTATACCCCAAGTCGCCTAATCCCGATTTCTTTCGCGCATCCGCCGATGGCCAGCAGGATGTCGAAATGACCGACGTCGACGGCCATCGTGATGGAGGAGCTACAGCAGCTGAAGAGCCGATCATCTCCGCCAACAAGTTTCCGCAGTTCGCCCAGATCGAGATCTCGATCCTAAGCTCCTTGCGCTCCCTCATCGACAGTACCACGCCCACAGACCTCAACCCCACAACCCTGGTCTCCGGTGCCCTGACTCTAGCGCTATCCTACATCAACAAGATGCTACAGGCCTTAGAACCGGCCAAGACATACTCCTCCACCACCGACCCGGCGACCATGGCCTCGGCCGGCGGCACCGCGACCGCGCCATCCTCCTCCTCCTCCTCCACGACGCCCGCATCGCCACTTCACTCGCGCATCCTCGTCCTCTCCGTCTCGGACTCCGAGGCGGCACAGTACATCCCAACCATGAACGCCGTCTTCGCCGCCTCGCACGCGCGCATCCCGCTCGACACCCTCTCCCTCGCCGGCAGCCCGACCTTCCTGCAGCAGGCGGCCTTCATCACGGGCGGGACGTACCTATCCGCGGCGCCGAACCCCCGCGGCCTGCTCTCCTACCTCATGTTCGGTTTCCTCGCCGACGTCCGCGCCCGCGCCCACCTCGTCACCCCCACCCAGGACGCCGTCGACTTCCGCGCCGCCTGCTTCTGCCACCGCCGCGTCGTCGACGCCGGCTTCGTCTGCAGCGTCTGCCTCAGCATCTTCTGCGCCGTCCCCAGCAGTTCTGACCACGCGTGCCTCACCTGCGGCACCCGCCTCGCCCTCGGCTCCTACGGTGCGAGGCCCGCCGTCGTGCCCCGCGCCCGCAGGAAGAAGAAGGCGAAGGCCCGCGCTAACGGCTCCGGCACCGGTCCCCGCGGTAGCGAGGAGGCCGGCAGCGCCACGGGGACGCCCGCGCCTGCGCCTGGTTAGGTGCCTAGGGGTAGGTAAGGGGTATGTTAGGTTACCTAGGTTAGATAGTTACGTACATGGCTAGCTAAGGAAACCAGTTTATACACTGTCTACTTGTACCAATCAATCCATCCATTAATGAAGCGGAAATAAAATAAAATAAAGGGAGGGGGAAAGGTGAATCTCATGGAAGCTAGCTTTTGCCTTTTTTTTTCGTTTTTCTCTCCTTTTTTTTTGGGTACCGTCCTAAGACTATCATAAAAAATCTGCATTACCTGGCGTTACGCGGGTTTGGCTGGCTGGCCAAGGGAAATGAAGAATACCACGAGTCCTTTTAAAATGTAGAGGAGAAAAACAAAATCCAATATAGACACTTTTTTTCATACCTTTCATCTAAGAGGTACCTAATTCATTGCAGTAAACGCTTGATCTAGTTAGTGTGTTTGGGTTTAAAATCTTCGTATTTGCTACCTATACGTCCGTTCTACCTATCTCTACCTCTTGCCCGGGCGATCCTGATGGCCGCCACACGTAGGTCACGACGAGTAGTTCGGTTCAGCGGGCAGCGAAAGACACTGTTGGTTTACTACCACATAAAAGAAAAAGTCGTTGTTTCTGAGCTCACGATCTCAGTCATAAAACTGTGCCTGTGTTTTGCTCTAGAACTTGGTCCGAGTAAGAAGAATAACAGCCTCTATTGAATAGAAATAGAAAAAGCGGCCGCGAAGAGGTATCTCAGAAAAGTAGAAACACGTCCGATCCTAATGCAACACAATCCATTCCAAATTTAGGTATCTCAACGAGAATAGCAAGGTAGGGCTCAAGGATGATTTCTAACTCGAGTAGGTGAAGAGTGTAGACTGTGGGGGGGATATGAAATGAAAGAGAGCCGAAATATATATGTGGAAGAACTTCTGTCTCAATACGAATGATTTTGATAAATCGATCGATCACTCAGACCCAGCGCCTATTCGACCGGTTCATATATGTATCTTCCGGCCTCCTTGAGCAATACGAGCAATGCCAGCACTCCCCTCCCTAAGACGAGACATGACACAAGCGGGTTGGGCGTCATTGGAGGCCATCGATGCGAGAGCAAATGAGTCGGTATTATGTGCAAAGTACAAATAGTACCCCATGGGACTCTTCTTTACGGCCATAACCCCGATAGCACCGGTGGAGGGCGAGTATTTGACACCCGGGTGCTCCTGGAAGTCTTCGATGACGAAGCTCTGGAGAATTGCATTCTCGTCATCCTCGGCTACGTCTTTTCCGCCTTGTCCGCGACGAGTACGCTGATATATCCGCTCCGCGCATTTCTGCGATGCCATCGTGGTAGCCAAGTGCTCGCCCGTACCGCTTGTTACAGCAGCAACGGTGATGCCATCACGGTCACGCTCGTTAGCCGGTACGACGGCTGTTCCAATTCCCACCAATGCTGCTGGACCAATGCGCCCCCGGTGCTTCATACCTATACCTCCTGAAGACGACCCAGCTGCAATCTTTCCAGACATGTCGATCGCGATTGCACCCACCGTATCATTTACCTTATCCATTTTACTGTCGTTATGCTTGCCGACGGACGAGGATTGTGGTGGCTGGTCAGGATTCGACGTGCTCGTGATAGCAGGGGTCGCCTCAGGTGGGGGTATATGAACGTCTGCAGAAACATGTGAACAAGCGCCATCGCGATTGCTTGCTCCTTTTACATCTTTAGAGGCCGATTTGGCGGAGTCAGACTTCAAAGATTCGTTACTCGGCCCGGTCCGGAATCGTGGGCGCTTTAGAGGGGGCAATGTTAGTTCACCAACTGGATTTGGATTTGGAGGGCCTAGGGGAGATGATCCTAGAAAATTGGGCGGGCCGCGCTCAATACGGCTTGGAGGCGTGACTGGGACCATGCTAGCATTCACTAGTACAGGCGGTCCTCTCTCCCATGGCGAGTAGGGGGCTGGCGAATCCGGCTGGCCTTCGTTCCATGTTCCCGTCAATATGGCGGTCGTGTGGTCCGGATGTGCGGCTTGGTGAACTTCGTTGTAGTTCGTGTTGATGGCTCGATCATAACTGGTGGGCGCCGGAGTCAGAGATTCTTTACTCTCTGCACGTCTGAGGTCTTCCTGCCACCTAATAAAACGGTCTCTAGCGTTTTTTGATACGAGCCACTGATTCGGAACCAATAGCATTCCCGACTCCCGAGCAAAGTCCCTGGCACCCTCTCCAATGAGTAGGTTCGGGGGAACACGGCGCAAGGAAAGGGGCTTATTACTTGAGTGAAGAATGATCTTGGCCAGGGCGATTGGATTCCTAATGTCTACAACGCTCAGTCGTAAGTAAGACAAGCCAGAGGTTCGCTTCCTACGGATATTAGGGATGGACTTACTGGGCACTGCACCGCAGGCTCCGCTTCGACCAAGGTGATCGACGAGGGTGGCATCACACTCTACCGTCCCATCGATTGTCAAATTACTTCCGAAGCCGGCGTTAGTAATTTCTTTATCTTCGAGGACTTTTATGGCAGCCTCGACGGCGTCAATGGCCGAGTGACCTGATCGCAGAAGTCTTATACTCAGACGAGCAGCCCTCCAAGATGTTAGCAGTGACTTCCTACACGGTCGGGCGAGAAGATAGTCCACTTACTCGCTACAAGCCGCTAGGTGCAATGCCTCGTTGGCGGTGCTGTGATAACCAGCTCCGGCATGTATAAAAATGGCTGATACCGGATGCTTTTTACGTTTCCCCCAACGATCCGCTGCTCCGTCCAAAGAAGGGATTTTATCACCGCCTAGTGGTGAAGGTAATCTTGGATGATTAGCAGGCTGGGGCAAGCCATCGATATCGTCGACTTCATCTTTTTCGTGTAAATCCGAGTTGCTGTTTTCTTGGAAATCGACAGGGTCCATACTTCATGTACGAGTGTGGATACTGCTGAAGATATCGAACTTATTAGAAAATTTTGACTGATGTGCTATAATTTCCTGTCATCTGGAAGTGAACGAGACCGGTTGCTACGTACCCCGGCGTGAGCGTAATAGGCCTGCCGCTGTTCTTTGGATTTCAGTGAAATAGAGATCCTATATTCTGTGTAGAGATGTCCTGTCTCATGCTGGGACCAAAAACACGAGTAGAATCAACTAAATTCCTGTGTATGCTTGGTTAACCTAAAGAAAAGCTGCTGCTGCTTCAGACTCGAGGTATGGTCATAGGCATCTGTGGAATCTCATAGCCAGACTGTGTAGCGTTCTAGTTCGTAGTGCCCGAACGGAAGGATGATAGTTTCGACGACTTTGATCTATAAGGATAAAGAAGCGACTGACAGGCAGGACAGGATCGTAGATGTGAGTGACGAAGTACCGTCTTTAGGGCTGAGATGATTGGTGAATACGTAGAAGGAAAAGAGTTAATACCGTGTAACTAGTGTTGAAAAATAGTGAAAGAAAGAATATGCTGTATTGGAAAGACACAATATAGTATCCCGATAAACGTCGACGGAGCGTGTGGGAGTAAAAGTAGGGAAATATTGAGGGAGTGGAACGAGGAATGGGCGGAAGATGAAGAGATTCATATAAGAAACGGGTCTCTTACCTCTATAGTAATTTACCAATTACCGATACGTTAACGAAGACTATGCTTGTCAATAATTGGATCAAGGGTCATAAAAAATGGAAGTTAGAGCCTGAAAAGCGTGGGATTAATCGAAAATAGATGTAAGTCAGAGAGTGAGATGGCTGGGATGAAGGAGGTATAAATATAGTTGAGTATGCCATGGAGACACGAGGTCAAGTGCTACACAGAATATGAGCTTTAATGCTCTTGCCTTGGAGGAAGAATAAGATGAGATTATGGATGTCATACCTCTGGGTCCTTCTATGAGTATAAGTCGTGAGTTGGGTTTAGTTTGCAGTAGCATCCCGAGTTCTTCGACCTTTTCGACCTTTTTGACCTTTCAACCTACCTCATGATTATTCAGATGATGATGAAGGTGATGATGAAGATGAGTACCTGGTAATATTCTGAAATCCATCACATCATGAATAAGTAACCAATTTTTATATGGTATGTAGCATCTACATGAATCAGAGGTAGAGTATGAGAGGTTGTTCGGATGATGTAGAGTTGAAATATTCGGACGTGTAATAAATTACATACATAGATGTATGTACCGGTATAAGATGCATGTACCCCTTACAGGTACCTACGGAGTATTCATATCGTAATCAGTATGTACCTGAATTACCTAATATAATATGTACTACACTGCTACAGATGCATATAGCTTCAGCCACTACTTCCAAGGTTACCTATCTAATCTCTAATCTCAGATAATTCAATGCCCCGCCTACTAACTTGCACAGCCACAAAGTACTGGGGAACATAACTTAGAACGAGCGATAGGCACGTAATTCCGTAAATTCCAACTTTCCAAGAACCGCATCGTCACCCTTAAACAATTGATCTTTCTACTAATTTCAACCACTATTTACCCCGCCGGTCATCTCATTACCACCATAACTCAACCCTCTACCTTCTCATTGTCTTACTCCTCCCTTGAGATTCTAGCTCTTATACCGACGTCATGGCGAACCAAACCCCTGCCGTTGTCATGGACAAGTATATCTCCCTTAACCTTGGAATAGCTCTTTTGCCTTCCCAGCTTTCATAAACTTCACTTTACGATCAGAGCAAACATATGCTAACATAAGCTTCTAAACTAGCGGCACGGGATTCTCGAAACTTGGTAAGCAATCTTTTTACCTCGATTCTATATACCGCCACGTGCTTCACATACCCTACGTGCCCTACGTGCCTTACCGACTACCACCCCGCTAACCCACCGCTCCTTTTTCACGATAGGTTTCGCCGGTAACGATTCTCCATCATTTGTCTTCCCGACGGCGATAGCTACGAAAGGTGGTGCAGGAGGCGCTGGAGGAACCGGCTCGGGACGGCCTGCCGTGGCAAACAAGCCCTCGTTCCTCACAGGGGGTGCTGGTCCTACAGGGCATCTGTCAACGAAACGAGGCACCGAAGACTTGGACTTCTTTATTGGTGACGAGGCCATTGCCGCAGCGAACGGGCCAGGTCAGTCATTGACTACAATATACTTGAATTGACCTCGGTGTTGATGTCGATATAGGCTACGGATTACACTACCCGATTCGACACGGCCAAATAGAGAACTGGGTAGAAGCTCCGAGCTCATATTCTTCGACGAGTTCAACGCTGACAGCTCATGTTAGGATCACATGGAAAGATTCTGGTCCAACTCTATCTTCAAATATCTACGTGTTGAGCCCGAGGACCACTATTTCCTCTTGACCGAACCAGTACGAAGCTGCCGCCGATCTATTACCGCGAGTGACCGCTGACACGTTGCAGCCTTTGAACCCTCCCGAAAACCGAGAAAACGAGGCCGAGATCTTCTTCGAGTCTTTTAACTGCGCCGGCCTGTACATCGCTGTCCAAGCTGTCCTCGCCCTTGCTGCGTCTTGGACGTCGGCGAAAGTATCAGACCGCTCTCTCACCGGCACTGTTATCGATTCTGGTGATGGAGTCACGCACGTCATCCCCGTTGCCGAGGGTTACGTTATCGGGTCCTCGATCAAGTCTATACCGATTGCTGGCCGAGATATCACCTACTTCGTCCAGTCCCTGCTACGTGACCGAGGTGAGCCGGACAGCTCGCTGAAGACGGCCCAGGAAATTAAGGAAGAATACTGTTACGTATGCCCCGATATCGTCAAGGAGTTTTCCAAGTTCGATAGAGATCGCACTCGATTCGCCAAGCATGTGGTTGCGCAACCAGGGGGGCGCCAAGTTACTGTTGACGTAGGATACGAACGATTCCTTGCCCCTGAAATATTCTTCAATCCGGAAATTTACTCTTCCGACTTCCTCACACCGCTCCCGGTTGTCGTCGACGGCGTCATTCAGTCGAGTCCGATCGACGTTCGACGAGGTTTGTATAAGAATATTGTCTTGTCGGGAGGTAGCACGTTATATAAGGACTTTGGGCGTAGGCTACAACGGGATATCAAACATTTAGTCGATGCCAGGATTCGGGCTAGCGAAGTGCGTAGCGGAGGCGCAAAGAGTGGCGGCTTGGAAGTACAGGTTATCACGCACAAGCGGCAACGACATGGACCATGGTTTGGAGGTAGCTTGCTCGGACAGACCCCGGAATTTCGATCATATTGTCATACCAAGGCTGAGGTAAGTATTCTTTCCAAGTAAAAAACGTCACGGTTGCTGAAGGACTAACACGCGACTAGTATCAAGAATACGGACCCGGAATCGTGCGAAGATTCGCTCTGCTCGGTGGACCTGGCGGTTCGTAGGGTAAAATTCAGGAGTATATCACGATACCCCAAGATAGATATGAAGAAAACGGGACGAGGGGATCGGGGGAGGCGTAAAAAGACGAACATGTATCCAAAAAGAAGAAGAAGCAAACTGATATTAAAATCGACGATGAACCGGTGACCTGACCTCTATCTGTTCGTCTTGGATTACTCATCATTCGGTGTCACCTATCTTTTTTTCTTACCCTTGTAATCTCGAATCGGACGGGTTGTAGGTCAGGTGGGTTTTTGATATGAGACTTATCTTTTTCTTCTTCTTAGAATGAAGTTAGCATATGCACTTTTGGTAGACGCTACTATTTTTTTTTTCTTTTTCGAGCGATTGTGAGTGAATATTTGTTACCGGGTATAAGAGGTATTTAAAATGCCTTTTCATAATCGACTTTTAAAAAGGGGGGGCGAGGGGTCGAGGAGAGAATATCTCAATATACTCGTACCTCCTTTACTACTATGGGGTAACCTTAGGGGTAGCCTACCTCCTTGTAATAAGAGGTAGGTAACTTAGCATAGAATTCATACCTCAAACAGATACCATTACTTTTACTTTTTTTTAACGGAGGTACCTAAGGGCTAGGTAGTTAAACTACCTCTCTTACCTCGAACCGAAATCCTCCATTTCCTTTACCCCCCCTACGAGTACCTCCCTACCTCCTTTTTTTCCCTCTCACTTTAATTTACCTTAGGTACCAGGTGGTAGGTAGGTACTCCCAGAAGAAGAAAAAAAAAAAAAAAAAGAACAGGTTCACCAAGGTACCACCTCACCAACCCGTGTCCCAAGCACAACGCTCAAAAGCACTAACTACGTACGGAACACTACCCGTCACTGGTAGATGGTACCTACCTCCTACCAGGCAAGGTACCAGACAAATTAACAAACACTTCACTCTTTTTATCCCGTAAAAGGTTCGGAAATCCTGGAAGGTACCTATGGGGGTTGCATAGGAGGTAGGTAAGCCAAAGGGGTATGACACGTCAATAATCTTAATGTACTAAATGCTTCCTACTTGCCTCTGTACGAGATAATAATAATAACGGCTGGTGCTACCTAAGCTCAAATCGTCCGCGAGAATGGGAAAGCCACACGGCATCATAATCTAAGAGACCCTAAAGTGAAAACGAGCAAATACTTTTTTATATTGCAGCAGAGCGCCTATAGCGAGTGTTTCTCCCTGTTCATTTAGGTGATGCTTCATCCTCCCCCGCCCACGACCCCAAATTCTCGTCGCTTCTGCCACCTCTCGTACAACGCATCACCATCGATAGCCATGACTCAGTAGACGGGAAACGGTAGGTTGAATTACGCTGGGTGTAGGTCATGGTAATACGTGGTTGAAAGAGGAAAAAAAGACGAAAGCCCCTTAACACAGCGCTGACCGGAATGGGTGTAGGTTATCCATATACATATGCAAATAATTTTATCCGATCTTGTATTCCATCTGCCCTCATTCTGTTCGACCCTCGGGTTTTTAAAAATATCAAATTCCTTGCTCAGCAACGAAATTCACTCCTGCCTTCGTCTTCATCGCTTCGTTCGTCGTTTCCAATCGCTCCGAAGCTACGCTAGCCCTATCACTAGGGACGCCCCGTTGATGCTCTCGAGAACAATGATTAGTAGGGAGTCGCCTAGGTCAGTCGGCCAGCCAGCATCGCGTTGCCATCTAGTGATGTGCATATGCGTCATAACAGCGTAACCATCGTAAAGAGGTCCTCCAGGCTTGACAGGCTCCCTTCTCTCGGAAGCCGTCAAGACCTCGAGAGACCTCGGAGGGTATAGGAGTTCGAGTCGTGATGCCGTGAATGGTCGCCCATAAAATTGTTGTATGGTGTATCCAGAGATGGTTCATTTGTCGATCATCGTGAAGAGGGTATTGTAAAATGGAACGATGTGCATCATTGCTCCCCTTGAATTTTTTTTTCCATGCAACACTGCAACCTTTCACCGTCGCAAACTCCATGATATGTAGGTCTTTCCTAATCCAGGACGGCCGGAGAAATTTAGATTGAAGACGAATAAAACAATATTCCAAAATCAAGTCTCATATTACAAGATGTTATTAGGTGAAGTCGACGGTACCGGGGAAGTAAACGAAAAATAAATAAATAAAAATAAAATAAAACGCGATAATGCAGTTAAAATCATTGAAGTGCGAAGTTCATGCCACAGCGGGCCGGAATAGGGTGGCAGGGCAATAATGGAAATAAGTCTATGTCGTAAATCATCTCTCGTTGGGGGGTATGCTGGTGAGGACGGAGATTCAACGGTTCGTTGCGTGAAAGCGTTGCACAAGTCGAGGCCATGCGATGCCGTGACCGCCACGCCTTTCCGCTCATCTCAGGTATCGTACTCACGGCGTAGTCATGTATAGTACAACGAGGCTGTCAGTAAGATGGCACATGATATGCGTGCAGGGCCGTATCGTCTCTTGTTTTATTTAGGGGGGAGGATGCAAAGAATAGATCAGTGGAAGCGAGTAGGGCCAGAGCTACGGCCCGCGTCTGACGAATCTGTACGCGAGTCGAGTCAGCCTAGACAACATCACACAGTACTTAAAATCGAAACTGACCACTGCCTCTTTGCATATGGCCGCGGTTGCGCGCACCGAACCCTTGATTGGCGTCTCCCCATTCAGGGCCACGCGGTTGCCTATCGGGAGCATTACGGTTGGCGGCCCCATTTGCGCCGGGCCTCTGGCTTCCAATAGCACCTGGTGTCTCTCTAGCGCGCATGAGTGAAGCGCTTGAATCAAATCCTAGACTCATGGAGCTCATGTTGCCGGCTAATAGAGCGTCTGTGCTTGATGCTGCATTTTGGCCAGACGTCGGGGTTAAATTGGGCGGCGTGGTGAGCGAGGTTTGAGAAAAGTCACCATAGCGAGCCCCGAGGCCATTTCCGAGGCCGGCATAGCTCGAACCAGAAGGCGCAGGGCTCGGGCTATGCGTGCGCAGATCCGCGAAGCTCTTAGCAGCTCTGAGATTGTTAGGTATCCCGTTATCCGGACTGCCGGGAAGTTCCAGAGTTGGCCCCTGTCTACCGAGTGCGTGGTAGGCGCTAGATCCAATCCGGGATTCAGTGAAGTCGTAAGTGGCAGCCCGACTGAGTCCGCGTCGGTGATCTTCCCAAGACACATTAGGTAGCTGGCTCTGTGTGTGGATGGGAGGAGAGTTTTGTGGTCGCTTCATAATCTGAATCTGCCTTCGATCAGCTTCACCAACGGATCTGTGCTCCAAACCCATGTTATGGGCAAGGATGTGTATCTGTCGGCGCTGCTCGGGTGTGACGTCGGGCGAGAAGATGTGGACTTCACGGGACGGGTCATTCTTGAACAGAGTGAGTTGCGTATAGAACTCGAGGGTCGTCGGATCATTTAAATCAACATCACCTGCCGGAGGACTATTTAGTAAAGGCCAGACGGAGACATGCCAAGGAAGACAAAACTCACGTAGAGGGGAATTGCTGGGTTGCTTGTTGACACTGACGCCGAGAGCTTGGAGCGCGCTCTGCTGATGCATAGGGAGCGGTGCTCTATGCTGTTCCTCCAGTTGACCTCGCTTCTCACGCTTCTCCCTATCGATCCGATCGCGTTCATCCTGTGGCAACATCTTCTTGTATTCCACCCTCAGCTTCCGACCCATCACTTCCAACCCGTTCATCTTCTGAATTACGATAGCAGTGTCTTCGGCCGTGGAAAAATTGGCGAAAGCGAGCCCTCTAAATACGCCTTTATCGAAATGGTAGTTGAAGGCGTATGGTTGCGGAAGGTTCATAGAAGCCATGAGGCCCTGGAGGATCTCTTTCCGACATTGAAACTGAATATTCTTGATCACGATGGCAGTTGGGATGAGCTGTTCCGACTCGGCCGCTCCTGGAGTCGCCATCATCCCTCGAGTATCCGAGGCCGCGCCAACCATGCTCGATAGGTCATGATCATTTCCATTCATCGACATATTAGGATCGTATATCTGAGACATCGAATGTACACCAAGACCAGATTGATCAGTCCACGTCTAACAAAAAAAATAAGCATCACCGACCTCGATCAGTAACACATTCCCCGATCTCAAGAGTTTCAGAAGGGAGTACTCACCGTAGGTAAAGCAGCTCTCCGATTCACGGCTCGTACTGCCAATCTACCGTTGCCATTCATAGGACCGTTCATAGTAGCTACGCCGGCGTTATAACCCCAGGTTTGACTGTTCTCCAACATATAGCCAGACTGCATAGCACTTGGCTGTGCAATACGGTCAAACCTAGAAAGCGACTCGTAGGCGGAAGCGCCTCCGAGCCGATCGTCATGTCCGTATAGCGACGGGGAGGACATATGCTGGCCAAGAGACTCGAGAGGCCTCTGTGCAGACCGGTTGGCCCCGAGGCCCGAGGGCAGGCCGACGGTAGCATAGCCTTGTCTTGTCGAACCGGGCGACCGATTTGCCGATGTCGGGTAATCGTAATACATATCGTGCTGTTGTTGTTGATTCATGGCTGCCACAATAGTATTGAAGAGGGCGGGTGCAGCTGCTGTAGGGAGCCAGCAGGCTGCAGCTCCCTTTCTACGCGTATATAGACGGGCGGGAGCGCCTAGATGGTGTACGTGCACCGGGGCTTAGGGACCTTTGCCTTTGGTCTCCCAGGAGAGTTGGGCTGAAGACAAAGCGCCGTCGGAAAAGTCGCAGTCCTTTGCAGCAGATGGCGAGTAACGCTCGTGCTTTAGGGGGGGTCGGCAGCAGGGTAGGGAGAGTCGGTCGAAGGCGCAACAAGAACTGCGGCTGGTTGGCTGGAAAAGTTAGGCAGGATTGGTTATGCAGGAAAGATGCAAGGAGCCGAAACGAAGATTAGGGTCGGGTAGCACGCCGTTACGGTAGGGAAGGACACCGAATAGCTTTGAACTTGGAGGGGGGGGGTGGTGTGGGAAGAACCTCGGGGTTGGTGACTCGTATGCTTGGTTATACCAATATTCCAGGACGCCGAGTATTTCCAAGGGTTCCAAGGTATATATGATAGGTTCCCAAACCTCTAGAAAGGGGACTTGGGTCCTATCCTGAAGTTGATGCGGTGGAGAAAAAAAAATTGGCCTGCAGCAGCGAAAGCAGGTTGAAAAAAAGGCGGCCAAGAGAATTGCGGGCTTGACCGCAGGGACCCTCCCAACCTAGGTAAGTTAGGATTTTCTTTTCTTTTTCCCTTTTCCCTTTAAATTAGTTATTGGATATATTGTTAATTTTTCGTTGTTTTTGTTTTTGTTTTTTTTTGTACTTTTTTTTTTCCTTTTCCTCCGCCTTCCGTGAAATAAATCCAACGAGATGAGATAATCCTAGATATTGAAAATATTGATAATGATAATAATAATAGTAATAATAAATAAAATAAGATAAAAAGTATTCAACTTTTTCTTCGCTGTTGACCTAGGAAGCTACAGAGAAAGTAAGAATAAGATCCAGAAGTCGTTGGGTGAATTAATGATTGCGGTAACTGGAAGGTAAAAAGGAATAGAGGCTGTGTTCATATGTTCGTGTATTCGTAACGCGGCGCGCAAGACGCTTATGTCCAATAAACCCAGGAACTACCCCAGGAAGATTCTAGGTGTATAAAGGTAGGCACCTATGTAAGTAGGTACAGTACATAATATGTACCAAGTAGGGGGAAAGCAGGCAATAGTACGAGGGTACGTAAGGTGTGTGTGTATGTGTGTGTATGTGTGTGGTGATAGGTCAACAGGGGATGAGAATCTCTCACGATCCTGTATGGTGCTAGGGGGACAACTTGAAGAAAGAAAGGAAAAAAAAAGTCTGGGCAGAAAATGAATAGATGGTGGCGAGATAGATTGGTTGGTTCAAGGAAGAGGAATAGAAAGAACTAGTATTAAAATAAATCAGAAATAGAACCAGAGATCGTACCTGTTAGGTTAAGCTGTCGGGTAATGTACGTAGGTAGTAAATAGTAAATATTATACAACGGTAAGGATATCCAGACGCAATCCGTGGGGACTAAGCTGATATTTTGCACAGTACGTTGATGCACTATATAACCTGGTTGGTGCTTTTCGAGGTTATAAGTAAAGTATTGTTGAGATCTTGGGTGCGGATGAGCGAGATGCGAGCTGGAGAAGAGGAAGAGGCCAATCAGAGGGCAAGCAGGAAAGTAAGGAGATAGACCTGATACTGTAGGTCCAATAAGGCACCACACGGAGAAGACCGCGGGATGGGTATTGCGAATGGGCCTCGGGAAGGGGAGGAGGTTATTTGCTAGTATTTGCTAGTATTTGCTAATATTTGTTAATGTATGCTAGGTAAGAGGTAGGTGAGTAAGTAGGTATGTAAGTATGTATTATAGGATAGTAGGTAGGTATGTAGTGAGGGAGGGAAGTAGAGAGGTAGAGAAAAGGAACGATGACGGGAATTATGATAGTGAGTGGCTTCAGAGATTCATCGAATAGTTTAAGTAATAATGCTAATGGGTAATGTGATAAGGAGGAAATACCTGTACTAGTAGAAACGCCTACATGTATGTGTATATTGTAGTGGTATGTAGGGTATGTAGGTATGTAGGTAGTAGCCTAGAATATTTTTTTTTTCTCTTTTAGAATTGGTAATGAGAAGGAAAAAACTTGGCGCTCCTAAAAGGGTCCCAGGGGTGAAAAAGGGAGTAGCTTGATTTGGTAGTTTGAAAGGGATGAAGAAGGGGAGACTAAGGGGAATCGGGGGAAAAATACTTACTATGTACCTGTAAATAGCATTAACTCTTAATTATAATATTGACTGTTCTGAACGAAATGTCCAGAAAATAGAATAGTTAATATAAAATAAAATAAAATAAAAAAGGAAGAAAAAATGCCAGTGAGAGGTTCAAGTTTGAATTGAAGGGGGGAAATTTATTATTAGTGTAACCGTAAGTAGCGCGATAAGGAGTTACATGTATGTAGGTAATAGATGTAGGTACCTGCATGTATATAAAGTAAGGTATGTACATGTAGTATATAACGTACATACAATAGGTACCTCCTACTTTGACTTTTGTCATTCAAAATGATTCGGTATTTTATTACGGTTCATTAGCAGTAGACCTTAGGAACTTGGAAGTCGCAATGGCTTACCGTAAGTTAGTAAGATTAAAGCCAACTAAAGGACACTGTCCTCGGAGCACTATTTGGTCTGTTCCTTAGCATGTTTTAAGGCCTGTGAGGCCAATCCAAGGGCCACCAGTTCTATCACTTTTGACAGTATCTTATAGAATGGTATGACACTGTACTGTTCATTGTACTTTGTACATGTAACAAATACAACAAATACAACAAATAGCACTTGCCTTAAGCCCTTATTAATAGCAGAAGCTAAGACGGCAAGACGGCCGCCATAAAAATGTATCGCAGGGCACGGAGCAACAAAGTTGGAGATCTTCCTTTCTCATTAATACATTAATATTTTCCCACGACACTAAATAATATTATATTTTCCATTCTATCGCTTCGTTCTATTATTGTTCATCCACATCCATTGATCCACAACCATCGAACATCGTCGGTAACCCCTAATACTCACATACACTTACATACTTCACATACTTACATTAGGGGTATTTACTCATTTACGTGTAATTTCGAAATATGTCGAATATGTCGAACATCGTCGGTAATGTTGAACCGTCAACCCGTCAAAGAATGAAATGATAGATGAAATTAAAACCCATTATACCTGAACCCATCTAAGCTTTCTACGCCATTACCGGCCGGCAGGTTCGCCAGATCCAAGACAGATGAGCCACTTCACTTATACGTGTATATACAGCATACACATACACATACAACATACACACAGACATTATCATCAAGAGGTCCCGTCAAAGAGGTCCCGAGGTCCCCAAAGCTATGTGACCCGCACACATTCCAGTCCATACCAGCCTAAGACTTTAAGGGTAGCTAGCTAATAAGGTAGTATGAGTGGTTATAACTTATAATTACTACAACACCACTCTTATTTATGTACGCCACCGTACATTCATGCATACTGCATACCTATCCAAGACTGAAGTCAGATACCTATACGAACAGCACATGAAGCATGAAGCATGAAGCACATGAAGCCTTTCTTAAGCATGACCCAATCATGAGACAAGGCTATCAACTACGATACCATGAGCCTCGTGAGCATTCGCAGCACACCCTCTTTCCCTTATACTCTCCGCTTTTCATCACCCCGTCAAGTGACCTTTCCTTACCATCCGACACAACATGGCTGCCTCGTACTCGATAACAGCTATCAGACCTTTGGTTGCATCTACTGCTGTATGTATTTCCGTCTTCTGCAGCTTTTACAGGGGGAGGTATTGGTGGAGCTTTTCTGCGAGTCTCTAGCCTCTGCTGCTTTCTGGCCGCCACACAGCGTGAGTCAAGAGACGTGAGACATGCATGCATAGCGACCAGATCGTACGGGCCCCCGAAACGGCGGCCGTAGATGAATAGGTACCTCCTACCTACTTCTAAGGTCGTAGGATAATAGACGAATAAGACTAGTCCGTCTACTCTACCAATTCTTTCCTCACACCTCATCCCAGGACGAGAGAATGAGATTAGAAGTCGTTGACAGCTTTCTTTTTATTTCCTCATAACCAGAAGATAGATATTTCAAGATCTTTTTAATTAACCATATCTAACCGTCCCTTTTTTATATATATCAGGCCTCCTACTTTCACTTACTAGGTTTGAATTATTTTATTTGTACATACTATGTATTTTGAGTGGCGGATTTTCTAAATAACCCCCTATATTCGTACATGTATCCTTTTGTCGGTATTCTTGGGGAGAAAAAAACACTTAAAAATCTACGGATACTTATACGAGAATAATTCCAGAAGCGCCCGTGGAATCAGATCGACGTCGTAATCCAACCCCTGGAAGACCAAATCCCCGGCAGAGGGTCGAGTGTTAAGTCCCTCTGATGTTGTATTTAGTGATGAAATGTGCCCTAATGCACCCATTTCATGTAAATCACGAGTACTCTGCATTGCAGGCCCGCTGATCCAAGGTACAATACACACCTCCTAAACATCCCTCCTCCTCCTCCTCCCCCCCAAAAAACCGCGTGAAGCGTAACATGCAGCGGATGTCACCATTCTGCTAACTACATACGTTAGGTCTTCTGGTGTACATAATAATCTGCAATCCTACCATGAGCCTCTCCCCGCGCGTTAACGAGATGATCCGTCACTTTGGACCCGCCTCGTACGCCCCCGGAGTGTCCAATCCCACGTTTTGAGCCTCGTGGTCTTCTGCTTGCTCAAATAGACAAACTATTCTTCTATCTTGCTTGTGTATACAAGAGTAAACACCAACAAGCACAAGCTTGAGGAGCAAAGTTTGTCGATACCCTGTCCTCACGATACCAGCCACCGGCAACTTTTCCCACTTCCAAATCCACGGCATTTCTTCAGCCTATCAAAATACCTACCTGGTTATTTGGTATCCAACCTACCGGCTGTCTGTGCGTCTACGACTCTACGTACCCAATTCCAGGGTCCGTTATTGCGATCAGATCGCAGGTTGGCTCTAACGGTTAACCTCACCCCCATCCGGAGCCTTAGGGATTCGAAATGATCGTTTACTACCACCAACAAATCAGACGCGGTTCTGCCTCTGCTTCGAGAAAATCGAGGTAACCCACGATGGGGCCTAGAGTCTTGGCGTATTCTGGAATTCATCTTCGTCCATTACGAGAACCGTCGATTCTCGTACCTCTATAGCTTTTCTCCTTTTTATACCAGGTCCGCGTCATTTCCTTTCTTACCCATCATTGCCGTTTGATCCCCCTGTTCTCCTACGCCAACGTCACATCAATGACGTTCCGAACCTGCGAAGACCATTCGCTATTTGAGCACACCACGTTTTTCTCTGATATGATTTCCTGGTTGTTACGACTAAATGCGAAGCTAGCCACGAGGGTTCATCCATGCCGGTTCCAACAGATCATTCAACCGCTCCGCCCCAGTTCCCTTCGTCTTACGGAAGATTGGCATCCAGGGTGACTGGTATCTAAGCCGTAAAGAGTAGTCTGTAGGTAGTTGACAGGAGATTATCTGAGATAGTTGAAGGGACAACGATTGGCCACACCATCCAAGACCTAGATTTGAGCGCCTCTCATCGAGTTCCGCACTGCCATAGGCTGTCTCTGCTGAACCGATCAATGGCTATCACTCTTCGTCGTCGACGTAGGATCACCGTCTTTCGTGTTCGTATGGATGATTGGCAAGCTGGAAGATATTGCCGAGGCTCCCCCTAAGCATATATTCAACAGGTGGAACAGCTCAAGCCTAGTCCGTCGAAACCAAGCGAGCATGCTCGAGCGGCATTGTACTCCGTGAGTGCAGTTGTATTGCACCATGCTGGCTAATACAGTACACTAATACATAAGAGCACCGGCAAGGATCGCGCACAACCAAGATGCTGTCAAATATTGGTGGTCAGTGTCCCAATATCAGTGGAGAGAAACCAAGCTTTTTGTCTCGGGAGCTGACAGGGCAAAAGTAACGTCGAGCCTGTCATCCAATCGGCAGCCTCCCGTGTTCTACTTTTCCCCTCTCATCTCTAATAGCGTTTTTCCAACGCGAGGCACGGAAACGGGCTTCATAAGTTCATATCATCATGTACGAAATATACGGTACCTGCTCACATCCTAGAGGCGACACTCATAAGTCGCTATGTCGTGCACAAGGATTGGCGGCGAAAACTTCACCTCGGATTGAGCTCTACCGTAAGAGCGAATGGCAAAGCAAACGACAACTTTTTTTTTCTCTCTCTCTTGGAAACGAGTGTTTGGAGCTTTTCCGCCAAGGTAATAAATCACCTCTTACTCATATCTTAGACCATCAGCCGTGTTCCCGGTTAGTGTGTGTGGTACGTCAAATTAAGACCCCTTTCGAGGTATCCTGGTATGTATTCCATATGAAGCGATAGAATCTAACACAAAATATCCTTGCACTCGAAACCACTGTCGTGGGAACGGGTTAATAAAGCATGTCAACCGTGCCGCCATCCTTGGTACCTTGAAAATTCGGTTTCCGTCCACTGGGATATTCGGTTATCATTTGGATGCCCAACAGTTGACAAGTGCTCGCTGCCGTTCTCATCCCGCGTGTCATCATAATTTATTTCCAAGATTTCTTCCGAGACTCGCTGCAGCGGTGTTTTATGAGCACGCAAGGGACAGCGAGCCAGGCCGAAACACAGGCGGCCACGGCGCGTCTAGAGCCATGCGTTTCGGTTGCGCTGCCGGAATTGCTCGTTCTAGTGTCTCACCGTTCGCCAGTTCTTCCAATCACGCCAAGTATACGATCCGGGAGATTGAAAAATCGAGGGCATTTCCATGATGGCAAAACGATACCTACCGATATCGAGTACAACGTACTTGACTCATAACGTAGCATCGCTCATTGCGGACAGAAAGATGAAGTCTACAGGCACATGCCACTTAGCATGAACGATAGGTTGTTATATTAGGTGATTGTTGTCTTCGTTAGCCCCCAATCTCGTGATAACAATGACCCTCCTTCACCTAAGATAGCAAATAGACTCGTGAAGGTAGCTTAATCTACGACTTAAACACGGCTTATCGAAGCCTTGTCGCTCTATTATAACGCAAGGTAATAGATCGTGGAGTAGCTAATGTCGAATTATAAACATGAGCAATATATACGCATACATATGTAAAATACCATCACTCGATATCCGGTCTACCTAAGTATACATTTTGATATCGTGTTTGGAGATCTATCAACCTGTATACTATACTATTCCTAAAAGTTGGATGGAACAACGTAAAGGCGTCGAGAGAGCTTTGCGCCGAGTTATGAGAGATTTATACACAACTCCAACGAATATAAGAAAATTAACCCGCCTTAAATCATTATCTATTAGTACGCTATCGTACCTGCCAGTAACTACAAAAGGGAGACAGAGAATCAACCAAGTTAGATTTATCGTGAGTTGATATTATAAGACTATAGTAGAATACTGGTCGAATGTACATTTCTGTATACCTACCTCCTACCTGATCGTTTACCTGCTTCTTACAAAAGTAACCTAGTAGACGATGATTCTTGACGCACGTACATGTTCATCTTTCCCCCGTAGGTCCTGAGCAAGGTAAGCATCCATTTACTTGCCCCAAGGCACATCTAGATATGCTACTTCACATATTAGACACACACACACAAGTGCTCGTTCAGTTACAGATCCTCGACGAAATATAAGTAGAAAAAGCCCTTAGAATGTCTTTCAAAACGATATCAAGGAGCTAGATGTACCTACACTTACCCCTACCCCTACCCCCCCCCCCCCACAACCGAGGTAAATGTACCTAAAGTAGACGTCTCACGCACGGTAGGTAGCACAAGCCCTTCTTCAAGCATCATGCCTATCGCCGGGTATGTTTGGGGTTTGCCGCCGCGATGACAAGAGCGATAGCGCCCGCGGCTGTAGAACGCGACGTCTCGTCGCTTGAAAGGGAGAGGGGGAAGGGGGGAAGGAAATAGGGCCGTTTACTATTCCCACTGTTAGCTCGGCTCTCATACCAGGTATGAAGTAGCGCCGTCGCACCGACGAGGCTACGCATGGGGGATGTACGCTGAAGCAGGCGGGATATAGAGGCGTGTGAGGTAGGCGAGGTGCTTGGTTCTAGAGTGCTAGGGTGCCTCTTCTTGTTGTTGTTACGGTGTGGTGCAGATTACCAGATCGCGGTGTTCCATTGTGTCGGGGGCAGGAGGTCGCTTAGGAGGTGAAAATGCCGCTGGTATGATTCTCATATCCTTTAAGAGGATATCCAGAGGTATATATGCGAGGCTATGTGATATAAATGCCCTCTTCTTTCACGGCTAGTTTCATGGGAGGCGCTGGTCTACGTACGGTTCAGTTATTAGGTAGGTACCTACGATATGTGTCTAGACGTTCGGTTCGAGATACTTGGTTGTTCAATGCTAACTAACCTTCAAGCGCTCGTATTTGTCTCAAGAGATATAGCTGCTATCTCATCACGACTGGGATTCGCGGCAAGCTGGGGTCTTATAACTCCGTAGTCAGCTACTACGTAGAGGCTGAATGAGAGCTAGACTCGGTGTTATGTACCTAATATTTATAATGCCTATAAAAGGAGACGAAGGCACTCAAGAGATATGAGAAGAGGGCCAGGTGTCAATTGTCATATTTTCTGCTAACTGACTGTGAGCCAGTGGCGAGCTATCTGCTTACACTTCTTACTGTGACACAAGCTAATGACTACGGGCTACACCCCTGACGCTGACCATGAACATAGTGACAATAACGAGGCTTACGAGCTGTAGGTGTCAGCATAAGTAGGAGGGTGGTCTAGAACGGCTAGTATGGTCGTAGCTTTCTCAGGTTGGGTTATCAGGTTCTTTACCTGACTTCTATACGTCCGGGAATATCTATATTATCATACTAGTTATACGATATAGTATTCAATACGTCAATTCGTAAAAGTCCACTATGAGATTTTATATACGTCGATTATAGAAAAAAGGTAATAGCCTACAGGGCGAAGAAACCCTCCCTTCCAACAATAGGGACAGAAGCTTGGATAGATGGTCCTCTCTATGGGTATACTTACCTCGATCTATCCCACTAATATGTTTATGACAGCGAGATCTGATGATATAATTATACGCGATATTAGTTGGTTATCTCGGGAATATGTTCCTTTCATATGACAGTCAAGGGTTCAGGGCTGGTAACAAGAAGTCGTGTGGTCGCAGCTTCGGCTTACATTGCTGTGTGCGTCTATTTAAATAAAAGTATATAAAGAAGCTAAAGAGAATATAAATATTATAGGAGACCGAGTACTTTTCGGTAGTCTAGTATTAACTAGAAGTGAACCTATAACGCGCTGCCTGCTCCTACCTTCCACTCTGATGCAGCTGAACAGATAGCCTACGTACGAGCTACATACTCCCTGGTACTCAATGTCCAATAACATCATGATCAAGACTATCTTAGTAATTCTCGATATAAATAAAAGGTATAGATAACTAGGAAGGATATGAGGGAGTGTTACTTACTTAACTACCCTTATGTACTACTAAGTCATAGAGCCTAATATTATATTCATAGAATCTTGGTCTTCGAACTGTGCTTTAACCTTTTAATGTTTCCTATCAACTACTTACCTAACTATCAGATTTATTCAAGTCTGTCCAAGTCTTCCTCTATAAGTTTACTGAAATGACTGTGAGTAGACTTATATGCTAGATTATACATGTAAGAGGAGTAGTCAGATATAGAGAATATGCACTTATAGAGTCTGGTATCAATCAACTTTTAATTACCTTACCTAATGTATTATAGAGTATATGTGGCTGTGTATAAACTGAGGCGTAATAGGTATCTAGTACCCAAGTGGCTACCTGTACCTAGGTACTAAAGGTAAGACCCGATTAAATCCCGACGCTTAGCTTCCCGCCTGGAATTGACGTCGATCCCGCGTCCGAATTTGGGGCTAGTGCCTTAGTGCCTTAGTGCCTTAGTTCCTTTAATTCCTTAATTCCAGTTTCGAGCGACAACGGCTAAGTTGATCAATATTCACCATATTCATCATATTCGGTCTTTTTCTTCAACCACTCTTTCTTCTCCTATTGCATTTACTTTACAAAAGAAAGAAAAAGAAAAAACAAAATATTATTCTCGTCATCATGAATTCGTACAATTTCTAAACTTCCTGTATGGAAAGTGGCATATATGATGTCGTCGCCCGCCGTCAAAGAAGAGGATGGCTTGTGATGCCTCCTGACTGTCCGTGTATGTAAAAACTGCACGTTGATGTAATCAGTCTTTTTCTTCTTTATTACCTTGATGGAAAGAATATAACAAGAGTATGTCCAAATATATAATTTCTTCTTTAACTATTCATCATCATCATCATCATCATCATTCTACATTTGGGCAACGTAACACGCCTCTGATATCATAACCCTCCTACCACTTTGGACTTCGGCGCCCATCAACATTCGATCCGTTCTCCTCAAGCAAGCGGCTGACGGTCATAGCCGGAGATCTTCCGATGGATATCATTGCGCTAACCTGATTAAGATAAGGATGACTTGGACACTTGACAAGTACAAGTACAAGTACAAGTACATGTACTGTCTACCGTACAGAAGTACAGAAGATGCATGTACAGAAACATGTACATAAGATGTAGGTACTTCCTCTTTATTCCACGTACCCCTCCATACAAAATATACGCACATGGTACTACTTCGAAGTGGCTATAAGGTACCAGACTGTACAGACTGTGTGTGACTAACGTGGGGGATTTGTTCCAGGTCATTTAGGTTCACAAGGCTTCTGGAAACGGTACCTATTTTGCGCCTCTAGCTTGCCTCAGCACAGCAAACGATGCCTGATTAACTGTAACAGTTGACCATGTTGAGTCAGGACCAGCAGGCCTGGAGCCTATAAGACAATTCCAATTCCAATTGCAGCCTTCTGTTTCCAACCTTCCCGCTTCTTTCCCAGCCTGCCTTTCTGTCTTTAGGTACACGACATAGTGGACAAGATCAATATCCATACTATCTCCATACCCATAATCCGTACTTAACCTAGTACCTACCGCCCTATACCTGTACACTTTAGTCTGTACTAAGAGTACAATACTTCCACCGCGCCGCCTCTCGATTTTCTCACCTTTCCGACCCCGACGCTGGAACAATTCAAAAAAACAAACAACTGAAAAAATAAAAAAAATAAAAATAAAACAATTTTCACCGAACAACATTTCGACGCGCAAAATCCATTATTCAACGTCAACCCGATTTGATTCTTTCTTTCACACTTTATTCATCTTCTAAATTGATCGTCATTAATAATAACGTCGACCTATTTACGCGCAACGATATCAAGAAGAAATAAAGAAAGAAAAGAAAAGAAAAGAAAAGTGATACGATGGCTGGTGGAAAAGGAAAATCTTCTGGCGGCAAGAGTTCAGGTGGTAAGACGTCGGCCGCTGAAGCTCCCAAGAAACAACAGAGCCATTCTGCTCGAGCTGGACTTCAGGTAAGATCTTCTTCTTTTTCTTCTTATTGTTTTATTATATCCTATATCCTATATCCCATATCCTGGTCCATTACGATCCGTCGCGACAATTCCCTTATACTGCCTCGTCCCGTCGATATGTTGCCCGTATCCGCAAAGCTTGACATTCTCGTCGATATCATTGTCGTACCCCTCGATCCGCAGAATGACGCGCACCTCTCCACGCACGACACGTCCCGATGCACCACCGCCTTCAGCTGCTTGACATTCACCAGTCTTCAAATTCAACTATGGGATTTCTTGTTTGCGCAACTGGTGTCGAGTTTTTTTTTTCCGTTTCCTTTTCTTTTCTTCTCTTTTCTGTTCTCATCGCAAACAATACTTACACCATTCCTCCTCGGTGTCACTTCGTACGCGACGGCATGCGACCACAGCTATTACTCACTTCAAAAATCCTAACTTATCCTCACCTCCTTTCGGTGCACATCTGTCACCGCGTAATCTTGTTTCCTGCGCTAGTCTGAAAATTTTCATCGTCACGTATCACATGGAATTTAACTAACATGACATGATCATAGTTCCCTTGCGGCCGTGTCAAGCGTTTCTTAAAGCAAAATACTCAGAATAAGATGCGCGTTGGTGCCAAGGCTGCCGTCTATGTTACAGCCGTACTCGAGTACCTGACTGCCGAAGTCCTCGAGCTCGCAGGCGTGAGTCATCATCATCTCTTTCGTTGGCCCTTTGTGCCACTTTGCCACTCTCCGCTCTCCGTTCTCCGCTGTCCATACCTTCTTTTTCTTTGGTTTCACACGGTACATGGCCTATTATACGTGCATACAAACTGACTGACCATTGTTGCCTAGAACGCGGCCAAGGACCTCAAGGTTAAGCGTATCACCCCTCGCCATCTCCAACTCGCCATCCGCGGCGACGAAGAACTCGATACCCTAATCCGCGCCACCATCGCCTTCGGTGGTGTCCTGCCACACATCAACCGCGCTCTACTACTCAAGGTCGAACAGAAGAAGAAGAACAAGGCGATCGAGGCATGAGTTAGTTATGCGCGGCCTGGTCTTTGTGCGCTTGAGTTTTACCTTATACACATTCTTTCGCTTCTGGGTGTTCTTGCTACGTGGAACGAGGTTATCTGCTTTCGGGAGCTAGGCAGTACGAGTATGATTCTTACAGCCTAGGACGGTTGATCACGACGAGAAAAAAAAATTATTCTAGGTTCTACTTAGGGAACCATAGCCGTACCGAGTTTCTCTTTCGGTTCTAGGTTTGATCATGTGGAACGAGGCGTCTCATCGGAGATTCGAGCGGGTCAAGCGCTCGAGGGCGATTGTAGCATAGGGCAGGTCTACAGGTTATCCCCCCGATGACCTGTTCATCGGAATAACCCGAGGCACTCTGCGGTGCTATCCTGGGAAGGCCTTGCTAGAGGAACTACCTAAGTAATATATCACAGCTTCGATTTGCGTATGATTCTTGGCTGCACCCATGCCGTTTGTGAAGTAATTTTCTTTTGTTTGTAGAGTATTTTGGCTCACCGGGTCTCGCCAGTGGACGAAGAGGTATGCATATCTTATTCTTGTAAGACTGAGTTAGTAGGTGCCTTATTTATGAGTGAGCAAAGGTTATAATATATGTAACTGATACCTAGGTAGATATCGAGTTATATTTACCTATATTTATTAGGATTGGAACTCACCCCTTTCTTTCACCGAAGAATCATGTCCCGAGAAAGACGGGGGAATAGAACTCTGTACCTAATCATTCTTGACAATATCAAACGACAGCAAAGCGAAGAGTACTATACCGGTAGGTCAACGATGTGTTCGTTAGCGATCTGGTATATCTCACTTCTGCTCGTGTACGTGCCTTTGAAGCGATGTTTATCCTTTATAAGAGGTAGGCACTTATACCATGTAGTTCCGTGTCTACCTAAGAGGATGGATGAATTGTGTAAGTGGCCTGTGAAGCTGGCGACTTTAGAGAGTATACCTAGGGTCTTATAACATTGGGAGGTAAGCTGGCGGGAAGGACTGGTAATTAGAGAGCTTTGTTTTTATATCTACCTAGGTAGTGCTCATCAAGCGGGAACTCAACTTATATAGGTAGTATAAGTGAAAGAAAGCATGGTAGTGTAATGTGTTGGTAGGAGTATGTAGGTATAGTAGGTAGGTAAGTGGTGTAAATTTCATATTACATGTATAATACGTCTTATAAGTGGTATAAGTAGATACGCACTTGCACTTGATAGGATGAGAGCTAGGTATTTATCTTAATACTAGAAATAATATAAACAGGTTCCCCCATCTTATCCGGCACTAAAAGCATCGGAGGTAAGAGGTACTGGACATTCAAAGTGGTAATGTCAGCGCTGCTTACCTCTTATACCCCGACCGCGTTAGGTACTATAAGAGGTAATCACCGGTCGTTGCTAGTCGGAACTACTTAAACATTACCTAGGGAGAAGCAACTATTAGGAAATAAAAGATTTCTAGGTATGAAATAACTTCGCCGATAACCCCCCAGGCTCTTTCAGCTCCGACGTGGTATATAACCCCGTACCTGGTATATAAAAAGAAAAAAGGAAAAAAAAAAAAAGAAGAAACCTGGTCGCATATCATTGTCTTCTCTATTTTTCTTTTTTTTATTTCCCCCTCACCCTAGTACATTTTATTTAGTACTTCATTTTTTCTTCTCCGACGATCTACACTAAGAGGAGGGATGTTACGGGTATGTAGGTATGGTAACTCGGTTAATAAAAAGATAGAGGTTTGGACAGGATGGGTGGGTTCCCGTGCTATACCCGTAGTGTACGGCGTAGATGTTTATTATTGTTGTCGTTGTTATTACCTACCTACTTAATTATTATAGATTGATGATCTTGCCTTGCGGAGAGGGTTGATCGTGAGTGTAAGTAAGTTGGCTACCTATACATAACTACCTGTTATTAAAGGCTGGCTGAGACTCAAAGGATACGTACGGGGTACATGTCACCTCTTACTCTTTGTAGGTATATTTACTTGGTTAGGTATGTATATGCGTTGCTTATAAATAGGTAACGCAAGAAGCTCATTGTTAACTGCTCAGACGTAAACGTGTTGACGCACAAGTTACCATTAACACTGGCAACAAGATACTCAAGATACTATTATCCAGCCGGTTACACCAACATTCTTCTCACGTCGTCAAGGAACCCTTGTATGGTTACAGTCCACGATTACTTTAGACGCGATGCTTTTGGGTCGTATTACAGAAGCGCTTGGAGATCTTGGCTCTTTCTAGAGCTCTTGGAACACGGCACCGCGCGATCTTTTTATACCTAGATAAGTAAGTAACTTGAGATAGAAGAATACATCTACCTCGAAACGATCTTTTGCTTAGGTACTACTACCTTATACCAGTCATATAAATGCGACTGCAAGAGTAAAAAAATATGAATGGTTGATTCGGTGAGTTGTACTGCTATAACTACTCGATCGATTATCAAGACAACTTAAAAAAAAAAAGGTCGGCACAAATGGGAGATTTTCATCTATTTTATTTTCCTCAATTTAAGTTCTGACCGTCGTACGGGATGAGCCAGGGGGGAGCCAATAAGCTTAATAGCGTTGCGTCGGCTGTGTGGAACTAGGTAGGGAATGAATCCCATATGAGGTAGGTGAACTGGTACGTATGGCTACCGGTCTTTCTCTTGTGACGACAAGGTTACATCTCTTTCAGTATAAGCGCGTCGTTATCAGATTCGTTAGAGGAGATATCTGATTCTAACTAGCGGTACATAACTACCTGTTATATATTAAACAGTTGAATATATGACATGGTACTTACCGGTAGATATCTACCTAGCTTTTATCATATATCACTTATTCATGTATGTAAGAAAGAATAGCAGCTAGCCACATACATGGAAAATCCGATCTGCAGCCCTAGAATGGAATATTAGCAAACCTCCTTGGCTCGGCGAAGCCTTGTCTCGTTCTCAAAACCTCTCATCGCCATCATCATCTTCTTCTTCACAGCGGCAAGCGATAAGGGAGGGACAAGCCACGTGTCGAATCTTTTCGTAAGAGCCTGAAAATCTCTTGGGCATCGCCGTTATACATGGCCTGGGTTACACGGAATCTACGAACCGGATATTCGCTGTACTAGTTGTCCGACGTGGAAGGGCGGGAGAGGTGTGTAGGTGTGTGTAGACATCTAAGTCATGTAGGAATAAGCAAGAAGCGATTTACACCAACGAGAACGACGAAGATGAAGACTCCAAGATAAGCAAAATCAAGTAAAAAAAAAAACAAGACTAGCCAGGAGGTATAAAGTATTATTACTGAAACAAAAACTAGACCTTGTTTCGAAGAGGCGACCATCATTGGACCGTCTTCGCCTTTCGATATCCATAAATTCGATGATTTCCTTGATGCCAAGGGAGACCGAACGTCATCATGGTTGTTCAACTGAGAAAAGATTGTCTTCCGGTCTAGAAGAGAGAGAGGGAGAGAAAGAGAAAGAGATAGAGAGATAGAGAGATAGAAAAGGTGCAGGGTTAAGAGAAGAAGAAGAACAAATGGAAGGAAAAGAAGTGCATTGACAACGCTAATATGATCATACCTGGTATATCTCCCCCCCTGACCTTGACCTTGACCTTGGAAAGATGCTGGTCCAAGGTCCCAGGAACGCAGAGCATCCAGAAGCAACCCGCTTCGAGAAGCGAAGCGAGGCGAGGATCGACCGCCTACGTATCCTAGCGTCTGGGTCACCTGCGTCCTTTTAGTGTGCACATCAAAGTCGTCTTACGGGATTAGTGTAGATCCCCTCGCTAACAAATCCCAAGCTCGAAAATGCTGTCTTTTCTTCCTCGGGGATCCACTGCCAGCGCGCTGCGGCCATGTTCGACGGTCCCCTCGTACATACATACATACGTACATACGTATATACATACATATATACATAAGGCAAAGATACAGGATGCACGTAGAATGTAGAATGTAGAATGTATATCATTGTCGATGCGACGTAAATTTATTAGCGTGTCCCGCTTGTATTTTTTTCTCTCTCAACGCCGGAGAAAATTCCCTGTCGTTCTTCGTGTTTAAAGCCTAGGTCAGGTCCGGGACCTCGAATCTCTTTTTTTTTTTTCTCTTGTGTCGATTTGCTAATTTTGTTGGTCTTATTTTATTCCATCTTATCTTATTTTGGGCTTCGTTAATTTCCTAATCACTATTTAAAAGAACCAGTTGAGGGCTGCGGGCTGCGTTGCTGGCTCACTTAAACGGGAATTCGTCTTCAGCTCTCATAAGCTACGTTCTCACTTCAAAACTTCTGACCGGCTTACCCTATTCCCGTTTCGATTTCTCCAGAAGACCCAAGGACATAAATTTCTTTTTTTTTTGTTTATTAGGGATTGTGCCGCTATCCGAATAAGTGAGAAAATTCGACAGAGGAAAAAAAAAGAGTGAGAAGGAAAAGCAACTTTGGCAGTTCGGTACGCGATGGTAATGAACAACCCGCGCGCTGGGCGCTCAACTCAGCCCTGGATCGAGTACTTGGATAACGGCATAATAAATACCGACTCGCAGACCGCCAGATGTGGCATCCTCAGAATTCTGAGGCGGACCCTTTTCTCACCCCGAGGGGCTCTGGCCGGGGAGGCGGCTCAACAGATCGACATGTATTATGAGGAGACGTATCTGCCCTCCAACCCAACACTGAAAGACCAGGACGATAAGGGGGCGGTTCGCTTTCTCACCGGTCTTTACGAGATTTTGTTCGATCTCGCGCTTCTCGTGCCCTACCAACACGGCCTACAATACGCCCTTATCGACTTTGTGATGGAGCTTCGAAATCTACCGGATATAGAGGTCAAGATCGACAATGTACGTGGGACCCCCGAATCCCCGGCCCTTCCATTGGGCGCAGAGAGCAGTTAGCTAATCTTACCTGCATCCAACACCATTAGGAGGACTACCTCGTCTACTCAAACGAACCTATATTTTCTAGGATAATGGACGAGAAATGGAAACACCACTCTCGTATGACCCACCAAACACACACACACACACACACACATACAAAAAAAGGCCCCATGAGTAGCCCGTAGACAGATCGGAAACGGCTAATGTGATCACCATAGCAAGCGAAGATATCGACAGCCAGAGCCCAGACGCGGTCGAGAAGGCATGCGGGGAATGGGTCAACTTCTCCGCCTTCGTCGCGCGCTGCATCGAGGCCGGCCTTCTCGACGAGTCCGAGGACGGGTGCAAGTACCCGGTCGTCGACATCCCGAAGGCGATCGAGGGGGACATGCCGGACGGGGCGAGACGGACATGTCTGATGAGGGTCGCGGTGCAGTACGTCATGCTGGCCGGGTCCAAGATCTGCCAGGAGAAGATGGAGGATGGCGAGGCGGCAGACCGAGAGTTCTGGACGAACAAGTGGAAGCTCTGGGCCGAGAGGCTGCTCGCGCTGGCCGAGACCGGCGAGCTCGAGCCCGGTCTCACGTCTGAGGTGCGCGAGGCCCACGGGACGATGGTGGCCATGCAGCCTCACCTATTCAGGTGGAGGCGATGAATGAGGATGAGGTGGGGAGTGAGTTGTTGATGAGTCTTGTTTTATTATTGTTATATACCTATGTGACTTTCACAGCGTCATTGTAAAAGAGAGGATGGGGTGTATAAGAAAAGCACTGGTATATGTTACGTGCTATGCTGCCAGGTCACGGTTTAGAGGGATGTAGAATGGCGTATTTGAGAGAAGCACGGATATTAATGAATGTATGTGCGTATGTATGTATTTGGTGATATGAAAAAGAGAAGAGAATTGAAGGATGAGAGATGTGAAGCGGATCTGAATACATAACATGTATGCTAGCCTTTAGGAGGTACCTGTATTACCTAGGTCCTTGTATAAGTTGAATTACCTGTATAGGTTACATATGTAGTGTATCGGTTGCATTTCAAGAGCTACATAGGTATAATACAACCGTACCTATCTTGTGAAAGTACTCTAGTACGTACGTACTGTACCACGATGTGAATGATTGAGGTTTGATTGCTTAGCGTGGTTGCGTGCGTAGCGTAGTCGCTCGTCAGCCCAACGGGGTTGTGCGTAGCTTGGCAGCTAATCTGAATCCGGATAGAAAGTAAATAGATTATTAAGAAATCCCCCTTTTATGCCTGGTCACTAAGTATGTCACTAGTACCTATACCTACCTAGGTAATGTAGCCTAGATACTTAGGTGGTAAGTATTCAGCTGCGGCGATTTTAAGATATACTGAGAGTACCCAGGGGAAAAGGGGTCATATCTTAAATTTTTATAAAGCGGCGAGTTCTCTGTGCAAAGTCTTATTTCGTCCTTTGTGTGAAAGATTGTCAAAGGGACGTGTTGCCGGTGACTGGGGCTCTACCAAGCTAGAGCTATTAGAGCTAGTGTTGAAGATGATAAGAGAGCAAATTATTATGATATGCTCCGTAGTCATGGGTGTCATCTTGGTAGTGATCGCTAGGTACAATTATGGTAATATGCAGCTGCGTTGGTTAGATAGAGCGTATCGAGTTGATAGTATAGAGCTGTAGTTAACACTCTGCACTATACTAATATTCTCAGGGGAAGAGAGGAAGTAGGGTTATGTATAGGTAGTTGTTACTATCAACACAGGATTTAAGATGTTAATCGATTTATAGCGAATGTAAGAAATTCTGCCGACTTCTACTTTTATATCGACACAATTTGCAGTTCTAAGTACAACCTCTAAAGAGAGCATTTAATAACTGAGCTGCTACAAAGATACCAACATTCGACATCAGATTATGTCATAATTCCCTTTTATCCCTCGTCTAGGTACTATTAGGAAGTTGAATAGGTTGATGCTTTGTCAGAAAATTTACACATTTCGAATACGGTAGCAATTCACTAAGTACACACGACATCTATGATCAATGGATTTATTAACACGGAGACCCATTCAAGGTTGGAATTATACCTACCTACCTGACCATAGCCTGCTGTTTTATTATACGTTATTATAGAGGTAGACTTAAACCACATAGTAGTGAGGAGACATTGGTATCAGGGTCGAGTATTAAGATGGTATCTTATTGACAGACAGACCAAATAGACAGTAAAATATATACAACCTATTCCGTCATTAACATACCTTACGGCAAATCAACCAAGTACCTGATATCCAGTAAGACCCGAATCTACCTTAACCTTCAATGACTCTGCTACTAGCACTAAAGCCTGATCACCATATATCGGACGACTCGTTATCGTCGCCAAAATTTCCTCCATATCTATAACCTATAACCCTTCTTCAGAGCCAAGAAGCAGCTTTGTTTCCATTTCAGGTACTCCCCCCAAAGCGCTGTGCTCCTTCTTTCGCCTTTTCCTGCTTCCTTCCTCTGCTTTGTCCTTTAAGCGCGCCGCTACTTTACACAAGCAACAAGCGACCGAGCCCTTGTCCCTTCGCCTATCTTCCTCCCTCCCTCTTTGTCGCCGCTCAATGGGAGGCAGTTTCGGATTATCATCTCATCGGCGTCACGCGTGGCCTATTTCCAACTCATGAATGAGAGGAGCAACTGACGCGACAAAGGTTGCCATATATGTTTTTGCGGGACACAGGGTTTCCCTCATATATGTCCTAATATCCTTCGCCCCACGGCCGATAGAGGGTTATTTGCGTATCATATCCTGACCTCTTTGTCGCGCAATCGTGGACAAAGTAGCCGTCCTCTGTATAAGTGTTGGTAATCCTGTGACAGGGCGCTTTCTGCGCGAGAGTCAGTTGAGTTTATGGACTTTCGGTTCGAACATATCCTTTCCTAACTGTCGTCGGATTTTCTTATTTTTTTTTCTTTTTTCTTTTTTTCCTTACGTCTTTCCTTTCCATATTCTTAATTTCTAAATCAGTCGCTCATTCTTCCAAGCTCATTGCTGTATGCCAGCCTAGTAATATCATCTGAGATCGAAACGAATTATTCTCCCTTCTATAATAATTTTCATAGCAGACCCTTGAGCAGACCTCAGAGGTGTTATCTGCATCCGATCATTCACCCAAAAGTGCTCTTTCTGAGTCACAAAGATTCACTCTGTTGTTATCAGTCACAATCGTTGTCTTTTCAAGATAAAAACAACTTGGTTTCACACCGTGACCAATCCGTTTAAGTGTAAAACACAATAAAACGCAATAAAACACAATAAAACACAACAAAACAGAAACAAAACAGGAAACATCATGCCTTCTCGTGCTTTACCGACTCTCTCCATCTTTTCACGGCGTTCTACTGGTACTGCTTCCGCTCCACCTCCCTCGCCATCATCTGAAATACGATATCCTTCCATTTCTTTGACGCCTCCGGCTCGCCTACATCTCCGAAATCTCCTTCCTTCATCGCCGGATGGTATGCCTACACCTCCGCCCCCGCCGAGAAAGCCGTATCCTTGGCTATGGCAATGCCACTCGTGCTATACCGTTTATCAGATGGGCTGTACCCGCCGCTGTCTGGTATGTTCCCATGAATATTGCATTGCCGCAAATCCTCCCAAATCGGGTCGAGGGAAGAAACGTCGTCGCCCAAGTGCGACGTGCGCCTCCGAGTTCGATTACAGCGGATGGGCTGATTGGGGAGCCTGGCGCCGGAAGGTCCTGGGCGTCGAGACCGGTGGCCTGATAGGAAAGCAACAGCGTGAACGGGCTTTCGAGGGGAGGACACACAACTGCATGGTTGACTGCGACTACCCATCCGAATGCCATCACGAGCGATACAGGCTCCAGCTTGAGGCACACAAGAGAAGGCAACTTGAGTTATTACCGATGGAACCGCGGTCACCATCGATTGTCGCCAGTGCACCGCTGATTCCCGATGGCGAGTTGCCGCTGAACGAGGCTCAAAGGGTGCGGGGACCTTTGGATGAGAATGAGAACCCGAAGAGCCCTACTAGTCCGAGAAGTCCATTAAAACAGATAATATTCTGGGATGACCCTGATAAGAGAGCTGAAGGCGAGAGGTTAACGTCGCGAGAGAAAAGAGAGGAGCAGAAGCAGGAAAGCGAAGTTAAGCCCGGAAAGAAGTCTCGGAAAGCTGCTGGGGTCGGGCCACGCGAGTGGAATGGGACTGGTTCTGCTGCTGTCGAAGCAAATGGGTTGGGTCCGAGAGCGTTGTGCGTGTTATTAGAAGAGGATCAGAGACTGATGCCTCTGGACATAAACGACTATGAAAACTCCAGCCCACAGAACGAATCTGAATGTACGAGCGGAGAGTCTCACAAGCACAACAACAAAAAATTAACTACCCGCAATCTCGAGAACGTGGATAAGAATGAGAACTCGGATGACGATCTATCAGAGACCGAATCCGAAAATAGCTGCTCATCATGGTCTCCTTCCTCTTCGTCTTCGGACGGTGAATGGCTGCCAGCGAGCGAATCAGCGTTCTCGCCTGATGATAGTAGTAGCGAATCTGAAGACGAGGCGGCAGAGAAGGGTCAGAAGGGGCCACAGAAAGAGAATATAAGTAATAATCAGAATTAGGAGTTCATGGTTAAGGGATTGGGCGTATTATGGTAGTAGAATGGTTTAGTATTCGTCTTAATATGATCAATCTCAGATGGTACCTAATAAGATCATATGTATTATATGATTGCATGTCCATTGTGAGAACAGGAGGTATGTCTGACATTTCTTGGAAATGATAGAAACATTCAAGACTTGTAGGGTCTTTGGCCTTGGACCTTTTGTATGAAGTAAACTTGATCTGGTCGGCTTTGGCTTTGCGACAATGAAGCATTGATATATCATCTCTCATAAGTTAAGAGATTGAACTTGTATATAATGAGTATCTGGGTATGTAGGCATGCTTTTGGGATAGACACTGTCATGATATGAGGTAGTTGATGAGGGAATGTTGTAAGTTGAACGTTGTAAGTTGTAAGTAACATACGGTACATAAAGGGTAAGGGGGAGTAGGTACCGTACCTACAACATGCTTAGTGCAAGTTACGTAAGAGAGAGCTAATGCATGTGCCACAGTATACAGCCACACCTGTCTATGGAATGTATCTTGTACCAATTAAAGCTCGTCGGCCCGAGACGCGTTCAATTTCAATTTACGCGTCTTTTTTACTATTACAACTTCTTCGAGAGATTCTATTAATAACCTGATATCAAGAACTATAGTCCAATTACTTCCCCCGATTTCATTCTTGTATCTTAATAGTGTGAATAGGAGCTACTTATCATATAGAGAGAATCTCGTTGTAAAAGAAACGACAGTGAGAGTTCATCATGTCCGACTTCGAAGACGAGATGGACGTTGATGTCCCTCCAACCTCCCACGATATAACATTTTCCTCCGATAACACTGCGAAGGGCAAGCGTAGCGCTGCTAACCTACCTGTCGAAGCAGAGGACTCTTTACCATGGTAAAGCTGATTACAATCGTCGCCTATGCCTATAGTGCCGAATGCTAAGTGAAGCACAGGGTTGAAAAGTACCGACCTGTTTCACTATCCGATGTCTCGGGTCACCAAGATATTCTAGCTACTATTGAAAAGTTCGTCGACTCGAACCGATTACCCCATCTTCTTCTCTACGGCCCCCCGGGAACAGGCAAGACCTCCACTATACTAGCACTCGCGAGACGAATATACGGCGCCGAGAACATGAGGCAGATGGTACTAGAACTAAACGCATCGGATGACCGAGGTATCGATGTCGTGCGTGAGCAAATCAAGACCTTTGCATCGACGAAGCAGATCTTTGCTATGGGTGGTGCATCGCGTCCTGGTGGCATCGCAAGCTACAAGCTCATTATCCTGGACGAGGCCGATGCGATGACTAGTACGGCCCAAATGGCTCTACGACGAATCATGGAAAAGTATACGGCCAACACACGATTTTGCGTTATCGCCAATTACACTCATAAACTGTCACCTGCGCTGCTATCGCGATGTACACGCTTTAGATTCAGTCCTCTAAAGGAGAATGATATCCGGGTCTTGGTGGATAAGGTCATCCTGGAAGAGAACGTTAAGATTACGTCCGATGCCACAGAGGCTCTCGTTAAACTGAGTAAAGGTGATATGCGACGGGCTCTGAATGTGCTCCAGGCTTGTCACGCATCGAGTGAGTCCCGCTCCCAAGTCACATTGCTACTCAACACTGACTTTTGAACCAGGTACCCCGATACAACCTAAGGACGCACCCAAGATCGCTGAGAAGGACATTGTCAGGGAAACCGTCACGACGGAAACTATCTATAACTGCATAGCTGCACCACCCCCTGAAGCCATTACTAAAATCGCCAGCACGCTTCTAGCGACGACCGACGTGACTACCTGTCTCTCGACGATTAACACGCTCAAGGTCGCTAACGGTCTCGCTTTGGCGGATATTATCACTGCTCTATCGGAGCAGCTGGTACAGATGGAGGTCAAGCCCGAAGCTATGATTAGGTGGTTGGACGGACTGGCGGAGATAGAGTATAGAGTTTCTGCTGGTGGAAGCGAGGTTATCCAGACTGGTGCCGTGGTGGGCGTGGTAAGGGAGGGTTGTGAGCTTATGGGATAGCGGAACGATTATGAAGATGGTAGATGCATGAAGTTCACGAGCTTAATATCCAAGATACCTCCCGATGAATGCTTTGGTAGACATAGTACAATGTTACACTCCATCTGCCTATCTCTGAAATTATGAGCCATTATGCGGAGATACCAAGATAATTAGATCTCTAATTCATTATCTGAATACAACTTTGGGAAATGTTCAATATCATACTCATAAGTGGTACTTAGCTTGCAAAGTTGTAAAGTGTATCGAGGCTTCGGGTACTCCGTATAAGAGATATTTACAAGAACCCCTATTTTCTATTCTAACACAATGATATTAACATCATTACATGGTATAAGTTCTCGTATAGCTTTTCCTATTACATGCGTCGCGCCGACCTCGATATGACTGAATTTTGAGAAGCTACTTAGAGCCTAGGGTAAATGCCTATTTTCATATGCTAATCCTCTCATGGCCGCCACCTTTATGGTCACGTACATCACCAACGTTATCACAACCTAGCTATAAGCCCGTGGGGCGCCGACGAAACACTTCTCCGCCATAACCCATGCCTCGTTTTCTCACTCATCCCACCAATTTACATACCTAACACACCGCAACTCACAACTCATCACGCACATGTCCCCCACTCGCCCCCGCCGTCCCGTCCCAGGGCTGCACCCGACCCTGCACGATATCCATGAGGAACGCGCCGACGGCCTCCGGCGTGAACGCCCCTCGCTCCTGCGTCGAGGAGTGGCGGTACGGGAACACCTGGCCGAACATGGGGTTCTGCACCGAGAGCCCCGGGAGCGCGTCGGCCGCGAGGCCCAGCGGCGCCGCCAGGTCGCCGTACTCGTCCGCGTCTACCGTCACGAAGAGCAGGTACTCCCGGTACATCTTGGCGACAGGCCGCATCGCCGCCACGTACGCGTCGCGGTCCGCCGGCGAGGCGGAGAGGTAGAAGACGAGCGACTTGCCGGACTGGGTGGAGCGGGAGGGTATAGTTAGTATCTCTACATGTAGGTAGGTATGTGGCCGGGCTCCAAAACAAAAAGGGGTACAGGTATCGGTAACAGATATCTAGGCCATACTTCTCGCGCGGTGTGTGTGTGTTTAAAGAGTAATTCTGTTGAAGATTCTACGGGAAAGGGAAACAAGGCTTACACACCTGCAGGTACTTGATCTCGCTCGCGCGCGTGAACTCCCCGATTACGGGCGCGAGACAGCTTTCTATGAGCTTCGGAAGGGCGTTGACGTCCGAGAGGTCGCTCACAGCAAATTGCTGGCCATCGCGGTTGTTGTGGCAAGCAACCGTCGAGCCTCCGACGGCAGTGTCAGTCTCGGCCCTCCCGAAGGACAGCCGGTCGCGGTATTCCGCGGCGAGCGCGGCGTACGCGGTCTCGACGTGCGCGTCTTGTGGGCTGATCCGCGCAACGACCGTGTAGTCGTCGCTCGACTGGAAGGCCGCGACTTTCTCCTCCGAGCTGAGGGCCGTGACAGAGGGGCGGGTCGCCCGCTTGAGGTATGGCAGGATGCTGGGCGGAGTCTTAGTCTACTATGCGATGTATTTCAAAGAGATGAGAGGGAAAGGAGAACGGGTCAAGAGAAGAGAAACATACGAGGAGGCCTTTCTAGGACCTCGGTACGGCGTCATATTTCCGTGGCCGTCGAAGAAGCGTAGCGCAGGATACGAGATGACGCCGAATTCCCAGCATAAGTCTTTGGCTGAGGCGCAGTCGATGCTCATCAGCGTTTTCTTTTGCGATTCTGTCGCGAGCATCCATTCTGGCTCTAAAGCTTGACTGGCGGCGCTGAGAAAGTATTAGATCTTGGAAAAGAGGATAGTTAGGCTGGTGATGACTTACGTCGAAGGTTCTACGACTTGGGTTTTCACGATGTAGTGTTAGAAGGTTGGGTTATTGAGTAGTCCACGCACGACACACTTACAGGCAACCAGAGCATGATTATGGCCCGATATAGCTCGACGAAAATCATCGCCGCTGGTGTGTTCCCAGGCGAGTGCTGTTCTAGCGCTAGCTAGGAAAAATGGTATTAGCTGTAAGGTATTTCTGAACTTCATATTGGCTTTTGATCAATGAGCGGCATCACAAGTTCTCATCTTGAGTGGAATGGAAAGTTGAAGGTCGAGAGGTCAAATACTAAGTAGCGATGTAGCTAAGCTACGATCCCGTAGATCAGGGGTTTAGATCTGACGATAGACGACTCCGTGACCCTGGATCTGCGCTGCAGCTCTCCACTCGAAGCACGTCTACAGGGGAGAGGGTTGATGTAACGCAACGCTAAACAGGGGGAGCTTCGTCTGCACACACGATTGACGTTTCAGTTCTGCGTGTTGTCGTTGTGTCCTCCTTACCATAACGTAGAAGATATCGCAAGTTGCACCTCGCGAGCAGTCTACCTACTTAGACCCAAGAATCCCCAAATATACTGTTTCTCAAGCTTGAAATTTTCTACGAGGAAACAGGAGAAATAGGGATCATCTTGTTCTTCTATCAACTTTGTGATGGACTCGTTAAAATCCATCTTAATATTATCCCTCGCCGGATCAGTCGTAGCGCATAGCCATCTGCAGCGCGATGGCGGCGCACAGAAACCGATGGTCGCGTCACCGAGCAATTATACTTGCCAACATCCCGCCTACCAGAGCCATATAATGTCTAAATCGCCGCTAGTCATATACCTCGAAAACTTCCTTACGACTGAAGAACGAGAACATCTCCAAGAAATAACGTGAGTGAGAAAGTAACGTGTCCTAACGATGTCGTGCAATATATACAGATATCTTAACTTGCTCGTTAATGTCTCCATTCACACTAACGATCTCCCGCAGCAAAGACACATTCACCAATTCTGCCGTAGCCGACGAGTCGGGGGCCCAGGGGCTACGCCAGACGCGGACCTCGCAGTCCACCAACGTGCCACGGGATGCCGTCGTGCGGTGCATCGAGGAGCGTGCGCTGCTGTTCCAGGGTTTCGACGTGGCGCGGGCGCAGCTGGAGCCGCTGCAGCTGGTGCGGTACGGGCCCGGCGAGCGATATCACTTCCACACGGACTGGTACACGAGCGCGGGCCGCGCCGCCGCCGCGCTGGGCGGAAACCGCGCCACCTCCTTCTTCGCCTACGTCGCCGCCTCCGCCGACCTCACCGGCGGCGGGACGAACTTCCCCGCCGTGCCCGCGCCCCGGGACGGGCGCTGGTGCGCGTTCGTCGACTGCGACGAGCCCTGGGATAACGGCGTCACGTTCCGCCCCGTCGTCGGCAACGCCGTTTTCTGGCAGAACTTGCTCGAGGACGGCTCTGGGGACCAGCGCACGTTGCATGCTGGTCTGCCGGTTACTAGTGGGTCGAAAATAGGGGTAAGTGGCTGACCTCTTCTATCTATCTCAGGAGTAAAAGTAGTGTGGTCGTTCGAGGGGGAAATTACGCTAATATTGTTCTTCTAGATGAATATTTGGACGAGACAAGGGCCGCTAAGTGAGGATATCCGAGGATTGGATCTCTAGTGGGAGATAGGTTGTTTAGAGTGGTAGCGAAAGGTACCTACTAGACTGACTACATGTACGTTGATACGCATGATAATTATACGAGGTATATTTGAGTAGTGAGACTTTGTTTTGCTACCTTATATGAGTGTGCAACGGAATACCTAACAACCCCTTCTATCCGCTGTCAACACAGACCCGTCACCTCTAACCACAGCTGTCTACCAGCGTCTTGAGTTAGATCAGTTATCCCGCCATCGCCACATGGCAAGTATTGTGCGATCCAAACAGCGTCGTTCTGCTGGTCGAACACGACTGAGAATCACATATTAGCTATGCTTTTGATCCAGAGCCTTCGTTCTACTCTTCAAAATTAAATACTCACGATATGCAGCCCGGATGAAGCTAGTCCCCAGCACCCACGTCGGGTCTTTGATGTCCGTAGGTTGAACCCCGAGGGCGCAGTAGGTATCGAAGTCGACGATGAAGTCGGCGTAGTTGACCCGAATAATTACGTTATAGTAGTTAAACCCGAAGTTGACGGAGCCGTCCAAGTCGCGGTTCTCACACGGTACCCTGTAGACCCCGTGGTCGTCTACGTACGCGTTCAGGATCCTTGCTATCGTGGCAACTAGGTCTCCGTCGAGATACGTGTACGTGGACCCGGAATCGATCAGTACGCTGCGTACGAAATCGCTGTCTGTTAACATCGTCTCGTTGCTGCTAGGGGGCGTGACCCCAAGGGATGTCAAGTTTACCCGATATCTTTATGAATTTAGTATTCAGTTCCCTGGTATCCTTGGCTTTCTAATATAGGAGCATCTCACCCTACTTGGCCGTAAAGCTTTGGCTGTTGGCTCGGGTACGGATATATCTCCAGAGGCTCAAGATACCCCCTGAACTTTTTCCTGTCTACTCCTCCAAAGATAATGTCGCCTGGAAGATGTTAGTCCCTTTGGTGGTCATACAAGGAATTATTTTGGGATATGTGGTGATTTACTTGGACTCCCACCGCCTTGATATCCAACTCCTACGCTAAATATAGGCACTTCTATATAGCCCTCGGCGACGAGAAGATCCAGCAAGGTTTGATACGCTGTATTCCACGCGTTGCCGTACGATACACCCAATACCGCAGCCCAAATGTACTGGCTCCATTTGCTGACGCCCACTCTCATATTTGGAAGAGGTAGATCTGTTGTTCGAATTTGGTACGTGTTAACATATTCGTACTCTAGGAATGGGGGCTATACGTACTATCCACCCCAACGTATGCCGTATCGCTATACCATATCCCTTCCATATACCCGGTGCCAAATTGGCCGATGAACCATTCATTCAAGCTTCTGGCAGTAGAGGATTGCGCCGTATCATAATACCCGTATGTCCGACAAGCCTGCGGATCAGCTGCCTGATTACAGTCCGGATCCACGAGTAGTGCGTAAGACCCGGTGTCAAGGATGGCCGAAACTGACTGCCCAGGGGTTCCGATAGCGACTTTCTAGGATGTCAGCTACCGACTTTAGCGACGGAGAGCATGGGACATACGTTCTAATGTATACACGATCCCTGCTCCGTATCTGGCCAACGGCTCCCGAACATCCCGAGTCAGAAGCCCAGACTTCATATACGTAGATATGGTGCCGCCGGTTACGTTGTTCACTTTCTGAGATTGGAGTCTAGCCTTGATATGTTTTCCGCCCTCAGATTCGACCTGTCCGCTCGCCGGTCCACCGGTCCATTCTCCTCTATCCGGTAGCGAAAGGAATGGTAAGGAGGCTGAGAGACGTAAGAACGGCAGCAAGCGCAGGAGGAGTAGGCCGATGAGCGCCATTGTCGAGTGACTGTAGGCCGGATCGTCCGTCGCCTCCAAGTAGATCGCTCGTAACTCGTAAAGATGCGCGCGCTTCCATCAGCCAAACATAAGTCTCTCCCGGCAATGGCATTCCTGGTCGCCTGCTCGCGCGCGCGTCTTCTCAATGGGGGAATTTACGAAAATCCATCAATGGGAACAGGATGCGTGCTCACGCGCCAGTAAGCATACGGGAAGGCCGGGGGATCAGGATTCAAACTTGCACGCGGCTATTCGAGGGCAAGACCAGACCAATGAGGTCGTTCACCAAGAGCCGGGCTTCTATGAGGAGAGGGTTTTATATGAGACGACGTAGCTTCTACGTGCCTGGTCGGTAAAGCACGACATATCTAGCATCATCTGGACGTGCATAATTTCCCTGATTTTTACAAGATCTATGGCGTCAGTCACGCGCCGCGAGTTTAACCGCCAAAGGCCGTATGCTCTCCGTTTTGTTGTGTATGTGTATGTAAGGAGGTAGGGGGATCGTGATGGCTTACAAGGACGCGGATAAATAGCGAAAAAGGGAAGGTTTCAAAGAGAGAAAAATAAAAGTCAAGCTACCAACCACCCTTACCTACCTACTGTTTTCGGAGCGAAGCACGATGTGGATTCTCCTAAGACTTACTTCTTCTTACTACCCCAACCAGCAGATGGAGGGGGAAGAGGGTTTGGGGGATAGCTACATTCGTCGGGAGAGGATGAAGATTCCCCGAACATATCAGGGCTGCTCCGTCTGCAGTTCCATGACTCGGAATAATGTCTTGGCTAGATGGAGATGGCGAACGAATAACACGAGAGGCAGCTGACGACAGGCTCGATATAGCCGCAATATATAACCCCACACATGTAACCCTCTCGCAGCGATGCGGCAAGGCTGCAGATGGGCGCAGTCTCTGTCCTCTTTCGTTTCAAGATCCGATTCTCGTGTTAGGTAGGCGAGGTGGGTGTATGGGTGCGTCCGGATTACGACGGTCCCTACAGGGTGTCTTACGTCGGCGCGTAACATGCGCAGACGAGCCCCGACCTGGTCTCCGACTATTGGCAAGCCATCTTGATACCGACCTGGCGGCACTCACTTAACTCTCGGCAGATCTAGTGTTGTGCTCGACTATTACTCGACATAGATCCCGATGACCCCGACTTCGGCAACGCGGTTGGCCACAGAAACACGACATGTCATAAGATACAGTAAGAATATTGTAGTTAACTACACGAAATATACTCTCCAAACTTAGGTATTTACTCCTATCTCGACTTATACAATTTCTGACCTATCTACGTATAGTAAAAAAAGAGCTATCAGCCCTCATTTCATCGCCAATCCGCCAGCGCGGTATCACCCTCCTTCACGTCTGCAAAACGTATACTGTTACTCCACAGGCGACGACACTTAGCCTCGTCCTTAGCCTCAGGACCGACATCTGAGATGGCCGAGCCATTGAGGTAGATGCCGTTGGGATGGTCGCCGAGCCCGCCGTCGGTGTCAAAGGCCGCATGCAGGCTGTCGGCCGCCGACTTCCACGTGGTCCGCAGGTTGCCGTTCGGGCTGAGCCACGTCATCAACGGCGCGAACAGCGGCACCATGATCCCCAGCAGGAACACCCTGACGAACCAGGAGCTGCGCCGTGTGAGGCTGCTTGCCATAACTGCCGGGTCCACCCCCAGCGTCGATATGTTGGACAGAGACGGATCCTGCGGAAGGCGACGTGCTAGCTCACGCCTGATGGACGGACGGATGTTAGTCTTGGCTGAACATAACTATATTATAACTATACATAACCTGCAGCCTTGGACCTTTGTCGGGCATGTAGGGTTTGATACCAGAGAAGAACTCACATCATCATGACTTCGGCTAACTTCGAGGCTCCGTACCGTCTTATACCGGCACAAGAGTTATCCGGTTGTCCAGGGCGAAACCCCCACGTCCCTTTCGCGATCGCTTCAATGCTTTTGTCGGTATCTGAGAAGATCTGCTTGAATTCTTCGGGCTCGTACATTTGGCCGAACGTGCCCATTTTGTTCCTGGGATCAGTAGTGCTGTGGTACAATGGTTAGCGGTATGTAAAAATACCGGCGTAGCATGTGAGAGGCGATCTGGATATTTTTCTCTCCGTGAGATAGGAGGTGATGATGCTGGCGATGACTTACTCATGCGTCCAACTTGATACTACGACTATGCGGCCCTCTTTCTTGTCCATGCTCTGGAGAAGTAGGAGAGTCAGGAGAAAGTGCGAGAGGTAACCGGCCTGGAAAGTCATGTCGAAACCGTCGTTGGTGAAATTTTGCTGACTATGCTCCTGGTAGGCGGCGGGCAGGATCAGCGCGCGGATGGGCGGGATCTCGCCGCTCGCTACACGGGAATTAATGCTTGCGGCAACCTCGCGCACGTTGTCAAGCTTGGACAGGTCGAGGGGAATAAGATCATATTGATGTTTTGCTTTGGAGGCGCTCTTGAGTACTTTCTTCACAGCATCAGCGGTCTCGACCTTGCGGACGGTATACAGTCCGTGGTAATCCTGAGCAAGAGTCGGCCGGTTTAAGATTTGGCCAACGATAGCTGAACCCATGCCACCGTTTGTGCCGGTGACTAGGATCGTACCTTTAGCCATTTTGGAGGAGATTAAGATGATTGTAAGTGTAGGTATAAGTGGTACGTATACCTAGTATAAGTATAAGCGTAGGTGTAAGTGAATAGTAATAATAGTAAGTGATGGTAGCAAGTGAGATAATATTTCGTTTTCAGGATACTATAATCAACCCGGAATCTATCCTTTCTTATATTCTTTTCTAGACATGGGTAAGTCTATGATTACTAGGTAGGTAAGCTACATTATAGCCTGGAATATTCCAAAGTCCCCTGATATTGATTGGCTCACTCGACGCTGAGGGTGGTGGTATTATAGGCCACTTGCAAAAGTATCCACGTCTCGTAAGTCCTCTTTAATATGCTTAAAATATGATTATTAATAGCACTAGTGGTTTAAAAGGATGCGGGAAGTCCGTCCGATCAGTAGTAGCTAGCGGTGGTCAGCGGACAGCGGTAAAATATCCGTATCGTCGTCGTCGATGGCTCGAGCGCGCGGCGGAAATGCCGCCCACGTGTACGGAGATCTACATTGCTTCCAAGCGAACGGACATCGTACCTTTCTTCCTTTCTCTGGAGTAAAACGATAGGAATGTTACATGTATTATAAGACAATAAAACGTCATCTTCAAATACAAATGCTGTAAGAAAAGTTGAAAAAAGTGAAAATTGTTGAAGATGAAGAATAAATATGTTCATAAGAAATCATAATGACATGAATATCCGTTTAAAGAGTCTTTCATATATTCAACTTAGACTTTCTAAGTGCATAGAAGCTTAACTGTTTAGTATTAGCTACTACCTAGCTGTATGCACTATATAATAAGCTACAGGGGAAGACCGCTGCTAGCTGGTATAAGTCCGTTTATATCCGGATATTATCTAATCCATTTTCGTATTCATCAAGAAATCTCGGCCTTGAATTTTTTTCTCTCCTTTTCAACTTACAAACACCCTCAAACTAACAAGACGACTATACACTCTATCCTATTTCTAAGGCATGGATACCACCACAATCACTTACTTACATATTACCTACTACCAGGTACATACCTAATATACTCCATGCAGACGCATATCGAGTAGATCGCTACTATGTCTGGATTAGCGAGCCCGTGGGAGAGTTCTATCTCCCGAGGATCGACAAGGGGCCAGGGTCGTAACTTGTCTTGTGATAACTCATCCCAGCCCGGCCGCCAGCCCTAGAGGACCAAAAAAGAGTTATATGCCAAGCTTCTTCATCTTCTCTTATCTCTACCGTTTATACCGTTTACCTGGAAGCTTGGTTCTAGGGCCTAACTTCCTTCTACCCCCGCCGCTGCCGTTGCCGTTGACTGGTCACTGAACGTTTACACACATTTTCAACCTCCCCGCAGCCTGATACTTTCTATACACGTGGGAGTGAACACCCAGTGATGGCAACATGTCTTAGTCTACTACACCAGCATTATTTAGCGGGATGACATGACGGGCCCCTGACGGTCGACCGTACATACAAGCACGCTATCTGATGTTATCGGAAGCTAGGTAGGTCGATAGAGCGGTAGAGATGTATGCATGACTACTACACAGTACACTACATAATAGAGGGTAAGCATGTTTCCAAGGTAAGTCAGAGGTCTATCACCTTTTATGTCTTTATTTATATTTTACCCCTCCTTTATCTTCTTAAGCTTGGTAGCTTGCTCAAACTCGCCCTCGTACTTGAAATGTTGCGTAGATAGATGATCTTATTCTATCTCTTACTCGCTCAGTTTTAGCCTCAGTTCATGAGTTGTGGGACAAGGACAAGGTCATGGTAGAAAAGATGGCTTCACGTTCGCTAAAGGCCCTGGCCGCTGTTCTGTCACTCTCGAGCAAGATATTGGCTCAGTCCGCCAACGAAACCGTCTGGGCGTCTTTCGTATTCGTCCGATATGGCGAACGCACACCACTACTAGGCGAGCTCACTCCTAGCTTGACCCCGTTAGGTGCTCAACAGCTATACTCGCAAGGAAAGCTGTTTAGGTCTCGGTATTTGTCTAACTCGACTCTGTCGGACCAGGACAATATTATAACGACAAACTCGCCCATCGTTGGAATAGAGCAACAGGCTCTTGATAATAGCCAACTGTCTATATACAGCAGCATGCATAATTATATAGTCGGAGGTGCTCTAGCTTTCATCCAAGGTCTCTATCCACCTGTCACTCAAGTCTTCGCCGACAACAATGGCGGTATGAACGCATCTACTTTAGCCAATGGCACGATGATCAATTATCCTTTGAACGGCTACCAATATCCGACCATTTTGACTACCTCAACTACGGATCCAAATTCCGTCTGGTGTGTTCCGTGCGCCTTCGTCAGATTTCCCGATATACTAACAAGATTTCCAGGCTTGAGGGAAACTCGGCTTGTGCGGAATACTGGTCGTCAAACTACAATTTCAGAAGCGGCTCAGTAGCCCAGATGATGTATAATGCAACGCTCGCATTCTACCAGAGGACCTGGGCGGAGGTATTTCCAAACACACGGACGGATGCCATGCTAAACTTCAACTACGCCTATGATTTATACGACTATGCGCAGTACGAGTATGACCACAACGCCTCGGCGCGTGATGTCTTGAATGTGGACCGTTTGGCTATTTTACGCAACCTCGCCAACAATCAGCAGTTTGACCTGAACGGCGATCTGACGGCGTCTGGATCGCGAGAAGGTGACATGATCCGCGCTATCGCAGGCCGAACCGTCGCCGCAAAAGCCGTCGCTCAACTCCAGACGCACATAGACTCAGGAGGCTCCGCTAATAAGATGACGCTAATGTTTGGCTCTTTTGAGCCGTTCCTGGCATTCTTCGCCCTCGCTGGCCTCTCAAACTCTACGTCGTCTTCTTCCGGCCTCTTCAGCCAAGTGCCGCCTCCCGGTTCCGCCATGGTGATCGAGCTGCTCACGACCGATAGTGATGTCTCTCACGCCTCCGAGGACAATGCCTGGGCCCGATTTCTGTATCGTAACGGCACGGACGCGGATGCTCCATTGACGGAGTACCCACTCTTCAGCCGAGACAGCACGGAGTCTCGAATGCAGTGGACTGACTTTAAAGCTGCTATTAACAATTTCGCTGTCATGGCTGTCTCGGATTGGTGCGATGTGTGCTCTTCTATAACGCTGTTTTGTAGCGCGCTAGAAACCTCCGACGGAGAGCTCAACAGCGGTAGCAACAACAATAATAAGCAAAACAGCAATACATATCTGTCCCCGGCCATCGCCGGCGTCATTGGTGCCGTAACAACTATCGCCGTCTTAGGCTTTGCCGGCGTCGCAGCTTTCGTGTTCGGCGGGCTACGCATCCGACGTAGAGATCCCTTCAATTCCTCTAAGCATCGCTCTAGCTTGGGTGGATTTAGGGGCGCTGAGAAGATGACATCTGATCATGACGTATCGATCGCCCGGAGTGGTGCCCGGCACGAGCGTGTGGGTAGCTGGGAGCTCGGTGGTCCTGGTACGGTAGCCATTCCTCCCCCCATTGCGGCTTCTAGCCCCCAGAGCGACGGCGGCGTGCTTGGTGCTTCTATCAGGCGCAACATGAGAAGTGAGGACGAAAACGACAGGGACAGTATCATGGGAGCTGTGCCAACAAAGCCCGTAGAACCAGTTTAGGGAGTAGCAGGCACTGGTGAAGGTTTTGATTAAGATCGGACCTCTCGCTTCCCGCTTTATCTCTACAATCTTCTTTACGTTGGTCGACTATTTCTTTCCCTACGGTCATTGATACCCCGGTTCATACATAGATAGTCATGGCCGTGCATGCGTTGTGTTTGGTGAGTTTGAACGAGCCCGAGTTCGAAGTCTCAGCTCATTTTCGGGCCAAATCCTCTCTTTCCAATATTTTACTCCGGGTCTTAGTGGGGGATATACCCTTTTCTTCTTACAATCACTAGACGGCCTTGTGCGGGAGATATGATACTTGTTTGAGAATATAATGAGCAGCTATGGGTTATAAGGAGAATAAATAGGGGTGGTATCTTATAATTTGAAGACTTATAGGTCTTCGTCGTGTGGTATCCTTTCTGCAATATAATCAAGTATATCGAGGAGAGGTAGACTTATGAAATTTATAGGTACCTAACAATGGATTTATCAGATATGAACCCACGACATCAGTACCACGATATGCTTACTACTGTGTAGACAATACTAAGCATAATGTGAATTTTACGATAGAAAAAAGGGGCTGGATTACGATTGAGATATGCTGGTAATAGAGCCTCTGGATGGACTACATTCCATATAATATGTAATAAAAGCCATATGGGGAGAATGCGTAATTCATTCTCATTCGGACACCTCTAGGTAGTTGCTTATACGTAGGTAGGTATCTGATTAGACTGACAAAATACTAGCTTCTAACACCAGGAAATATCTCCAGACACTATCGCCAGTCCAAAAACGTTTGCCTCCACCATTATGATCACCCTCTCCCTCAAGCTTTGCAAGATCCTCAACCATGACCTATCTCCTGTTCCATTCGACCCCCATCCCCTTGAGCCACCAATTCCGATAACCACCACATACCTCCTACCTACCTACCTATTATTAATGAGCATTGATCAAGCAACGCCGTTTTTGGGGCGACATGAGGAAGAACATCTTCGGCTCCATCTCCTCATCTGTGAACCCCTCCAGCCGCGAGACCTCGGCGTCCGGGAAGCGGACGAAGAACCGCGCCGTCGCGAGCCGCAGCTCCATCTTGGCCAGGTGGATTCCGAGACATACTAGACGACTGTTAGGCTCACGAGTGCGAGAGTAATAAAGAAAAAGGGGGTGGGGTGGGCAGGGCCGTAAATGTTAAATCTAATAAATCCGCCTTAAACCAGGCAAGGAAAAGAAAAGGGGAGGAGGGAAGGGTAGGGGAGAGAGAGAGAGAGAGATAAAAGAAACGTACTCCGCGTCCCGCCGCCGAAGGTGACGAAAGCGTCCTTCATCGCCTTCGTCGGGTTCTCCCACCGCGCCGGGTCGAAGGTGAGGGGGTCGGGGAAGACGTCCGGGTTGCGGTGCACGCTGTAGGCCTCGGCGGAGACGACGCAGCCGGCGGGGAGGGGGTGGCCGGCGAAGGTGGCGCCGCCGGGCGGCACGACGCGCGGCAGCCCGCGCGACACGGCCGACCAGAGCCGCAGCGCCTCCTGTATGACGCCGTCGAGCCACCGGAGCCCCCGCAGGTCCCGGTCCGAGAAGTCCGCCGGCAGCCCGCGCAGCTCGGCCGCGAGCCGCGCCCGCGCCGCCGGGTGCCGGCTCAGCGCCCACACGAGGTACGTCAGCGTCGTCGCCGTCGTGTCGCTCCCGGCCACGATGTACACCGAGGCCTCCTCGCGGAGGTCCGTGAAGGAGAGCGTCTCCCTGTCCTCGCTTTTGTCGTCGCCCCGGCCCGTCGAGGCTCGCTTGTATAGCTTGGAGAGCAGCGTGGGCTTCGCTGCCTCGCCGTGCTCCTCTACGAACTTGAAGTGCCGCTCGAGCGACTGCGTGGCGTAGCTCTGGAAGAGCTCGCGCATGCGCGGGCCCTTGCTCAGGTACGGGAGCGTCACGTATTGGTTTACCTTCATGAGCGTCGGCAGGGAGGACCGGATGGCTGAGGCAATGCCTCCTATGTTTTTCAGGTCGCGTGCGTAGTCGGTCTCCTGTTATGTGCGGACGGGGTAGGTATCTTTTTAGCATGCAGTTGGGGGAGAAGAGGGAGAAGAGGAAGTAAAGTAGTTAATTACACACCTCTTTAGTCTCGAGCATACGGAACGAAGAGCCGAAGCTAAGCTCCCCGATGATGTCGGTGGCCATGAACAAGAACCAGTGATATACATCCTATAGTGGCACATCAGTAAACCCAGTCTCGCTATGAGGATTTTAGTATAAAACATGATATAAGCATACCACAGCACCACGCTCCTCCATCTCCTCGGCCATACGCTCGATGGCGAGGCGGACCTTGGAATCGACGGTAGGTTTGTGGATGACCAACCCGGACTCGGAGATGTCGGCGGCGAGGAGCTTCCGCCGCTGCCGGTGGAAGACGGGGTCGGTGACGCTGAAGACGTTCTTCGGCCCCGGCAGGAGGGCGTCGTAAAAGGACGACTTGAGGAACTCGTTCTTGACCTGGTATATCTGCTGCACGGAAGCCAGGTCCTGTACGCAGACCTCGTCGGGCGCCACGCGCACAACCGGGCCGTATCGCTCGTGCAGCCTGTGCACGTACTTCGGCCGCTCGCCCGCGAAGATGTAGTAAGTCATGACTAAGTCCGTCCAGTTCGTGTACCAAGGCCCCGGCACCTTCGCCAGGGGACTGCTTAGGACGGTATAGACATACTGCGGGTGGTTAGCATTAGCGATCGTGACTGAGAGAATAACATTAAGGATCTTACTCTGAGTAGAACTAGGCCTACGGCAGCGAAAATAACCTGCCGCGGCTCGATAGTGTCGAGTATATCCATCTTTGCGTGTTACGCTCGTCTTGTGATTTCTACACCTCCTCTTGATTCTTGTCCGGGTGTAGGTGAGAGGACATCAACATAGTAATATATCTTTCAGATTCCCGTATACGATCTCATCAACTGAATAGTGCTGCCAGGGTGAAACCTGGTCGACCATGTTGGAGCGAAGAGCCGAGAGCGTGCAGCGCATCGCGGACCTTAATATTCCATAGAACGTCCGGATTCCGTCCACAACTGCGCCCAATGCCGAACTGCATGGCTCATGTATTGCCACCTGCAGCGTGGAGCTTTTTTCCGGGTCTCCTACATGTATTTCTCATTCAACGATAATAGGGTGGGATATCCCCCCCTTTTCAGGGGGTTATTCGGGGGAGGTAATTCATGACTGTCCGAAATGTCCGAGCGAGAAGTCGGATTGACCAATGGCCGCTTCTGTATAATGTCTTGAGGGCTGGCGAGCCGAGGCTCAGGTCGCGCGACTCTACATACCCTGCCTTAGCTATAGACCCTACCTACCTAGGTATATTTACTAATAATAGGAGGTAGCCAATGATCGCGTGACGAAAAGTCATCTTCGCGTTTATCATTACCTCTGCATTCGAGATATTCGCGATGTGGATAGAAGGATTTACATACATCGACCTTTACACGTGGCTAGAGGCATGCAAGCTTACGATCCCTACTCATGCCGTTGTGAAGTGGATCTAATATTCTAGATAAATATGGTTACTACAGTTATTCCCTGTTCTCTCTGCCTTATATGTTAGCATACCCTTGATAATCTATACGTCTAGAAAGTTTAGAATGAACACATTGGGTATTCTATAATGTGATGGGGTTGGTGAATTTTGACAACCTAGTCGTCTTGTCTTCTAGGGTGGGGGAGGCAAGGTCTGAGATGGGTTGAAATTCCTGGGAGATCATTTTCTGGTTATTAGAAAATATATAAAACACGTTATTATAGTTGTTGCTATTCCAACGTCCGTCTACGTGCTGGGTATCATCTCTAAAACTCCATCTCCTCAACTTCCATCCCGCAAGTTGTGCACGTCTTCACCGTCGCGCCGTCTTCGTTTTCGACCACCCGGCCCCACTCGTGAACATGTTTGCCGCCGCTGGAGATGGCGTCGCCAAATTTGGCCTTTTTCCCAGGTGCTGCTCCTCCCGCTTCGGGACCCCCTAATTTCCCCCTTTGCCTCCGGTACGCGTCCGTTCTCGTCCGCTTCTTGAGGTCCAGCAACTTCTCCTTGAACTTGGCCTCTTTCCGTTTCTTCTTCTCTGCCTCACGACGCTCAAATTCGGCGTCCAGCGCCTCCGCTGACCCCCACTTCTTGTCACTAAACACGTACTCCTCAACCTGGTACCGGAGGAAGAGCATCATGTCGTGCCAGTGTGACTTGTGCGGATTCGGCTTCGAGAGATGCGGCAGTAGTTCCTCATCTCGCAGCTCTGGTTCCGTGAGAAGGTAGTCTTCCCTACACTCCGTTTTAGTCAAGAGACTGTACTTCTCGGGAAATTTGTCTTTACAACCGCCACAGACGGTGCAGCCGAACACCTCTTCCCATACGAAGTCGATCTCGAGGCTTCTGCACTCCCGGCACCTCTTCCGGTCTTTCTCGTCGCGCAGCACGCTCAAGCCCGGTTCGAACGGACCCGTCTTCTGTCTTTGGAGCTTTTTTAGTAGTTGCAGTCTTTCCCACTCTTGCAACGTCATCCCTTTGGGTCTCTCCTCCGGCCCCTGGCCTGGCCCGGCATTCTTTCCGTTACCTGTCGAAGCAGAACCCGACATAGCTTTGTTCCAGGGATCATCTTCTGCGCTCAGAAACCCACCCTTCGTGTCGGTCATTTTTCCAAAGTCATAATCGACGAACTTGGTGAACTTCCTCGCGGGTCGGATTGCCTCCTCAGTTTTGTCCGTCTTTGCCGGACCGGCATCTGCGCTCTTGCTCGGTGAAGCGCCATTAGCGCGACCATCGCGACTGGTAGATGGTGTTTCGCGGACTCCTCCGGATCTGGATATAGAATCGTACGTACGCTTCCGCGTGTTCGGGACATGGACGGTGTCAGTGGCGATGAAGCCGGACGGAGTGCGGGCGGGAGAGGGTTTGCCAGCTGCGCGAGCGGCGGATTCATGTTGCTCGCGTAACGCCTTGGCACGAAGACGATTTTCTTCCTATTTTCAAGTTGAGTCAATATATAATCCTAAGTTATCATTACATTTTCGGGGTTGACTCACTATGCGCCGTGTAATATCAGGAGTAGGAGGCGAGGGTACGGGTCTGGAGGGGTTAACAGCAGGAGACTGTGAGGGTGGCGTCGACGGACGCTCCATGCTGGATTATGGAAGAATACCAAGATCGACGGAAGAGGGTCGTGGTTATTGTGATATAGCAAGTGTTATGAGAAGTGTGATATAGCAAGTATCATGAGAATTGTGATATAGCAAGTATTATGAGAATTGTAGATGAGTGATGAAGATTGTTTCGTTCAAAAGTTCAAAGTTCTTGAGATTAAACAAGTGTAATGATTACATAACATGAGCATTAATAAGAACCTTACAAAGATCCGCCGAATACAATTAACGCCAAGTAAAATTTTAACTAATAAAATACAGTTTAATTTTAGAAAATATTTAAAATAATAAATGTTTAGGTTTCCTAACGTTTACCTCCTATTTTTACAAAAATTTATCGTATCGTTTATTTTTTTTTAAACGTTTATACAAATAAACGTTTAAAAGTGACGATGCCCTCATTCCCGTCTCAACCAGCCAATCAGAATCAGTATTGGCAGTCAGTCAAACAGTCAACCTGCCAGTCAAACAGTCAACCTGTCTGTCAGGTTACCTAGATACCTTTTGTACCACCAAGTCAACAGGGTCAGGGTCAACAGGATAAACAGGTCAACAGGTCAAAAACAGGTCAACAGGTCAACAACAGGTCAACAGGTCAACAACAGGTCAACCTAGCCAGGGCCAAAAAAGTCTATATAAGGAGGGATTTCCTCCCTCATTACAGACTTGGTTTTTTTCTCTAAGTCCTCTTCAACCAAGTCCCTACCTACCTACCTACCTACCTACCTGCCTGCCTGCCCTCTTAGCCAACCAGTCAGTCTTCTAATCTAGTCTTCTAATCTAGTCTTCTAATCTAGTCTTCTAATCTAGTCTTCTAATCTAGTCTTCTAATCTACCTGTCTTCTAATCTACCTGTCTTCTAATCTACCTGTCTTCTAATCTACCTGTCTTCTAATCTACCTGTCTTCTAATCTACCTGTCTTCTAATCTACCTGTCTTCTAATCTACCTGTCTTCTAATCTACCTGTCTTCTAATCCAGTAACCAATTCAATAGCCAGGTAAATCTAGTAGCTAGTAGCCAGTGTAGCCCAGTAGCCAGTAGCCAGTAGCCAATTCAAACAGCAAGTAAACAATCGAGTAAACAAACCTACCTACCTACCTACCTGAATCTATATCCTAGAATAGACCTGGATCCACCTGCATCTAGCCGTCTCCTCCCGTCTCTCCCGTCCGTGTACAAAGGCCTAGGCATTTAAACGTTTAAAAATGCAAAACGTTTGAGATGAGTTCAAATATTTATTTTATTTTTAAACGTTTAACATGGCTAACAGACGTTCACTAATTTGTCTTTTCCAAAACGTTTATTTTTTCCAACCATAATATCACTATAAATATACAGTTAATTGTATCCAGCGGATCTTTGTAAGGAACTCTATTACAGAAGTGCGTGGTGCGTCTCTAGGCAAACGCTAATTTTAAGTAATAGCAATAGTACGGGCAGTACATCATATAAGTGCTTCACTGATCCCGCCATCATCGATATAAGCATAGTATATACCTAATGTATGTATATATATACACCTAGAAAGGACATCTGGAAGCACTTGAGTAACAAAGCAGCAAATCAAGTATAACCTCAATGCTCTTGATAACAAAAAACATGAAAAAATTGGAGACATCATAATCCGGGGACGCCATATCCGCCATATTCGCCATACATTTATCTACTACACTGTAGGTAGTAACTCCTGTCGGCATCCGGTGGCGTGTATAAGTGATAGTTTACAGATTCGGGTGCCGAGGGATTAAACGGTGCATGTGCATAAGTGCTGCTAAATACCTAGTTACATGTACTTATAGAGACGTAAATCTTGAATAGTTGCACGCATTAGTCAATAATTAAGAGCACGACTTGAATACGAAGTAGATGCGACCGATCTCCTTACAAGCAACGTTTACATAGTAAGAACATAACAAGGGGCAAACTACGCAAACTATTCATCAGCGTGGTAATGCTTCCTTATGATAACAAAATCGTAGACATCAATTGCCTTCCAAAGACCACTACCTTCCCACCCGTTTCCCAGTTAAATGCCTAACCCGAATTCTCATAAGCGAAGTCTTATACGCGTTTACTCGTCTTTAACACCGCCTCGGCCGGCACGCTCGGCCGCCTCGACAGCCTTCTTATCACTCTGTGCCGGTCCACTCTGGAGACCGCCCATTAGTCCGGCCGCCTGCTTGAAGGGCCGCTTGAGGTCTCCGCTCGCCGGCTGGCCGAATAAATGGATCTTGACCAGGTTGGACTCGAGAGCACCCTTGACCGGGATGATGGACTGGATCAGGAGCGGGTTGGTGTACTTCATGTACAAGTGCATGAAGCCCATCATCGCTAGTCCCATGAACTGCGATCGGAACGAGTTCTTGAGCTGTTGTAGATCGTATGCGTGGACGGTAGTCGTCACCAGCTTGCCTTCTTCGGACGATCCCATCGGAGCCGGTTCGACGTACTTGAGCGTGGTAAGGTCTGTATAGCACAAATTCACATCAGCATACTATCTTAGAGCCCCATGCGGGATATACATACCCTTCTTCTTGTTGATCTGGAACTGGACGTAGAGGTAGATACCAGCGATGATCAGGTTGCTAGCGATATATAGGCCACGAACTATATTGAGGACATCGGGATTGTCGAAGGGGACTTTCTTGGACACCTGCATCATCCCAAGGATGATTAAGAGGTTGGTTCTATTGCATTGCTCGGTCAGCTATCATATCGCACATGCACACGCAAACAAGGCAGAAGAAGATGGATAGAACTTACATCTGGGGGCTCAGGCCGGCCATTTTGAAGATTGATGGAAAGAAAGTGGCTGAATTAAAGGTAGGAGGATGAAGAAAGAGTCGCTGATAAGGCTATCAGGTATATGCGACGACGTTCCTGTCGAATTGTCCGCAGACGTAGGACAGGTTGTTTGTTGTTGACAGGTTGAGAAAATTAAAGTAAAGTACTAGTAAAATTAAATAGAATAAAATAAAATAAAAAAGGACAAAGTGGAATCTATCGCAACGGACTAAATTATGGCGATGATTAAAACAGGGTTCCACTAACAGATGCGGGAGACCTTTTTTTTTTCTCTATCTTAGTACAACCGACAAGGATTTCCGCTGTCAAGTGTGGGACTAGATCATGATTAAGTATTAACACATATAACTTACTATGAAAAGATACAATGCTTTAGTCATAAAGCTATTAAAGCTTCTGTTTTAGCATGTAGATACCATAGTGAATTGTGTGTGAAAATACCTCTCTTTATTAGGTAATGCTCCCCACAAATGACTAAAGATTCTTCCATGCTCTAAGGGATCCACATTTATGTCGGGAAGGTTCTATTTGCTGTATTGTGTATGGTCGAGAGTACCTTGGTACTTATATTCTGGCCACGTTCCATTGTTCTACATGTATCATTCCAGGTACCTACCTCATATGTACCATGTAGGTAGTTACCACACGCAGCCTACAATTGCTTCGTCTTAGGGAGGTACCGTACTTATACCATTCAACTTAACCAATTACCTTATTATCTTATCAAGGCATACGACATTAATCTATAATTTAATGAGGAATATGACAATCCAGAAAATAGTACAATAAACAATACGCCCTATCAATAGGAGTGACTCCTTTTCCTTTCGGAGAAAATTCTGAACGACATCTCTATAAAAGAATTTTATTGGCCTTAACAAATCTTCGACAGACCGCCAGTTTATCACAGAGACATAGAAAGACCTAAATCATATCAGTCATTACAAAACGGGTGCTCGAATCATATATCTTTACCCCTATGTTGAGTGTGAACGCTCACTCTCACAGGTCACCCACAACTCAAGACAATATATATATATATATATATATGTACGCAATACTTTAATAAAGATAATCTTTCTATCCTTAGATCAAACTATTAGCTGCACCTGTCTAAAGATATAGCTGAATATAAAGCTGTTTGAAGATAGGCATATTCTTTCACTTGGCATAAGTCGAGCAGCTTCGTTGCGTAAGGCAGTATACCTATAAAGGAAGCAAATGCGATACAACTCAATAAACAACTCGAATGTGCTTTTAAAAACTGTTCATAATAAAATTAACCTATCTTTTAAAGATTTACGGTTTAAAGGAAGCTAGTAAGCGTTTCTGCAAGTAAAAGAGGTGTATGTCATGTTTATGTGTGATTATAGCCAGAATCTCTAAGTCGTAACTTGACACTCTAAGGCATCCATCACTCCATCCATCTACGACAGAAAGGAGGTTTAGAGCTTTCATGCACATCTTAAATAAAAGACTACCTCCTCTTGTTACATATTCTATGCCTAGGTACTCATATCAAAGAAAGTGCCCAATCTACAGTATTCCACTTGAATCTATGTCACCACCAACGCCCCCTTTTCACACAACCCCAGCTTTATCAAGGCCTGGGCCTCTTCCATCGATATGCATGAAATTTTTACGTTTGGACAACTGAAAGCGTTATGTCGTTCTTCGTTGTCCATGTCACAGTGCAGCAAAGAGCCGCCCAAGGGCCTTTGACATCCCGCCTTTCCTGCCCAAGAGACCCTCACCCACAAAGCGAAGGACGTACATATCTGCGCAGCCCGCGATAGAAAGGGCGGAAGAAGGCCAAAAAGGGGGGGCGAGCCCGTATACAAATATGTGCCTCCTCGCCGGGGACCGTCTGAGATCCAGTCCTTCCCGCCACCATCGTCGTCGTCGTCGTCGTCGTACCAGAACCAAGAGGTCCGCGATGCCTGATACTTCTTCCCTTCCCAACCACGACGTCTCCCCCCCCACAAGGAACTCGCTCTCCATCCCCCGCACCCGTCCCCATCCTCGCGATTTACACGACCCGCGCTCCTGCCAGTGCGCACGGTGCCTAGACGCCAGACAGTCCCGACCCATGGATTTCCGACAGACCTCTTCGGAAGCCCGTCTCGGCTCCGCGAGCTCGGCCCGGACCCAGAGCGAGCGCGTCCAGTCCGGATCCACCAATAGCACCGGCGGAAGCCGGAAGCCCTCAGACGAATCACGCAAGAAACGCCACGGCAGCGGCAGTCCTCCGGTCCCGGCCCCGGCCCCGGACGTTCTCCCCCGGGCCTCCTTCCCCCAGCCCGTCACGCCCCACCCCTTAAACCCGAGCATGGCCTACCCGGAGATCTACGTGTACTCGAGCCTGGTAGACTACCTGTCCTTCCCGGTGGTGGACTACAGCTCGAGGCGGCGGGCGCGCGAGGCGGGGTCGTCTTCGTCTTCGTCTTCGCCGCCGGCGCCCTGGCCCTCGTGCTACATCGCCATTGCGCCGCAGTGCGCGCAGCCCGCCGACTTCGAGGCCGTGCTCGCGCCCGAGGGGTCCGGTCTGCTGGCCGTCGTCCGCCTCTCCGACACCCGCCTCACGAAGCGCCTCCGCAAGTTCCGCGACGCGGCGGACATCCGCTCCAACTGCGTCCAGCTCGAGATCTGGGACAGGGAGTCCCCTCGGGCGTCGCTGGCGAGGGGAAGTACCGGGAGCGATCGTGGAGGAGGAGGAGGAGGCGGCGGATCGGGCGGCAAGGTCTCGCCGGGCGAGGGTAGTGCTGGTGCTGGAGAATCCAGGAAGGAGAGAGGAGCGAAGAAGTTTCATCCTCACGTAGGGCTTGAGCCACCAAAGGTTTGAAGGAACAAAAAAGGGGGGAACTGGGAAGACTGTGCAGTTTGATTTACGCGAGGTACCAGGTATGCTTTAGCAGGTATGGTAATAAATCTGGTGGAAGAATGGACACGATGAATGAATAGATTGTTAAGAATCATGTCAATAATTGTAGCATCTTAAGTACCTACCTAACGAATCTAATTTAAAAAATATTTCTCCCCCCTTCCATTACCTTATAAAGCAAATACATGCCTTCTTCTATATAGCTCCGATCGTGCTATTTGGCCCATACTTGAGAAACGATATGAGTTCGCTGTCTCCGCAGCACACTTCATCGTATACTCCCCGCCAAACTCTAGGCCTCTTATTATTCCCGAGAGACTTACCCCACACGTCCTCATCCACGGCGCGATGAGCGAGAGGTTTCCCGTTGATCCCAAGCCCTCTCGCTAACTTGTGGATGATACTGTCGACGTTATAGCACGACGTTCCGCCGCAGTTGCGCCACTTCCACAGTTCCCACGACTCGTCGAAGTCGAGGCTAGCGAGATCGTCCACAGCCAGGAGCTCGTATCTGCGTGCGGCAAACAACGCACCCTCTTGCGAATTCACCAGAAAAGTAGCCCAATTTCTCAGGATGTATTCCGCGTTTTTAGCCCAGATGACGACGGCCTCTTTATGTGTGTTAGCTTTAGATCCCGCGTTTTTCTTCGACGCCCGGGCTTTTGCCTGTGTCAGGCTCGCTAACATATTCTTTTGCTCATCGTGCAGCATGTTCATCTTCCTCCATAGCTGCCACAAGGCATCGCCGTTCTGCTTAGCATCCCACGATGCTGTCTTTGCTGATTTCTTCTTCATGTGCCCGAGGAGGCGCTGCTCTTGACCTCTGGCTGAATTAATGTGCTCTAATGCTGCCGCAACGTGCCGTTCCATTGCGCTACCAACTCCATTCTTCTCCCACAAGGCATCGTACCTTTGCATGAGCTCAAGAACAAGAGCCCTCGCGAAGACCTCCATTTTTTTATAATACGCTTCTCCTTTCCGAGTAGCGGAGGCGTCGTCGCCTTTTGCTAGTACGAGTAGGGCGTCTGTGTCCCGGCTACTATCCGCATACCAACGCCAGAGGATACTGTCGCTTACCACATCGCGGACTAGCAGCTTGCGAGCATCGAGGAAGGCGTCGAACTCGGCCTTTGCCTTGGCGATGCTGGATTCTCGCTCCCTTACCGCTGTCTCGAGGTTTGGTATGACCGCAGAGTCATCACTACCGGGGCCCGAATCGTAACTTAGAGGAACCGCATCCATCATAGTGGCAATGACAACATTATTCATTTCCACAGTGTTAAACCAGGACTCGAAATCGGATTTTTCGAGCAGAGTTGTTTGGCATCCACGCCAAAAGGGCCCCATGACCTGGGAGAGAGCTGAGCTTTCAGTCATTTTCGTAGTAGAGGTCGTTCGTTTCCCCGCAGCCTGTCCGGCGAAGAAGAATATGGCGAAAAGGACAACGAAAAACCCTCCAATAGCGACGGGTATTCTAGCCTTGAAAGGATTGCTCCAATATAGCTTGTACTGGCTAGAAGAAGTCTGGGAACGTTGGTTGATGGTTAAGGGATCTTGATCATCACACATGTCTTGTTCATATTTATCGGATTCAGACCAGATCCTCTCATTATCTGACCCGGACGAGCACCCATCGTCCGTTCTCTCCATTATGCAAAGATTATTTCCACACACAGAAGTATTACCGGATTCTGCTAAGAATTATTCCAATTCCCTGTATAGAAGTTATTTGCCTATCGATAAATGTCGAGCTTTTTTCTTTGGTATATAGTAATTTCTTAGCCGAGGTCGGTCTCGTCTATATATGGAATCTGCCATGTTCTTTTATAGACAATCCAGACCATTCATTGTTCGCGAAAAGCGATTGTTCTTTGTCAATATTTGATATCATCCCGAAACAGGTTTTCAACACTTGCCTAGTTCCTGAGCCTCTTAGCGAATGCCGCAACCGTGATATGCTCATCATAAAGGAGCATTTATATAACTAGAATATTGTAAGTAAACAGTATCACGCCACAGATGATCACAATCGGCGTCGACGGCGGACGATTTCAAATAGGAGGTAAGAGGTTTACTGTTTTCATCGAATGGAATGTAGAATCGCGAACTTGATGATAATCTTTATAATATTTCTCCGTATAATAGACATTTACGACTATAAAACCTAAAGGATGCGTTAATCTTGAGATCGACTCGGCAATCTGAGATGAAGTTGGATGGAAGGATTAGAATTTAGAAATCTGCGCTGGTGCATCGAAACGAATACAACGGTAACTAACGATAAGCGTTATAAGCGGCATAAGCACTATATGCATCACTACACACAGTCTGCCTCTCCTTAAAGAACGTCATATGCACAGCCTAAATACGTGACGTCACCTCCTCGGTATCTTATGATTTTCAGGGGGGGTTTTTTCTTTTTTTTTTTTTTCAGCGACCGAACCGGTTTAATAAATGTCTCCTCTTACAACGGTATGGTATATAAGTTCTCGCCCCCTGTCAGTTTTCTGAAGTATAGTGGGCTAAATGATCGTCGAAATCCATCTTTTTGAACCAATAAAAATTGGCTTACAAACGTAAGTAACTACGTACCTACCTCGAAATTGGTCCTGTCTAAAAGAATTTACGTTTAATACTTTTAAAATAGATAATAAAAAATAGAAAAAAAATAATAACTAATAAATAATAACTATAGTTTTATTATAAAAATTTTCTCTATTTTTTAGGATAAGATTTGATAATATTATAATTATATTAGATATTGAAAATATTGAAGGTACAAACGGTCTAGATACCTTGTCTTTTGCTAGATCTATCTAAACCTAATTTAGTATGGCGTTGTGTCCAAGCTCGCCCACAGGTACTTGAGGGGGGGCGAGAATTAATGCCTGATACCACAGTACGCAGCACGGAGTGAACGATAGGTATGATAATTGGATTTCCGGGAGGAGTTTAGCCCTGCTGCAAGAACAACGGAGTGATTATCGTTCCGCTTCACTAACCCGACCGGAATTTGATGTTGACATGTTAAGTAAATACCCTTGCCCGGGCCTAAGTAGATCTAGCTCCGATATACCGACAACACATGTCAATGCTGCATTAGTGAGGTAGATCCGCGGTAGTTTATGTCATAAGAGGTACGAGGTACGTCAGGCAGGTAAGTACAGTACATATATGTACCTCCTGACATCGATACATGTACCTAAGGTATTAATGATAATAGGGTAAAGTACGTAGGGGATCTTAGGTCGGTCAAGAGCCTGTGCTATTCCAATACCTATATCGACGGTTAGCCCGAAGGTGACCGCTTATGGAAACCCCCATTTGTTCAAATGTTTGTTAAATGGTCGGTGCTTAATAGGTATTCACCTCCGGTTTTTGCCCCTATAGAAATTATTCTAGGCTTGAAAAGTTTTAAGCCCGCCACAATTATATAAGTGCGTAGTACAGATTAGGTACTCCGTACGATGGAATGCGTTTTTTTCAACCTATCTCTACCATGTATTACGGGGCTTAACTAATAGGTACTTACCTTATTAGGTATATAAATGTACCCTATGTGTATACTCTTTCCAGTGCGCATGCAAGTCATTACATATGCACTATAGACTATAGTAAATATTTGTGACGTTATATTCAACCAATAAAGGCTAAAGAACACCTGACTTATACTCGGTTTATATCCGTCATGATGTACATATACTATTATATACGCCGGAGGGATACATGTATATCGTAATCTACATATGTATTACGAAAGTCAAAGAGTCGAAGACCGGATTCCGAGATGCGAGCTGCAACGCTGCCGTCTCCTTCGCCGGGGCTCGAGTGGACCGATAGCATTCCCAATCCGAAGCCTCGGTTCATCGGCCTCTCCTTTTTATTTTTATTTTTAATTTTTTTTAATTTTTTCTTCTTAATTTTTCTGGTATTCCCCTCTACTTTTTGCCGTCTCGTTTTTATATATAACGTATCATATAGTCTGTCAGGTCATAGGTATATTCTATCCCGGTTTAGCAGCTTCAACTTGCATCCTGTGCCACCACCTCATAACTCGTTCAATTTTCTGTCGTGTTCCTTCTAAATGTAAGTCTCTTCTAAGTCGTCAGTCGGGTCGGCGTACATGCCCGAGGATGAGGGCTTATTCAGCGCCATCCGAATGCTGAGCTCATACAGCCCTCACTTACACTGTACACTTACACGTACACTTACACTCATACTAGCTATATACCTATATATATAACCTCCGTACTCAGGCCTCGACAGGCTTATATTGCCCATCATGAATATAGTGTGGCCTACTTTCATGAACCGCAGCACGGAAAACAACGAGACAATGTCAGACCAAAATATAACAACGATCCCCGAACCTCCAAGTTTGCCTTTCTTAGGTCATGTCGCCGAGCTTGATCGAGAAGTCCCCGTTCGTTCCTTCGTAAGCCTTGCTGATAAGTACGGTGAGTGTTTCTTAAGACGGAGCAAGTTTCTATTAGACAGTCCACTAACATTATTCCTTATAGGTGAGATATATCGACTTCGTCTCCCCGGGCGGACCAACGTAGTGGCTTCAAGTTTCCGCCTCGTGGATGAGCTTTGTGACGAATCGCGATTTGTAAAAATTCCAAATTCCGCTCTTTATCAAGTTCGAAACGGTGTTCATGATGGCTTATTCACAGTTAGTCGATCCCGAGTTCGTCTTCTTGTATGTATCAAGTTGCTAATAAAGACTATAGGCTCTCCCAGATGAACCGAACTGGGGAATCGCTCATCGAAGTTAGTTTTCCAGGGCTCATCTCAACTGATATAGCTGCAGTTTCTCACCTTGAATAGTTCTAATGCCCGCGTTCGGTCCTATATCTATCCGGGGCATGTTTGATGACATGCACGAAGTTGCTACTCAGCTTGTCATGAAATGGGCTCGATACGGTCCACAGCATCCGATTGATGCTTCAGAAGACTTTACTCGTCTTGCTCTTGACACGCTCGCTCTGTGCTCGATGGGCTATCGTTTCAATAGTTATTACGTATCAGAGTTGCACCCGTTCATCAAATCAATGGGTGCCTTCCTTACCGAGTCAGGCAACAGAGCAAACAGGACGATGCCGGCTTGGTTCTACCGACACGAAGATGCCAAGTACTGGGAAGATATTGAAACCATGCGAAAGACGGCAGAAGAGGTTCTTCAAGAGCGTAGAAAAACCCCGTCTGATCGGAAAGATCTACTCAACGCCATGCTTCACGGCGTGGATCCCCAGACTGGTCAACACATGAGTGATTCTAGTATCACCGACAATCTCATTACCTTCCTCATAGCAGGACACGAAACAACATCAGGACTACTTTCTTTTGCCTTCTACGAACTTCTCAAGCACCCCGATGCATATAGAAAGGCCCAGGAAGAGGTTGACAGAGTTATCGGAAAAGGATCCATCACCGTGGATCATATGTCTAAGCTGCCCTATATCGTAGCTGTAAGTTGCAATTTCCTATGGCTACTGTCATTTATTTGGTATTATTTTGCGGTATCTCGCTTAGCCATTAGCTTATTTTCTGCATTATTCTCCTTTCTTCATGGTTGAAACGGCAGATCAGCTCACCCAAGAATGTACAGGTAATGCGCGAAACTCTGAGATTGTGTGCGCCCATTACGCAGGTCTCTCGCGTGCCTAGGGAGGACACTCTGCTTGCGGGAAAATATCCAGTGTATAAGAACGAACCCATCAACCTACTCATCAAAAAGTCGCATGTAGACCCAGCTATCTACGGTCACGATGCGCAAGAATTCAAGCCCGATCGTATGTTAGACGAACCGTTCAATAAGCTCCCCAAGAACGCGTGGAAGCCTTTCGGCTCTGGACTCCGATCTGTACGTGAATATTTTGCTAACTTCTGTTTCGCATGCTCAACTTATCGCTAACATGGAATTTAGTGCATCGGCCGTCCCTTTGCATGGCAGGAGGCGACGCTAGCCCTGGCCATGCTTCTACAAAATTTCAACTTCGTTATGGATGACCCATCATATTCGCTGGCCATAAAGCAGACCTTGACCGTCAAACCAAGAGGTTTCCGGATGAGAGCAACTCTCCGCGACGGGATGACGCCGAACCAATTAGGGCACCGTTTAGCTGGCACAGAATCACCAACTCAGTCCGTCAAGGGAAATACCTCCGATGATCTTCCTAAATCTGCTACAGAAGGCGGTACTAGGCCCATTACTGTCCTTTACGGAAGCAACAGCGGCACTTGCGAAGCCCTGGCTAATAGACTAGCTACCGATGCATCACGACACGGATTCAAAGTCTCAAAGCTCGATATCCTGGATACTGGGAATGAAAATCTACCTAAAGGACAGCCGGTCATCATAATTACTGCATCATATGAAGGCCAGCCGCCAGATAACGCTGCTCATTTCGTCTCGTGGGTAGAGAATATCAAAGACAAGACAGCTCTGGAGGGAGTTGAATATGCAGTTTTCGGTGTTGGCCATCATGACTGGGTCCAGACTTTCCACAGGATACCAAAGTTGGTAAATAGTAAGCTTGGAGAAGCCGGTGCTACTCGAATTGTAGAAATAGGCCTCACAGACGTCGCAACTGGAGACACCTTCGCCGACTTTGAGGCGTGGGAGGACGATGTGCTTTGGCCAGCACTGAACAAGCAGTACGGATCTAGCGTCACAACGGAATCATCCCAGTCTCCTGGTTTAAAAGTGTCGACGACGACACCGCGCACATCCACCCTACGACAAGATGTGATGGAAGCTTTGGTGGTCGAGACTCGGACGTTAACGGCCGAAGGGGAGCCTCTAAAGAAACATATCGAAATCGCACTACCTACTAGCGACGACGTATACCGGGCCGGTGACTATCTAGCAGTCCTGCCCATTAATCCTAAGCAGATTGTTGAACGAGCTATGCGCAAGTTCCATCTCCCCTGGGATGTTCACATTACCATCGACAGCGACGGGATGACCTCCCTCCCAACGAACGTATCGCTGCCCGCTCAGAGCATCTTCGGCGCCTACGTTGAACTCAGTCAGCCGGCCACCAAGAGAGTAAGTCAAGGGAACAAGTCACAGTTCCTCAATGTCTATTATATGGAAAACGAGCTAACGATGAGCACAGAATATTAATGCCCTGGCTGAAGTCGCAAAAGATGCCGACGAGAAAGAAGCCCTGAAGAAATTGGCCAACGAATCCTACGAAGAGGTGTCTAATAAGCGTCTCTCGGTACTAGACTTATTAGAGAAGTATACCTCCGTCGACATTCCACTAGGCACTTTTCTGGCGATGCTTCCCCCGATGCGGGTGCGACAATAGTACGTGACATAAACCCATCCCTTCTCAACTCTCGTCATGAGCACCCGTAACGTGGTTGTAAAAGCCAAAAGAAGAAAACAAAGTCTAACATGACAACAGCTCCATCTCCTCGTCTCCGCTCTGGAACCCGACCCACGTAACCCTGACCTTCTCCGTGCTTGAAGCGCCGTCCAAGTCGGGCCAGGGCGTGCACGTGGGCGTAGCCTCGTCGTACCTAGCTTCGCTCGCGGCAGGCGATAAGCTGCACGTGGCAGTGCGGCCGTCGCACGCGGCCTTCCACCTACCGCAGGACGTGGAGAGGACGCCGGTGATCTGCGTAGCGGCGGGGACGGGGCTCGCGCCGTTCCGGGGGTTCGCGCAGGAGCGGGCGGCAATGGTGGCGGCGGGCCGGACGCTGGCCCCGGCCCTCCTCGTCCTCGGCTGCCGCGAGCCCGGCCGCGACGACCTATACGCGGAGGAGCTGGCCGCGTGGGAGCGCGAGGGCGCCTTCACCATACGCCGCGCCTACAGTCGCCGGCCGGAGCTCGCCGGCGGCGACGGCTGCCGCTACGTGCAGGACGCCGTGCGCGCGGCCAGGGACGACATGGTGCGCCTCTGGCGTGAGGGGTCCAAGCTGTACATCTGCGGCTCGCGCGCCGTGGGCGAGGGCGTGAGGGCGGCTGTTGTGGAGATCTTCAAGGAGGAGGTCCGGCGCAAGCACGGCAGGGATATAACGGACGAGGAAGCCGCGAAGTGGTGGGAAGATCTGAGGAACACGCGGTACGCGACGGACGTTTTTGATTGAGCGAAGTTATTGTTGCGTTGGAGATGTTGCTGAGTGCAAGGGTATGAGGTATGTTTTTTTTTTCATCTTGACTACTCTATCTACATAACGGAAGACGAGGCTTTTATTTTGGGAGGATTTGCATTAGGAGGTATATTGGACTTGTATATAGTCTCGCTACTCTAGGATCAGCAATTATTTATATATTTATGGTATCAATTATGGTCAATGATAGGAGGTATATTGTTATTTCTCAGTTGTTTAACTCGTGATTCTATAATGAATGTCTAGAATTTGTAGTATTCGTTGTGCCTCGCAACGATAGACCTATACCCCTTTTCGGAGTCTAGATGACTTAGACGCGATGCGTAGTAAGTAGCTTCATTAGGTACGCAACATCCAATGATGACCCGTTGAACAATAGACCACTCATACCATACACCTCAAAAGCAATGCTGGTACCTACCACCTATTAGATGTAGAATCTTTACTACTTTTCAAAGAATGCTATTGATGGTCGTTGTTTTTTATTGTACGGATCTATGACCTTTTTATACCGTTCGTTACAAGAACCACTGGTTGAATATATGTCTGATAATACCATCCTAGCGAGCGTATATTTTTATAACACCTGCCCTTTCGGATGAGCGCAACGTCAATGGCACAGCTTGGCACCGAATTTATCCACGATCTCTGTTGCACCAGCCCGTCTAGATTAGAGAGCAGGCAGCGAGATACGTCGGCGATTGTCGGAAGAGTCCTTAATCGAGAAGCTGGTTTTTGAGTCGTTCGTTGATTGCGTCAAGAGTAGTCCTCATTAGTACCTAGATACGAGTCTGGATTTAATAACTTCTGGTAGCTTCGAGCTCACCTACCTCCATAGGCACGGTTAAACTGGTGGCAGAGTTGCTAAGAGAGGTTATTGCAACTCCTTCCTGAACCCAAACGCATCACTATCACTTACTTGATCTTCCAAAACTCCATATTCCGATCTAACGATATCTATGTTTAATAAGTGTTTTGGCCACGGTCGAAAGATCTTGTGGCTACCTCTGTTCGTAGTTTTCTTCTTCATCATCACCCTCTCGTTCGGACACACTAGAAATACCGGCATTCCCGACCCGGTCATTGTCGCCGAAATGCCGTCGGAGCGGGCGGACGTAATCTCCCAGCTGCGGGTGTCAGTTCGCCAAGTCAATAACTCGCGGTTAGCCCTGGGCATCACTAACACGCATCCGTCCCGTCCCGTCACGATCCTGAGCTGGAATACGCCGCTAGACCCTCTGGCGTTGCAGCTGGGGTTGTTGTCATTCACGCTCGTCGATGACGACGACGACGGCGGCGGCGATAGTGTGGTACAGATACCGAAGCTACAGGTCAGACGAAAGATGCCACCGGGCCGAGATGTACTGGTCGAGATCGGGGCGGGTCAGACGAGGGAGCAGGAGTTGGAGCTCAAGGCCCCTGTCGTGCCACCGGGTAGACTACGTGGCACGGTCAGGGTAATCTGCAAAGGCGAGTGGATGGCGGCATGGCCCTCGGAAGCCGATGCTGTCACCGAGGAAGAGTTGGGGAAAGTTGGCGCCAGTGAGGGAGCATTTGGAGGAGAGTTTGAGAGTGAGGTAGTTGAAGTAGAGGTAGATATTTGAGCGAAGTTGGATTACTTGGTGCTGTCTGTGTTATTGGGGAGGTGGTAGGTGGTAAGTGGGAGGTGGTAGGCAGTATGAGATAGGGAGAGGGAACAGAAATCATGAGATGGGTATTTGTGTCGACGCCCGACCAACTGTCAAGTATCAAAGCCGTAAGCGTCCGAGGCGATCGTCATCATTTAACCGACTGTATTCATTGAGATTAGGCACACGTTCATTTTCAGGTATACCGATCTTCTGATTTATTTATTATTTAGGTATCTTTATTTTTTCTTTTTCTTTCAGCCATCTTTCCTTGATATATCTGAGAATGGTCGGAATTAGTCGTTAACAAATACCGGACATAAATACGGAAAGATGTAAGAATAGAAAATGTGTGCGTGTGTGTGTGTGTGTGTGTTGTAAGTGACTGGCTTATATCCAAACTCGGATCCATCACGATAAAAAATATACATATGTATGCATAGGGTTTATCTGCATATTAGCGACTTTAAATTAATACAAGTATATATAGATCTAAACATCCATGTCGAGATTGGTACATACAACGTACAGAATGAAACATACAGTTGACGTGTTAATCAATTACATATGCGCCTACCCGGAGATACAGTATATATGTATGTATGTTGATGTAGGTACATACATAAATAGGTAAGTAAGGTAATGCATCATGGATTGTTATGTATGTACATACTATAGTCTATTTATTATGGTAGGTGTAGGTTGGGTACCTTTTCTATCGACAGGAGCCTGACACTATCAAGATGCCCAAACCAAGGCAGGCCCCAAGGACCTATTATAAATTTATAATGCTAACGGTACATATGTAGAACCCCACCATCGATAATACCTAAAGCTTGGAATACCTCATACATCATCTGCTGCGGGGGTTCCCCTGAGGAACGCTAAAGCTCCCAAGATAAGCTACGACTGCAGGGTGTTCCAGGGCAGCCAGATCCTTAACCTAATTTGATCTTCAGCCTCATATACAGTTCAACCTGTGATAAGAGATGTCCATATATATCTATACGTGTACATACATGTACAGGTATGATGTAGGTTAGATGCATGCATTATACATAGTGCCTACATAAACATAAGATAGCATTGGATGTAGGTACCTGAATTAACTCGAGGTTACGTACATACTACATACGCCTCACCTAACATTAAAGTAGGTACATTTGTATGTTACCTACAAATATGTACATACCTGATAATGATGTAGGTTGTCATAGCATGATTTCAGGTACATGTATGGTGTAACGATATTTAGCACTACGGTACGTACATAGTGTTTAATATATATATGTATACTTCCAGGTACTTCCTTGTGAATAATGAAGCCCGTCAACTTTATATATTTGAGGTACAGTACCATATATCAAAAAGTATGTAAATACATACATACCTCATATATACATACATATATACATACATACCTACCTATTTACATATATCAATACATACGTACATACATACACAATACAGCACTGTGCTATGCAGTGCATCCTATTCTCTTTCCCTTTGATAACCTTGAAGTGGGAAACGAGCTTAAGCTTTGACCCATCTCAACTTCCTTCTTCCCAAGCTCCTTAACCTAAGGCCCTAAAACTTAACCTTTACATATTTTACTTTTCTATCCTCCAACATTCAAACGACCAAACAACTTCTTTTTTTCATCCTTCACTTCATCCTCCAATCTTCTCTCTATCTTTCCCCTTCCCAAGTTCGATTGTTACCTACTTAACTTCATCCTTCAACCCTCACTCTCTTTTTTTTTTTTTTTTTTTTTTTTTCGTCTCTGACGTCCTGTCACCCCCAGTATTTCTCTATCCTCCACTCAGACACTCAGAGTATGCCATGGGCCCTTGACCTGCTTGCGTGTCGTCACCCCATCTTATTCATTGGTCTTGAGATGAATAATCTAGATCCTACTCCTTAACCTTTGGTTTTCTCTTCTAAGATAAGAAACCTGTGTTTGCCCCAGGTCAGAAGTCACAGTCATAGTTGTGGTATCTTAACTACAAACCCGGAATCGACACTACTACTGCAAGACATCATCCACACTGTCATCGCTCGCTACAAGCAAGCCCACAAGAGAAGGATCACTTACCTCCTGCAAGCTAAACTAGCTGATACCCTCAGCTATCTTTATCTTGGCATCATGTCGTCTTCTCCGGTACATCTGCCCGTGCCGGCAACCCTCCAGCGATTTACCTGCTTCTCTAGATTCCCTTTCGATATCCGCCTCCAGATATGGGAAGATATCATATATACGCCTGGCATCCATTTCCTAAAATTCGAGCATAATGCAGATGCGCTCTTAAACGCCCTTGACCTCATTTCTGATCCCCCTGATAGTTCGGAAAATGGAGCATCTACTGCGTCGGCGTCTAAGCCTAATGCGAAGCGGGCGAAATTCACTGGCACTCTCGAACCCGTCTTCCCTTTCCCAGCAGCCGACAAATCATACTATCTCACTATGAGCAAGACCTTCACCCAATTGTCTTTGGCTTGTAATGAGTCTAAGAAGCTGGTCGAGAAACTGATCTCCCGTCCCGGTAACTTGACCCTTAGCAACGGTCGACTAGTCCTCCTAGAGAGATCCTCCGACATCGTATGCTTCGACTATCCGGGTGCTACGTGGTGTAGATCCTTGGGCTTCTGGGCCAAGCGTCTAGACCTTGACCAGCTTGCGAAGATTCGACGTGTAGCTGTTCGTTACAGCACAAAGTGGGACGAGGAATGCCGCGTCTGTAGTAATTGCGGTGTCATTCATAACCTCCACCGCGATCATGACAGTACGCGACCTCGACACGCTTACGAGTTTGCCGCCTTATTCAAAAATCTTGAAACCTTTTATTTCCTGGACTGTCTGGCAGTCCGAAAGCAGCGCGACAGATCTATTCCTACCTCGTGCACCTACGCCAAGCAAGGTATGTGATTTCCGCAACTGACCACTCGCTCAAGACTAACACGGAAAGAATTCGGAAATAAAGGTGAACACTTCGCTAGCGGTGAGGGAGGACGCACATATTACGAAGTTGACCCTGAATCGTGCAAGGTTAACACCCACGTATTTCGCACCTTGTCATGGGTTCGTGATAACTACATCACCTACTGCCAGAAGCACTCAAAAGGCTCAGCCGAGCCGGAAAGGGTCAAGTTCAAGGTTTTGACATGCGAATGGGATACCGACGAATTGGTACCCGCTAAGCGCCAGGAAACGGTATCGAACCGAGTCGGCAACAGAATGCACAGAACAAAGCTTTCCAGCCTTATTGATGACTTGAGGAAATTGAGTCTCACCGATACTCCGCAGCCGGACATCAGAACGTACGGTGGGCTTCCAGTCGTCTTTGGCGATGGTGGCAAGTCTAAGTTCGAGTTCACCTTCAAGGTGCCCTTTCCAACACTTCACGTGTAGCATGGTTGGTTCATGCCAGCTCGCTATCTCCCTTTGTATGAATTTTCGGGTTACAGGACATTTGCAAGGACGGCGTAATGGATCCCAAAGAATGCTCTTCCCATTCCATTCTACTGATTACAGGTGTCGATACCCAAACTGCTACAGGCGTTACCGGTCGCGACAAGGAGTTGTGGGATAGGATGGCATTCACAAAAAAAATCATAGCTTACGAGTAATGAATAGTTGACGAAACATGGCCCTATAAAACCCGATAGCCCAGCTCGTACTAGGCTCGTGCTTTTCGTGTCGTTGTGTTTTGCGACTACGTTTAATCGAGAATGGCTAGAGAGGCTGCTGTTGAATTATATAATAAGTTTATAATGAATGATACAAGCCTTCCGAGCTTTCTATTCACCTCAAGTCATTTTCTTGACTTTCTAAATCTGAACGGGGTTTGTGTATGTTCTTAATTACGGTGCAGGGTAACAATTTCGTAGGTGATAGCCCATGCCCAATAAAGAATCAAAAGATGTATAGCTCGCTCACATGTCACCTTTAACCATCATTACCTGCATTATATATATTTGGGTTGTAGACCTGATATATGAGGTATACGGACAGCGACGAGGTAAGCAAGAGGGAGGTTATGACTGTTCTTTATGAGATAAGACGACTGCTCGCATGATCTGTTGACTAATTTGCGACTACCCGCGCCGACACCACTTTAAGAGATCGTCCCGGCGGTTTGGGCGCCGCAACGGAATAACCCAGCTCAAGTCGCGAGCAACGAGCGCATTTTACTTAGTTTGGGTCGTTATCTTTGATTTTCGGCACCTGTCTTACTGATCGTCAGATGTAGAGTCAGGTTTTATGGTGAGGTACCTGAGAAGAAGAAAAAAAGGGGTTCGGGTTTAGGAGCCTGTAGCTTGTAACTGGTGAGGGTTATATACCGGTCACATGCGGTACGTCGCAAACTTGATCTTGGGTGAGGAGTAGACATCTTGCTGCCGATTAGCGTTAGAGATGCTGTGAATAAGAAATAGATGTTATCTTAAAAAAGAAGGGTTCAAGTATTTACAAGTCTAGGATGACGACGATTAACAACGATTCGACTCGGGAGAAGGAATAGGAGGAATCGTATTATGTACCTAATTATTGCAGCTCATACCCCTGTAGTCCCTTGACCAAGGACCAAGGCATGTGTACCTGTCAGGTGATGGCTCAAGTCCTACTACTCTATAAATTGCAGGCGTCTTACCCCTATCTTGCTTGCCCCTAGGTAGTCATGAATTTGATGTATAGTTATTTGTGTCTAATAGATCACGTCAGGTACAAAACTTTCCTAAAATTTTATATTTATTAGTTAGATTAGGTAGAAAACCTGTAATCATCAAGCTGCCCTTCAACCTCCCGCTCTTCTAACCCGAATTCAGTCTACAATTCCGTCCTCAGCTCCACCTCCTTTTCAAAAAGAATCAAGATGAAGACGAGGCCAGAGAACGGGACCCCTATTAGAAACACCTTTTGAAGAGACAGAGTGAAGACCCTTTGAACCTACTGCCTTATAAACTCATCGAACAATTCTATAAAAGCTTCAGTCACGCTTGAGTATGAGTTCCCTGATGTCAACGCTGCTGTGGCTCTAGCGTCCTCGACCGTCGGCGCATAGGTTGCGATGAAGCTATTGAAAGATCGCTGCCGAGACGGCCACGCCCCATATGTTCCTGAAGCTGCGAATGAAGTTCCAGCTCGCCGTGGCAGCTACTTAGTCTACTTCTTTGATCGAGGCCTGAAAAGGAGAGAGTAATGTATTTGTGAGCAAGCTGGTACCCAAAGTGACGATTATGTTAAACCAGACCCAAGTTCCTGTGTTCGTGTTCTGATTCATGGTGCTGAAAAGGCCTACGCTGAGAGTGTACATGGCAGACCCGATTATGTGAATGATCTTATACTGACCCCATTTAGATAGCATCACTAGTGAGATGGCTGCACCTGGAATACCCACGAGGCTGAACACTAGCAAGTCCACGCCCGATTGTGCTGGTGAGGCTAGTCGGACGGCTTGGAAGTAGATCGGAACGAAAAAGAACGACCAGTAGTTCTGAAGATAATTTAAGAAAGTGATGACATAAATGATGATGGCGGATGCGAGTCGAGTCGCCGAAGTCTTTCATAGGTCGTCGTGGACTTGTCCCATATAACGCGAAGGGATAGAAACAAGAGTATGAACGCCACGGCGCCGACGGGTAAGTTGATATAGAAGACCCATCTCCACGACGTATTTTCGACGATGACTCCGCCAAGGAAAGGTCCTAGGGTCGTCCCGATCCCGTAAACCGCCAGAACAGCTGCGATGAAATTGCCGCGCTGTCGCAGGGGTACGAGATGGGATATGATCACATCAATGATCATATTAATAGGTACCTAGGTATTTTTTCATTAGCATCACCATGAATGCGCAAATAAATTAATTAGAGCTTACTACCCGAGCCCACTCCCTGAACGGCCCTCCGGGCGATCAGCATGACCGGGTTCGCGGCACCACCACATATCAGCCAGGTATCTTCGTCCGAAGAGATTTGATACTTGTCCACACAGGGGCTATACAACTACACTTGCGCGTGTCACTCGGGTTAGTTCTTCAGCGTTAGATCATCACAGCCATGGGGAACTAGGTACCTAGTTAGAAAGAACACATTCGTAACCCAAACGTAGTTCTGGCCGACGTTGAGCTTCCCAACAATAGTAGAAAAGAGATGTGACGGCGACGGTATTCTCGGCAGCGGAGAGCAGGGACATCGTACAAAGCGCGATGATAATGGCCCAAAAACGATACTCCCTCTTGGGGACTTCCTCGAACCTGGGGTTATTAAGGCCTTGAGCATGTTCGCTATTTTCTGGATGTTCAGCGCATCGCGCATCGCGATCTAGCTCGGTTTCGGCGACAACATTGGTCTTCATTCTTAATCGCATCGTGATCGCAGCTTATCCTTATATTGCCCCGACTATCGCGAAGGCTGCCATGAGTAGTAAACGCCATCGCGCCTTTTAAAGACGAGACCGTCAACTGTGTTAGGAATCAAACTGCGGAGATTGTGAAAAAGCTACGTAGCGATTCGGCTGGATGATTCCCATACCCGTTGGAACGGCATATCGTCACCGGGAGGTGAAGACGCTCCCACTCGGAAGGCTTTCTATTATGTTGACATGCGCCGTTGACCGAATATCACCAGGCCGATCATGCGCTCCGGGTATCAGGGGTAAGGACCCAATAAGGATCGAGAAACTTGGGCCATCCCCTTCTTTTGTAGCATTTTTATGGCGATAGCGTTGTTAAGATCTGTTGATAGGATCGGAAGTTATTTAAGGTCGGTTGCTTCGTGATCGGATTTATACTTGTCGGAATCTTTCCGTTTCTATACCCCCAGGCATGTTATCTGGTCATGTTTAATTCTTAGACATATTTCTGCCTTTCTGTCTGTTCTTTTACTCACATCCATCCTTTTATAAGTCTAACCTATGTAGCCTACATAGGTAGATAGACATTGATGCATATTTGAGTTGATACGGATGATTTTATGATCTCAACGTGCTCCATCTATACTACCCTTTGGTTCTTTTTGGCTAGTGGTAAAAGATCTCGTAGAAGTTCGGGAATAAGGGCCGGGCCTTACTTTTTAAAGCGGTTTGCATGGCCTTTATTCTGTTCCGTACCTATATATGATCGGCATCTGAATCTAATCATCTTTGCTCACGCTTGCTGATAGATCACCAACAAGAGAGATTTCCCCCTTAGATTAATAAAAGAACGTCATATAATAACGACATAAGAGGTATTATACTAGAGCTAATACTTGTCATTAAGTGCGAGCTCAAGCCCCTAAAGAGGCAAGGTATCAACCAACCGAGAGCTTATAATGAGTTGATTAAGATGCCTCATAGCAACACATAACCTACCTAAGACCTAGGTCATCCGAACTTACCAGGATCCCGCTCCACTGAGGCTACTCTGATTTGCCGGTGACATTGCCGTAAATCAAGGCTGAAGCTGGACTAACTACCTACGTACTGAGGCTCTGCCGAAGTGGCGTGTTTTTCACAGTAGTAACCTGAGTAGTTCGTAGACCATGTCGCCATGTTTTCGCATACCTACTTGGCACGATTCCAGAACGATCCCTCATTTAATATCTCAGAGAAGGAAAAAAAGATTTAGTTTTATAGCTAGCTAATTCATCTTGGAACTCTAGCTCATATGATTGAGAGTATCGTCGTGAGAGAAAGAAACAAACACTGAAGCGTGTAAAAGTTGTTTATTATAAGAATTCTCCTTTTTTTTTAATTTAAAAAGATATTTGGTTATCGCGAGTAATATCCGAATATCGATTAATAAATATCCAAGGTATGGGATAATCAAATACCGAAGCCAAGCTTCCTCTCTAATATGTACTAATACGTACTAATATAAGTCCTCGAGTTGAAGATACGCTCCTAATTGCATCCACGAAACTAACCCTTTACATCTCATCTCATCACAGACGCCGGACTTCGAGAGGTCATATTCTCAACTTAGACTTCAGACTTCAAGAGCCATGGCTAATCCAGGATTACTCTTCGTCACTATGCAACCCGAGCCAGGTTTGCCATTACCTCAGTTTCACGAATGGTACAATAATGAACATGGTCCGACTAGACTAAGGCTATCACGCATCTTCTCCGATGGTCTCCGTTATAAGGCAATCGATGGAAAGGAACCTGAGTTTCTAGCCGTCTACGATGTTAATTCCATGCCGCTCTTAGAGACCAAGACTTATACCTCCTTACGTGAACATAGGTCTCCTCGTGAAGCCGAGACCATCGCCCAGGTCCGAGTGAATCGATACTTCTGGGACGTTGTGTCTACTTCTCAGTCCCCCCTCTTCTTCCCCATCAAGCAGCTGACGGACGATGAGGCGGAGGGCCTGGTCTTACTTACCGTCGAGCTTAAGCTCAAGGACACGGAAAATGCCGAGGTCGAGACCTTGAAGTGGTGTGAAGAGCACGCGGATGTGATGTCAAAAGTGCCGGGCTGGCTTCGGTCACGGGTCCTGAAGACGGCTAGTCTAGACTCTGATACTCCGGTTTCCCTCATCGTCCTCCATGATTTTGCCAAGGAGAATGAACTTGGCGATGCGCCTCATCAGTTCGTCGGTCAGACCCTCGGGTGGGATGAAGTTCAGGTAAAGTATGCGACGGTGATCTCGCAACGACTATACTCACTCTTCTACGTCTTCGGGCCGGCACCGCGAGATTTATACAACTTATCTCGGCTTGATCCATCGACGCCCGCCTTCACATCGCCAGACAACACGACCACTACCTCGATCACACCCTTGGCACTCAGCTCCTATGCGACGACACCTCACGGGCTTTCGATGCCGTATAGGCTCGAAGGAAACCCGGACCCCAAAGCGCCAACCATTGCTTTCTGTAACTCGCTTCTAACCTCCTTCCACATGTGGGACCCCTTTGTCGAGATCCTCAAGAAGCAAAGGCCTCAGTATCGCATCCTGCGCTACGACTTCCGTGGCAGATACATGATCCCGTGGCCCCCCGTACCCACGACTCTAGACATGTTAGCAGACGATCTATACGACTTATTGTCTGTGCTGCGGATCCCCAGGCTCGACACCCTGATCGGCGTCTCCATGGGCGGGGCCACCGCGCTCAACTTCGCGATCGCGCATCCGGACAAGCTAGACCGGTTCATCGCGTGCGACTTCAACGCCGCGTCCAGCCCCGCGAACACGGACGCGTGGAAGGGCCGCATCGCCGTCGCCGAAACCCCGCTCGAGGACGGCACTCCCGGGATCGCGAAGCTAGCCTCTCAGACGGTGGAGCGCTGGTTCCACCCGACCTCCATGGAGAAGCCGGATACCGTGCGCTGGATCACGGATATGGTCGCCGGCAACGACGTCGAGGGCTTCCGGTATGGCTGCCAGGCGCTTTGGGACTATGACATGAAGCCCCGGATGCCGGAGTGCCGCGTTCCCGCGCTGCTAGTCGTCGGCGAGGGCGACGGAAAGGGCGCGCTGGTCAAAGCCATGGACGGCTTTAGGGGCCTGCTCGGGAAGAACGGTGCCGAGTTGGCTCTCGTGCCCAAGGCAGGCCACCTGCCCATGTGTGAGAACCCGGATGGGTTCTGGAAGGCTGTGGAAGGGTTTCTGTGACGGTCTTGGTTTATTCATGATTCTTTTGCGTTGCATAGTACGAATCTTGCAAGTAGACCACATAGCCAGCAATTCGTTATTACCTATAGTAACATGCTTTTTCCTTTTTTGGTTGTCGATCGACTTCGAAATCTCTACCTAATAGAAGCATGAAGAAATATCTTACGAGCCTATCCGTCTTGGAGATCCTTGGGTAAGTTAGGTGGTATAGTCCGTTATTCTATATTGCAGTATAGAAATCACTTATGGATTAGGTACCTGGGATATCCTCAGCATCACGTAGAGCACTGTACTAGTCGATGTCTGCCTAGCTGAGACAAACTACTGTCGTTCTAGTCTCGGTTACGTCTCATTTACTTCTCATCACGGACGAACCTATCGAATCCTCTGCTCTCGAAGAATATCATGCAGTCAGACTGTATGTAACAAGCACAACTAAGATATTAAACTCCCAACACATACAAAGAGAAATTTCTCTCGGAATCACGTGTTGCACAAGCCGTCCTATGGAAGCAAGTTCCGAGAATATATATATTTATATATTTATATCAGTCCTATCGGCGACTTGACCCCCACCTTGGCGAAGATCGTTGACGCCGCCGGTACGGCGGAAGGAAGGCGTGTCTTACACAGGTTAAGGGGTCACAGGGGGGTTAGCTAAGGGGGGGGAGAGGATTAGCTGTTACATCTATGCGGAACTTGGCCTCGAGATGACGCAGACGGGCGTGGGCTCACTAAAGGGAAGATTGGGGGGGAAAGGAAAGAGAAAGGCGGGAAAAGGAAGAAAAGGCTGCTGATTTTAATATATCAAACAAGATCTGTGGCCCCCCGGCAGACCGTTTGACGTTGCGTACTGCTACCACGCCTTTTACATGCCGTTAGGAATCTTAAGTCCGAACCGATATAGGTCCACGTAGGGCTTGGATGTGTAGATGATGACCGGGGGGTAGGTAGACTGGGGTGTTGATTATTATTTTCTCGTAAGCGGCTATCCGTAGACCTACCTACGACGGTCCTACGTGGGTTCATCCTCCGGATCGGCAGTGGTGCATCCTAGATGCTCAAGACACGTACCAACATGCTTCGTGATCATGAGATTATTACGAATTATATCTCACGAGCGAAAGCTATATCGGCCCTTTACCGCTCCATGGGTAAGAGGTATGTAAGCGACAGTGGTCGAACGAGGATCGAGGAAATACGACGAAGGCGTATCCCAGCTGTTTCAGGAGCCTCGCCAGCTACAAGCCAAGCGGCGAAGAATCAAACGAAAGTACTGCTCGTCAAGGGGCTTCTACTTCCAAGAGGGAGCTTCCAGAAGCAAAACGCCTTGCCTCGCATCGTGCATGACACCAAAACAGCCTTGGCGAGATTTCTCAGCCGTCACATCACGACACGGTTTCCTGCAGATGGTTGCTGCGTATTCGGGTTATAAAAACGGCCCTCGCAAGACGTAGCAGCACAAGCTCGGTAACGTTACCCAGATCCAGTAGGTCGGACGGCTTTTCTTTTTCTGAAATTGCTTCCTCTCTTCCTTTCTATCATCGTCGTTTTTGGTCTTTCTCCGTAGAGCCTCCCGAAGGGATATAACTGCTCGATTCGGCGAACGGGAGAAGATAAACGACGGTATTATTATAGTAACAGATGAAATAAATATTAGCCCGGGAAACCAACGCTGCTTTATGCCGGACCACGTAGCTGGGGGGCTAAAGCAAGTACCTAAGAAAATGGTTATATCGAGCCTCTCACCAGGGAAATTGGTGGGAGATAGGGAGGAAGAGGCTCAAAAAAAGCCTCATCCTTTCATTTGTTTAGGATTGGCTCATAAGTGTATATGCCCGGCATCCCATATTCAACAGGGGATGTCTCGGGGGGTAAAACGTCGCAAAGGCCGGTGGCGAACGGCACGTGGCCCGGTAGAAACTCAGTGACGAGCTCGCGACAAACGACAGACGTTGTCTAGAATAATAGGTGGTAAGGGGTTAAGAAAAATGCAGGGGGGGGACGAGGTCGAGGGAAAAGAAAGGTCCTCCCGTCTTGGTAAGTCGTAAGTGTTTTTTTTTCCTTAATGGACGGTTTCGGGACTTCGTTCAGCAGGAGGCTCATCTTGGATTCTTGGATGGGAATCATGCAAGAGTAGATGACCCGGACGAGATTTGACGGGAAATATCCCACGGCCTGAAATTCCCAGCCAATGGGAGGTTGTCGATAGGGAAGGCCGGCTACTGAAGGCGAAATATAAGTCGACGAATGGTACACGTAGTACCCTGAGTTGGGCTTCGGAGACTCGGGGTGGTCTAGAAGAAGGACATGTTCTACTACGTACCAGTCTTACCATCACCTCCATGGATGTAGCCATACGGATTAGTACCTAGATCGTACACAGCATCGCGTAAGTACAAAGTAGCACACCCGCCAGGAGGATGTTGGTCTGACGGTCGTCCAACTCATGGGCTATCATACCATTCCATCCAACCATCAGCTCTAGTAATCGCAGACGAATCATTCCGAAGAGATCTTGTTCGATAGGTTTGATTTTCTGGGTCTGGGTCTGAGTACACGGGTCTGGGTCTAGAAAAAGACTGGGATTCTTTTCTGGGGGCCAAACCAAAAAAAGCCAGGCTGGGTCACGGAGCTATGAGCCGGCTCGTCAATCTAAATTGGTGCGCGGGATCCATGTTTGTTCGGGCCGGGCTGCCGCATGGGAGAAGACCCCTGAAGGGGTAGGGATGGGGAAAAGATGGAAAGACTGGGAAGATGGGTGAGATGGGTAGATGGACAAGATGGGGGGGTGAGCGAATAGCCAAGCAAACGGACAAGGGGTGGAGGCAGGAAACAAGGGGCTTCTCCTGAACCTGGTAAAGCATCTTCTTGCATCTCTTGCCTACCTATAAATCCCTATGGATAGCTATTTAGACCCTGCTGACCCCGCGGTGCCGAGGTGGGTGAAGAAGAGGAAACGGAATCTGAATGGCCGAGTCACGACGCAGTGAAGAGATCACAGGACACGGGACACGCACGAGGGAAGAGGAAAAGGAAAAGGAAAAGGAAAAGAAAAAAGGAAAGGGAAAAGGCTGAGGATGTCCAACGTAGATGTGGTACAGCGCACAGCCGCTGCTGCACTCCCCTCACCATTCGAGAGTGCAATGGCTGCTGCTGCTGCTACTGCTGGTGCTGTCGCAGCCGCCACAGCGAAATCGAATCCTGGTGGTGTCGTCGCAATGGCGCCGACGAAACCCATAACAACTTCGAGGATAACGACAACGACGGGATCCGGGACGACGACAACAACAGCGCCAGCAATAACGCCAATTTCTTCGTCTCCTATTCCTCTTTCTTCTTCTTCTCCGTCGATTTTAGATACATCGCCAATAATAACAACAAAATTAACAGGAGCAGCGACTATAACAAAAAATATAATATCAATTCCGGCACAATTACAGCAACAACAACAAGATCAACAGCGACAGCAACAGCAACAGAAACAACAACAACAACAACAGCAGCAGCAGCAGCAACAACAACAACAAATAGAAACTCTTGGAATAAAACGCACAAGAAACGGGGATCACAAAGACGGTAGGAACTCGAAAAGCAGGCAGAGGACGTTTCCTAAGAGCATGGAACCCCCGGTCCTCTCATTTTACGGCACGCAGCCCGTGCCGCTCCCCACGCGCTTCGGCAGCCTGAAGAAGCGCCTCGTCGCCGGCCACGAGTCCGCGCTAGAGGCCTCTTGGGCGCGGCTGATAGCCGCCCTGCGCGACGAGGTCCGGCACATCGAGGCGCACGGGTCCGGGCTGATCCCGTCCATCGACTTCGACGACATCGATGACGCCGGCAAGGTCGGCCCCTTCGGCGCGCAGCTCAAGCGCCACGGCATCGGGGTCATCCGCGGCGTCGTCCCTTCCGACGATGCGGGCGCCTGGGTCGAGGAGACGAAGCGCTACCTCGAAACCAAGCACGAGTATAAGCCGCCCCCAGCCCAGGACCCGACCTGCTTCGACTTCTTCTGGACGCCGGCCCAGGTCCGCTCGCGCGCCCACCCCAACGTCCTGCAGGCCCAGCGCTTCGCCATGTCGCTCTGGAACGCCAACAACGACGACCGCCTCGCCGCCCGCTTCCCCATCACCTACGCTGACCGCATCCGCATCGAGTCCATGTCGGATGGCCAACTGACCGTCAACGGCGCGCTCGCTGCCGCCGCCGCCGCTACGACGCACGAAGATAGCCTGATTGCTGCGGCGGCCGCCACGTCGTCGGCGCAGATCGCGCAGGTTGACAACGGCAGTCTGGAGCGGTGGGAGCAGGACGGGTACGGGCGTGGCGGGCTCTACGACGCTATCTTCCGCGGCGACTGGGAGAGCTACGACGCCTGGGATCCGGCCGGGCGCGTCAACGCCACGTCCGACCTATACAACGGTGCCGGCGCCTGCTCTATGATGAGGCTCTTCCAGGGGATCCTGGCCCTAACGGTGGTCGAGCCGGGCATGATCCGGCTGCTACCCTCGCCGAAGCTGTCGACGGCGTACTTCCTACTTCGACCCTTCTTCTCCCCGCGAGAGGGACCTCCGCCGCAGGGCGCCGGCGCCGACGCCTGGGACGCGTACCTGGACGCGAGCAACTGGGCGCTGGACAGAGACCAGTCAACCATCATCCACGGAGCAGTGCCGGGCCACGCGCAGCGGGTGACGGCGGCGTGGCACCCGCACCTGCAGCTAGACAAGAGCCTTGTGACTCCGCCGACTCTGCGCGCGGGCGACTACATCATCTGGCACCCAGACCAGGCTTACCAGTTCTCCAACACGAGCACGGCGTCCCGGGCCGGCGAGCCGCTTGCCTCGGGACAGATGACGTCTATGCTGGTGTATACGCCGGCGGCGCCGCTGACGCAGACGAACGCCCTCTTCCTCGCCCGCCAGCGCAAGGCCTTCCTGCGCGGCCACCCCGGCCCGGACTTCGACTCGACCGGCACCGGGCTCGGCAGCGAGGCTCCGCACATGGGCCGCCTGAGCGAGAAGGACATCCGGGACGTCGGCGGCGAGGAGGGGCTGCAGGCCATGGGACTGGCGCCGTGGAGCCTGAGCACGAGCAGCGCCGATGTGAGCATGAACAGCAGTAGCAGTAGCGTTAACCGGAAGAGCGGGGCGACGGCATCATCATCGAAGGAGGACGCGGACGCGGATGCGGACGTGGATATGGATGCCCCGAGCAGGAGTAGTAGCCGGGACAGTAGGAGCAGCAGCGCCAGCACGCACGCCGAGGCCGAGGTTGTTCGATTGGCTAACATCATCTTGTTCCCGGACCGCTACGACTTTTATATGCCGACGAGGGTCAGCAGTCCCTCGCCTAGGGACAGGGACAGAGACAGGGACAGAGACAGGGAACGGGGTGACAGGGAGAAGGATAATAAGGACAGGCATAAGGGGAGGGATAGAGATAGATAGACACCGAAGTAAGCTGCGTACCGTACATACCATACCATATCATTCCATCTTATACTATACTATATCATGCCTAGGGGTAAGCTTATAATCAAACGAATAATAGTGGTAAATAGTGAAGCTATCACTACTATAATGGGAATAAGGAACAAAGTTGAACGGTTGTATGATGCTTAGTTGGTTGATTAACACCGAGTTTTTACAATTACTCCTGCTGCTAGTGCTCTTCTACTGCTATTACGACCGTTCCAAGCTGTATATACCATGATCCTCCCTCTTAAGGTAGGGAGACTTGACATTGATTGTATATTTTCATCTGTTTAATTTTGCCTTTCCTCTCATAAGTTGTGTAACTCCGTGGTGTTACCTGAGTATGTTGGAGCCAATATCTGCGAGTACGAAATTTCATTCACATGCATAGGATGCAGCTGGTCGCTGCCGGGGCTAGATGTATCATTTCAACAACCTACCTAGGGTACTTTACTGGCCATCTAGGAGAAACAGCAGATAACTACTATTCCTCGTCCACGTCATTTATTCGTCAATCGTTAAGTATTCAAGTCATCACCCAGAAATATAGGTGGCTTTGACCAGCGTTATACATATACATATATGTGCATATGCCCATATAATTCCAATAGAGAATTTGTTTATCCTCTCTGTCGTTAGTAAGTAATCATCAGTTGCCATGACCACTGCCACATTCATAAGAGTCCTCGTCCTTGCACGTAGTTTCGTATCAAGCCATATCAATTCCCCTTACATGTCCGCTCTCGAACGGACTCCTCAAATTGCAAACTAGAAACCCCGAGCAAGAACTAAACGAGCGATATGGCCCCTAAAGCTCTAAATTATCTCATTATCATTGCGTTTAAGATGGTTGACCACTCCTGGAAATTGGTTGGCTGCTAGCCGCCATTACAGCCGCCCCCATGGCATAGTTGTGCTGTGCGATAGCATTCTCCAGCTCGGTTAAAGCGCACTGGGTAGCAACTATTCGGAAACTCTGGTAGTCGTCTTTGTTTCTGCCGAGTAAAACAGATCTGACATTACTAATGTGGAAGCAAGCAATGCTCAGTTCGAGCGCTGTTACGTCGCGATGGGGATGCACGCTGTCAGAGTCATCGTGTGGGCTTTTAATGTCATCGTCGTCGGAGTCGCTATAATCCTCACTATCTCGTGACTCGATTCTCCTTTTGCGGATCAAACTCTCGACCCATTTTGAGATTCGATCGTACTCATCCTTCAAGCGGGCTGACTTGTCTCGTTGCCGTTGGGTCTGGGAGCCGGACTTATTGAATATATAACCCGTAAACACTTCAAGTTCCGTCAGGCCTTTAGTAAAGTTATCTGAATAATCCATTGACGCGCTCCACATCGCATCGTCGTACCTATATAAACGAGGTTAAATATAATAACAAATCAATTGTTTTTTTCGATTTCTTCTAAAGGGGCGCTTACGCTTCTCGGATGCGATGAGCATCGTCCAGGGCTGCCTCCCAGTCGACGCCTCCTAACTCGCTGCACCTGGCTTCGACATATTGAAGTAATTGGCTCCACACGGATACTCCTTGGCGATTGACAGCCTGGTGGATGTCTTTCTTCCATATCTTCTTTTCATCGATAGCTCGGAATAACTTACCAAGTATCTTGGTCGAGTTATAGTATTGGTGTCCCGGACCATTCTCGTCATCCTCGTCCTCTTCAAGCGAAGGCACTCTCGCAGACTCCAGCATGATCTCAGTCCGGTCGACTATATGCGCAGGTGGAGCTGGTGCCAAGCTTTGATGAGTTAGAAGTCGATCTTAGTTTAGGGTGGAGTGGTTTACTCACAACTCTGGACGATATTTAGTTTTCGTTAGGCCCCTCAGCTTTTCCATATCGATTGGGATACCCGACTTGCTATAATCCACGCCGGTAGAATGCATCTCGGCGAGGAGGAGACACTCCTCATCGACAGAGCCAGCATCTTTCCTGTCGGCGAGGATCATGTGCTTGGTAGCAATTACACCCAACCTATTGACGTTATTAATTAAAGCTCGGCAAGTATGACTGAGGAACGTGAGAGTAGTAGGGTACAGCCTGGTGAAGAGAGGAATATATGTCATGTGACATTACCAGACACCTATGCATCTTGCGTACATAGATATTGGCTTGTTGGTGATAACATGCTCAAGGGGGAGATGTATTTTTTGAAGTGATCGTAAAACGAAACTAATGTGGCGCGACACGGACGTACTGATCTGTTGCCATAAATTCGACAAAAAATTCCGTCATATCCTCCCGCGTAACTTCGCGGTTGATAGTCCTAGGACTGACGCGAGGATAGTCGGCTGGTGTGAATTCCCGCTGCGATGAGTCGACCGCAACATTATCCCAGATGATATTGTAGATATCACCATCGAGATCTCCACCGCTAAGCTGGCTTGGAAGATCTCTCTGCCCTTTCTGGCTGAACACGACACAATTTGTAAGCGAGGAAAGAGGATGATGAGGTGGAGGTACTCTAACTCTGCGCAGCTGTATATCACCGGGGTGAAGAGCAGGCGACCTCGTTACCAAAACCAGCCGGTCTCTCAAGTCTACATCATGTTTCAGAGCCTCGCGTTTTTCGTAAAGCTTCTCCTTATCAAAAGTGACATAAATCTCGTCTTCCTCCAAAAGCCCAAATTCGTCCATTACGCCGAATAACGTCACGCCATTCTGGACCGGAATCCGAGCTTTATGTTTAAGAAGGCGCACTTCTCTTAGGACGACGGTCTCGACAGCCGCGCAAAGAAAAGCGTCTTTTTTATAGTCAATCCCAAGCCTATGCAAGCGGCGGATGAACCTCGAGAAGTTAATCTGTTCCGCAACTTTTTTCCTCTTGAGAAATGTCACCGTATTGTGGATATGAGCCGTGATCATGCGCAGTCTGCTCAGCTCGCGGTTCTGAAGTTCAAGGAACCATTCATCAGAAACAAGCATATCCTCGAGGATTTTGATCATCTGGCGATTAAGAACAAGTGGAATCGGCCGGTTCCCCATGTCGCAGATTTCAAGGTATCTGATGTCATCGCTTTCGAATTTAACCATGCTTTCCGGCCTGATGCGCATTACCATTCCCGTAAGAGTATCATCTAGAGATATCATACCCTTGGCGCCGCCCCATCTGATTTGGAAGCACGTCGTCTTACCCCTGGCCTGCGGTAAAGCATCATATATGGCCTCCATCAAGGATCTGGACAGCGTCCCGACACCGTCGCTGAAAACTCTGCTCCCGTCGCTAGATTTCACGTCGTCGATGTATTGGGTATCAACTCCGAGCTCGTGGAGATCAATCGAGAATGGTGTTTCAGAGAAGGCCTGGCCGATGCGGGCGGCGCACCTAGAGGGCGAAAAAATCTTATTGAATTTACCAAGGTGTGAAATCACGGAGAAGTAGGTCTGAAATTCTCTATCATGGTCGACAAAAGGCGCCATGAACCATACACTGTGAGCTCGGAGGGAGGAATGCGAGAAGCCTAAGAAGTTGTAATACCGCCCAGCGATGTTAATTCCTTCTAACAGGACTTGTTTGAATCGAGACCAGACGACGTCAAGTGACACCTTGGCATTAAAGAACAGGTCCTGGCCATCTTCCTCGCAAAATTGAACGCGCGCAAAGTAGCCAGTATGGTGAGGAAATTTCCGAAGTATCCTATTCTTAGCCTCGGGTTCCGGGCCAAGAAGAATGATTCGGGTCGGGGTGACCTGAGCTTTATAGACCATTACAAGGTTCTGGCGCCCTCTCTCTGATATCAGCTCTTTTGCGGTGCCACGCCGGATCTCCCTTTCGTTAGCCTGGAGAAAAGACCAGATATCGTCTGGATTGAACGTATTTGCCTCTACTTCCGTGCCGGGAAATGGTATCTGAGAAAAAAGCTTCTTGACCGCGCCGGCAGATACGGGGAACGATGACGATGTGCGTGCCGTCTGGCGAAGGCGCTTGATCAAAATTTCAACCGTCTGAGGCAGGAGATAGCCATTCTGGGCGAGAGCCTGAAAGCCAAAGAGAACGTCGAAAGGGACAACAGAAGTAGCGTTGCATTCAAAGAGCAGATTTCTCATCGAGTTCATCCCATCAGCGATATATGATCGTCCTAAGGAGAGGTTAGGGAAGTCGTAGAAAGATATGTTAAGTTTCTCTTTGGCTTTCAGCTGGTTAACTTTGGAGGAGAACTCGGATGGCGAAACGTGGATGCTATATACAAGCGACTGTCCTATAATTTGGCTATGCTTCGCATCGGTATGTGGCAAGTGGCTCAACCGTATCCTTGGGGCCTTATTTGTATGGTTAATCCCCATTTTGCCAAACATATGTGTGAGGTCTTGGGTCACAGTGCTGTTATCTTGGAAAAACCGAGGCGTTTCCCAGAGCGTCAACGTCAAGGACGGAGGCCGCCCACTAACAACTATTTCATGTACAGTACGATACGGGACTTCCACCCGGGCAGGGCCGACGTTAGAATTCAGAATGATGATGAGCGAATCTCTAGCAAATCTGGCCACACCGGTACCAGGCCATGCGATGTCCGGGCAGTATACCAGTTTTTCATTCAGATATTCGTAATGGCCGCAGGCAAGACAGCGAAGGTCAAAGACAACCTTTTTATCTTTAGAATGCTGCTGTTCATCTTTGTCTGGATTGAAGCGGTCCTCCGCCGTCTTCGCAATCGCCTTGAGCAGAAAGGGATCAGGGCTATTTTTACTCTTCACGCATTTGACCAGTGTACCGAGGATATTCAATTTACCTCGTGTTCGAAACATGCCATTTTTAGGATTTGGAACGTCGCCGTAAAGCTGTAGGAACTTGTCGCCGTGGCTTTTGTCTAGGAAGGTGATATTGCCAAGAGATTTCCCACCCTTCTTCTGACAGTCCCAGTCTCTAATTCTCATCTTGTTCGTAATAATTGAATTCAGCTGAGTTCTCAGACCATTCTCGCTGAGTCCTGCGGGGAGGTTCATCAGGAAGACCTCTAACCCTTCCATGGCGGCGTGATGAAGTGTTTATGTGATGAAAAAGGAGGTAAAGGAGAGAAGTATGTGCCAATAATCAAGAAAGTTAATGAGAGCTGTGTTGAAGAAGAGTCTCGATAAGAGAGAAATAGAAAATAAAATGATGGACTAGTAGAAGCCGAGCTTCTAGAGTTGGATCAACTGAGGATGAGCGGTAGCGGAATAGAACTGCAGTTTAGTTCAAACTTCAAGTAACAACTCCAACTAAGGACTTAATTGGCTGCCCTCATTTTCGAACGAGAGAGATTATGCGTATTTAGATTCTTGCGAATCCCATTCGCATAGGAAAGAGAAGGGAAAGGAGAAGAAGAAGGAGGGGAGAAGGAGAAGGAGATGGAGAAAAGAGAGAGAGAGAGAGAGAGAGTCGTAAAGGAATAGGGCAAGTATAAGTTCTAACGTTCTAGTGAGTCGTAGTTCCCCTCTACTACAACAAGTGGTAACACAGACTTGAAACTCTGAGGAGATACTTTATATGTAGGTATGTACTGTACCTACTATATATGTTGTATTATGGATACCTCTGATGTACACACTAACCATGAAGCTTAAGTATTTGGGGTAGGTACGGCACATCATACCATCAAGATTAAAGTGCGGGCACCTACGAGAATTATAGGGTACCTGGTTATCGTGTCTAACTCCTTCCTTGCTTCCTATCTCTAATACCCGATAAGCCAATGGATGCATCTGTATAGAAGATGAGTCAACCCTTGGCCACTAATCCCTATTTCTACTATTTATACTACCTAGGTACTTGTAGTTATCTCTTTTTTCTATTATTCAAGTAACACTACCTAACACTAACTATGTACAGAATCTCCCTCAATCTTTTCAAGTTTACGAGTATTCGTATATTCTATACCAGGTATCCTTCTCCTCGGCTTCTACACCATCTAATGAATATATTCTTCATTATCTTCATGATGCTATCCTATTCGTGGTGATAGAATCACCTCACGTCCTTTTATTTATCCTTGACTCATCCTGCAACAACCCGCCAACGACCAAGTAGGAGGTAGGTATCATGCACATGCTGCTTTTCTTCTAGTACTATGTAGTATTACAACCTGACTGCCATCAAGTACCTGCCTACCCCCTTAGACCCTGATTATGAAAATTATGAGCTAATTGATAGGAAAGTATGCAGACTGCAGCCTGCAGACCTCGAAGCTATTCATATCATTGGCATATCATTGGCATATCAAGGACTCATGACCAGAAGTCACCCTGATATCTACCGCCTATCTAATGACGAAAGGATACGGATACTATTCATGCATGGTAAATAAATTGAACTTATCTGATTACGAAATTCTGTTGTGGCAGTGTAAGCTGTCTGTCCTTTGATTCCTCGAATCGCGAACGATCACATACATACACGCGCGCACACACACACACTCCAAGTCCCAACGCATGCACACTCCAACGCATACGCACACTCAAGCACATAGGGACACACACATACGGTCTTGTTTCCAGCCATTCCTCTGTTCTCTAATGTACTACTTTTCTTAAGTGGTGTCGACCCAGAGGAGCCGGGACGGTTTCCGTTTAATGGTATTGGCATGTATCCTCCCGTCCATATCCGACTTCTACCATGGAATCCCTCCCGTCATATGCAGAGGCGACTGCGAGTTTAGACTGGCTAGATATTGTCGCCGCATATATTTCGGTGACGGACTGGTCTCGGTGCTGTCTGGTTAACCGTTGGTTTCGTCGTCATTTTGCGCCCCGTCTTTGGCAAGACCCCCTGGTGACCGTGAGACATCTTCGGTTGCATCCAAATGATGGTGAGTACTAGTTATTATTAATCTCGGACCTTGTTTGTGCCTAGCCAATTCTCGCCTTCTTAACTACTTATTCGTCGCCCTTAGCCACTTACACGTGAAATTCCCTTCTAGAAATATAACACTTAGACTAGTGCTAAGCCCATTCAGACCTGTCATGGTATCGCCGCTTCATAAACAAGCACATCGCCTCTGCTCGGCTCGAAACCCGAGCGCTCGTGCGCTCGCTGGACTTTCGGGCCTTCGCATTAAGCGCCTCCGGGCTCTATTCATCGGAGGCGAGCGAGCGCGCTATCTCGGAAAGCTTTAGGCATATTCCTCAATTGTTTCCAGGGCTTGTGTGCCTGCTCGTCGATGGGCACCCGGAGCTCGATCCTAAACCTCTAGCTGCCGCTATCGCGTCGTCGCAGTCTTTGCGACTGCTTGATTTAGCCCGCTCCCGCCACGAGCTCACTCCTAGGCTTTTTGGCTCTGAGTTATTCGGGGGGCTGTCCTATCTAGATATCTCTTTTGTTCCAGGCTCGGTCAAATCCGCGATCCAATCGTCTCTAAATCCAAAGTTGCTGCCAGATCTACGCGTGCTAAAAGTTGCGGGTCGGGAGATGGACAATGCGACCGCACTCCTGCTTTTTCGGACTTTCAAGCATCAACTCTGGAGTCTCGACTTGAGCTTCAATATGCTCGGAGATGAGATCCTTGATTCTGTAGTTCAACATTGCGTCTCCCCCTTCACCTTCCATTCTGACGCGCACTTTAAAAGGGAGGGCAAGTTGATTGTACCCGAGAATGTCGGTAGTCGAAGGTACGGCTGTTTCGAATTCGTCGAGGAATCCAGTGAAAGCGACCGTGCCCACGACCACGACAAGGACCATGACCTAGAAAATTATCTCGCAGATTCGCCGTTTTACTCTCAAAGAGCCGCCCATTCCTATTTACAAGAATGGCAAATTGCCCGTCCTGACGGCCTTGCACCGCTTAGGCGTGACGATGCGGATACGGTGAAAAAGGCGCTGCTTGACGAACCCTCGGCAGTAACAGTCAGTGATTCTGACTACGCGGACCCGGCCCGACTGGGAAACCAAGGACTGACACATCTATACCTGAACGGCAACAGATTTACAGCTGCAGGCATAGAAAAATTACTCCGGACATCCCATGGACGAATAGAGCATTTTGAATGCGACTCCTGTCTCTGTGCTCCGATTCGGGAGCAACCCAGTCTCAACCTCAAGGGGCTAGAAATGCGAGGCTTCCTAGGTTCGGAGCCTCTATTCCGCCCGGTCATCTCGTCCGCCCTACGATCTCTGCGCATCCATCACTCCCTCGTAACCCAAGTTCCCTCTCTCAGTGCCTATGGGCTGTCCTCTGCGTCCGCTGCGCGACTTACCGAGGAGCACGTATATAATAACATCCGGCGCGCATACCCTCGCGCTCTGGTCCCGAACACTAACCCACGCCTCACCTCCTTGACACTCACCGGCATCCCGGCGCGCTCAACAGGCCCAGTCATCAAGAGGCTGACGCACTTTCTAGACCTAGCCCACGCGCAGCAGGGCAGCATAGATTCGGCGCGAGCGCTCCTCCACGGCCGTCGATCCTCGGTGCTGCGAGGCTTAAGACACATGCGATTAGAGATAGAGCCTGACCTTGGCTTCACGGAGGGCGCTGACGCCGCCGACTTCGATACGCTCCTTGATCCCGCCGATAGTAGCTTCGGTCGAGACGTGACTGATTTATTGAATACCTATAAAGACGACAATGGCGATGGATGGGCTGCAGTTACCACTCGCCAAACGCAAGCGCAAGCGCAGGCGAGCTCCAGCAATTCACACACGTACAGCGATGCGGAGGAAGGAAAATACGCACGTTGGACAACAGGACGGCTACGATCGTACCCTTACTCAGATACAGAGTCAGAGTACGTGATGCGCCAAATCGACAAGGACTTCTCGTGGACGGGCGACGAGTTCTCTGTGCCCGTGTGGATCGGACCCGGCACCATCGGCCCGCACGCCGCGGTCAACGAGTACATGTGGAACGTGCAAGACGCAAACCTCCGCACGGCAGCCGACATCGTACCCGCGACTCCGAACCACGTCGCTGCGGGAGTGCCCCCGCTGAGCTACTTGTTCGGCGCCGCATGGGACGCTATGGTCCTACCCAGGAGCAGCGCCGTCCGAGAAGCAGCGAAGAAAGGCACGGCGGGGTTCAGAGACGTGGCGGCGGCTATCAAGGAGTACCGTCTCCGGACACGGGGCACGGCGGAGCACTGGGATGGCAGGCTTGAGCTGGTACGGAGGGTATGACGAGGCATTTTAGCTTTGGGGGTCGGAGTATTCTGTCACATTTGGGTATTTTCAGTAGTGCTTGATTCGCTTAGCATTGTGCATAAGATTCCCACCATTGGGAGGTATGCAAGATATATAGGTAGGTATATATTACGACTGCATACAGACATATACCGCTACCTCTATCTCGGTACATTGTTTGTGTTACGTATCGTGTCCGATATGCCAATATATCTTACCTCTCATATCCCGTATCATCATAGATTTAAGCCATCTTCCCCGGCACGAAAGGGTGTCCGGCGCTGAGCCCGCCGTCGACGGCCCAAGCCTGGCCATTCACATAGCTCGACTCGTCGCTTCCGAGGAAGAGCGCGATACGGGCGACCTCGTCGGCGCGGCCGCCGCGCTTCAGCGGATTTAACTGCCCGATCTTTTTCTCCGTCCCGCGCGCCCGCGCGCCCGAGAAGGTCGACTCGGTCATGCCCGTCTCGACTAGCCCGGGGCAGATAGCGTTGGCACGGACGCCCGTGCCGAAGAGCTGGTAGGCCACCGTCTGGACGAGCGACACGACGGCGGCCTTGGAGGCGGAGTAGGGCGTGGGGCCCGCGTTAGACCGTAGCCCGGCGACGGACGCGGTGCCGATGATGCTTCCCGACGGGGTCGGCTTCGAGGCCGAGGTCTTCCGCATGGCTGGCGCGGCGTACTTGGCGGCGAGGAATACGCTGCGTGGTTTAAATAGTGCATGATATTAGACAATATTTCTTCTTCTTCTTCTTTTTATTTTTATTTTTTTCCCCGTTTTCTTCTTCCATGTATCATTCTTGGAAGTGGGAAGAGACAAACCTAGCCACGTTCGTATCCATTACCCGCATGAAGTCGTCTTTGCTAATATCCGTGAACGCGACGGTCTGTCCTATCACCCCCGCGTTGGCAAAGAACACGTCTAGCCTACCGTACGTGGCCATGGCGTCGTCTACAACGGCCTTGACAGCCTGTTCGTCGGCGGCGTCGAATTTCCGTACGTGCACGTCGACGCCCGCGTACAGCTTCTCGATCTCGCGTTTATGGACAGGCAGGTAGGTGTCGTCGTAGTCGCAGATATACACAGCCGCGGCACCGTTCTCGGCAAACTGGTGGGCACTCGCGCGGCCAATGCCTAGGACCGAATTCGCTCCGGTGATAATAACGACCTTCCCCTGGACGCGTGGCCCTGCAGACTTGCCGGCAACCTTGTTAATGGCTGGGATGGTTTCGGAGGCCTGGGAGGTCATGACCGTTGTCTTAGGCGGGGAGATCTGGCTTCCCAAAGCCTGGATCCTTTGTTTGGCGATGTCGAGTGAGGACATGGTAGAAAATGATGTGGCTTAATGTTTATGAACTAGTTAAGGGTAGCTGGCTTGTATTGGAATTGATTAAGAATTGACATAATCCTCGCATTGTCGCAGCCGTCGTCGTCCCCTGCTGGTGTAGTGTTTAAATGCTAATGTTTTCTCGACCTTGGTTGGTCAAGTTTCACCAATGTCTTACAGCCGAGCGGGTTGACGATGTACACAGTAGTACTAATATACTATTCCGAGCATTGAAGGGGAGATGATCTACAAGAAGTTAAGTGTAAAAGCCGAGGTTGTGTACGACTCCAATTACCTAAAAGATCGCTTTGGTTATCTTACGTCATTCCTAGTTCCCTATCTGTATGTACCTAGGTAGATATGCGTAGGTATAGGTATCCACGAATAATAAGAGAAGTACTTGTATAGGTGCATAATTTAATAATACAAGCCTATCACACAAATAACGCAACTTGGTAATGTTGTCGGTTAGTTAGTCTATTACTTTTACAACTTCCTTCGGGAAGACTCGTCTGTCTTCTGAGATATCTTCCGTCTATGCCCTATGCATATAAAGGTACACGTAGCCCTCGATTACGGCGATCCATCGAAATCCCCTATCATAAATGACACTTAAGAGAAGCCTGCAGATCCAGTTCCGGTACCGCCTAGTGTAAATGCAAATGCAAACAAGAAAATAACAGCAGCTTTCGTCGGGAACCTGCACCAAGTCATCACACGAGATGATAACGACGGAGCCGCTCCATCAAAAATGCATAATTCGTCCTCATCCTCTGTCCATGAGAAATGTCCATTGCATTAAAGTGGGCTCGTCCATTTATTCGTCATTACCATACCCTCTACCCTTTTGCCATTCTCCATCGCCATGGCTGATACTGCTTATTTGCCGATTTCGACTCCGCCGGTAGCACCCAGAGCCTTCTTGATATCGCCGTAGATAGCAAACTGACCAGCTGTCAGAGTACCAACCATGAACAGACGGGCACCGATACCGCTGTATGATCCACGCAGGCCGAGTTCCTTGGCGATCTTGACGAGACGGCTGGTAGTGCTCTCACCAGGGAGACCCTTGGTCTTGTTGATCTTGGAGAGCATGGTGTCAGCGGGCTGAGAGACGATAGCGGCAGCAAAACCGGCGATCAGACCAGATCCCAAGTTGACTGTGGTTTGCATGCCGTCCGACATGTCCTTCTTGGGATACGATCGGTAGATAGTCTCGGCAACCTTCTCGTAGACAACGAATTTAGCCATGGTATAAGGAACCCTACAACACATGTTAACACCTCCCAAACAATATCCCTCGACATTGCGTGCAGACTCACTGCTTGAACAGGATGGGACCGAAGCCAGCGTAGAAAGCGCCAATACCCTCCTGAGAGAGGATCTTGCTGAAACCGCTTACGAGACCGCTGGCATACGTAGGCTCGGACACGAGACGGATACGGGTAGCCTCGAGAGGGCACAGGGCAATGTCGGCAAAGAACTCGGCGCAGGCGGACGAGACTAGGTAAACGCTTGTTCGGTAATTTGAGGCGGTGTCGATACCGAGCAAGCTGATCGACTGCTGCTTAAAGAATTCATATCCGCCAAACTTGAAGGCACCCTGGAGGAAGTAACCGGCGGCGGTGGGACCAAACCCGGTCAACAAAGCACCGGCACCCTCGTTCGAGGCAACTTGGCGCAATCCGCCGAAGAGGCCCTTGTTATAGGTAACGGGGTCAAGTTGGATTCGAGTCTTGACACTATATGTGATTTGTGTTAGCTGATACTTCAAGGGCTACACACAATGCCGGCGCATTCAAGGGCCGTAATTTGTGGCCTAGATGCAAGCCCTCGGATCATATTACTGAAAGAAGGGTACAACACTTACACATCAACAGGTGTGAGGGCACCATGGGTAACCGAACAGCAGATGGCACCAGCAAGGGCGAATCTAGAATAGAGCGAAACGCCGCTAAGCTGGCCAGAAGCGGCCTTCTCGACGGGTGCAGACGACATGGTAATGATAGAAGAACGAGAATAGAAAAAGGAGAATGTAATTGAGTGGAGTTGGTTAACAGTAACGATGAAGAACCGAAGTCGTTTACAAGGAAGGGTCTGGTGCTATTTTGAGGCTTTTTAAGAAGCGTTGAAGGAATATGAAAAGAAGCTATCAGTGTTTTCGGCGCCAGTGAAAAGGAAAAAAAAAATAGAATTGATAAATTGTTAATTATTATTTGGGTGAAGGAGAAAGTGGATTGGCTGCACGTTCGAGAAAAAAAAAAGGTACATCAAACAAAGCGGGTCATAGTGAAGATCTGCAGGTGCTGATTCGCCGATAAGTCTGCTCAAGCCACAGTTTACACAGAGTAAACCCTCATCCCCTAGCGCAATCAACCACTGAGAACCCACAAAAGAACCACATGCTTAGAAGTAATGCCTGAGAATGAGGTATGTTCAATTTAGCCGCCATGTGGCTAAGGAAGAGTGTTTATAGGTTTAGTACTTGTTTATTTCTGTACTACGTACCTTTAAACATTGACAATTTAGTCTTTAATTCATCACTTCCTAATAACATATATCTGTCACTAACATCAGTTCCTTACTTACTAAACTCGTTATTTAACTTATTAAAGAGACGATGTTTCAATGTTATAGGCATTCATGTATAAGTCCTCAAATAACCTCGTCCAGAGTTACCAACGACTCGGACCTATTGCCGTCACGCTCCATGACGAGCCGACCTTGACAATTGATAAGCCGCTTCAACGAGTCCGAGATGCATACGTATGAGATATCTCATCAAAGCTGATTCACGATTTCATACAATCCCCTATTTGTTAACAACAGCTTCTTGAGCTGCTTTGGTTACCGTTTAGGTATACCAATTTCGAGTGCCCAAACGACGACGACGTACCTTATTAGGCTTCAGATGAACAACGCGGCTCATTTTCATCCGAATGACTCCGAGTCTGAAATTCAGTTGTAGGTTCAAAATTCATTTGAATAAAGAGATTTAACCAGGGATGAGCATGACGATAGTATTGCTCCCGAGGACTGTCATCATCTATAATACTCCGACCATGTGTAGTATTGGCTAACAAACTAAGTTCCGTGTATCTCGCCGTTCCTGATGGTGTATTAAAATTCTCCATGCTATCTAGTTTTTTTTTCGAGGGCTGCTCTACTTAATAATCTTCGTCGCTTTGAACTGGGCTGACATAACTTGACGAGACCATCAATATACCTGTAATACCCCTTATTCAAAAAATATCGAACGTCACGCTAAAACTTGATGAGTACGGCTAGATTAAAAAATACGTATCTTATTCGCTTTAGTATATTCTTACATATCATGCAGTGCATTACCTAAATCCCGAACATCAACTATTCATATATCTAATTCCATGGCGCCATGCCTTATCACGACGTTGAAGAAAATCTCGGCTCTATGATAATTCTCCTCACGAATGCCACCTACTCCGCATCTTCGTAAAAATCTAACTAGGCCCGACGAACGAATTCTACGCCGAGATGGGCTTCCATAAGTCTTCGTGTTCAACAGAATCGTCCTTTAACGCGTGCAAGGCTATCGGAGTAATTTCCGCTTCAGTACTAGTGGTAGACCGGCGAAATTCTCAGGGGTATCATTACGTACACATATCTTGACAACTTAGATACGAAAGACAACTTAATCTATATCACAATCTTCAAACAGTAGTAGATTAATTGTTTGTAGGTAGAGCTATTATGTAAGTATCGCCTTTGATGGGGAACCGCCTTAGATCTAGAAATGGCGAGAAACCGTTAGCGCTCATAAGAATCGAACTATGCTCAACTATAAACCCACTACCTGGTCCCTGGGTGAACTCTAAGACGTGGAGCCGAGAATCGAGGTACTACCTATTCAACGTTCGATCTCCAAATTTCTGAGGAACCCCTTATAAGCTTAGAAAAGGGTATACAACCCGTTCAGAGATACATGTACTATGTAGGACACGTTCATATAATCTACCAATGAAAAGACGATAGACTTCTGAGAAAATGTCAGACGAGACCGCCGCCAATGTGATGATTAGGCCCTTCGACGATACGGTCTAGTCTTTCTGATCTACCTCCTACCCCCCCACTGGTGTAAACCCCTATTCCACGAATGCAATGAAAATAACGTAATAAACAACCCACGATATCTTCGGTCTCTCGGGCTAATTGCGGCCTCTCCACACTTTTCAGGTCCTTTAAGAGTCTACTCCATGAAGAAGTACGAATCTTCAAGGAATTACCCCGTCCCTCCCCCACACCTCGACCCCAGATTCTTACATAGCTAGGTACATATGTAGAATGTAGTACTACATGTACCTAGAACTACATGTAGAACTAAGTTGGGGTACTTACCTCACTAATCCTAGCTGCGTATAGCCACAACAGATGTAATTGGACGGACGCCCTTTCCAAGATACCTGCCATGGTGATGCAGAAGCGCAGAAACTCAGAAACGCGGAAATGCAGGAGTATGTCATATCATCAGGTAAACCACATCAACCCTTGCCAGGTGATCGGGGTTGGAAAGTTCGACCAATGTTGGTACAATCGTTACATCCTATCTCGTACACATGTTCACAGGTACGAGTATAAATAACATCAATGGTCCTGCCTATCTTTCTAACTCTTCCATTCACATGAATTTCTCTCATTCTTCTTCAGTCGAGGTGTATCATCTTGACGCATGAGTACCCCCTTCTAGCCTATAACTTACTTAGACGAAGAAGAAGAAGAAGAAGAAGAAGAAGAGGTTGAGCCAAGTTCGTCAACGTTGGCCTTCATCGACGACATCAGCTCACGAATCGGAACAGCAAGCAAAGCAAGAAAAGCAAGATGGGTTTCAAAGAATTCCTCAAGAGGCGCACTCTCAGGGCAAAAGACAGCAAGCGCACCAAGGCCGCTGAACTCACACTGAGAGAGTCGCTCTATCCTATATGTCTCGTTACCATTCTCTTCTTCCTCTGGGGATTCAGTTATGGTACGCATCGACGACGACCTCAACAACCCTACCTAAGCTAACTCTTTCTAGGCCTCCTTGATACTCTGAACAAACACTTTCAGAACACCCTGGGCATCAACAAGTCGCGTTCGTCCGGTCTCCAAGCCGCATACTTTGGGTACGCCTCGGCCCACACACACACACACACACAAAATATCTCATGAAGCCGTGTCTAACTGACTAACACAGCGCGTATCCCCTTGCATCACTTGGTTATGCAAATTGGGTCATGCGGCATTTTGGATATCGAGCGACTTTTATCTTAGGTCTCTCCCTATACGGTATCGGAGCATTGGTTGCATGGCCTTGCATCCTAGCTAGATCTTTTGGCGGGTTTTGTGCTGCCATTTTTATCATCGGTAACGGCCTTGGGTCTCTCGAGACTGCTGCGAATCCCTATATCACAAGTAAGTAGCGCGCCATCAGCGCCTAACATAAAATAATATATTTTGTCCGATATATCCTGTGCCGTGCACTAACATGAACGGATCCTCAGTCTGCGGCCCGCCCCGGTATGCTGAGATCCGCATCAACATATCTCAGGCCTTCAACGGAATTGGTACCGTTATCGCTCCCGTACTTGGCTCTTACGTCTTCTTCGCCTTCGATGATGAAACAGCGCTTAGGAACGTACGATGGGTGTACCTGGCGATCGCCATCTTCGTTTTCGTCTTGGCCTTCGTCTTTTTCATATCTGTTATCCCGGAGATCACCGACGCCGATATGGCCTTTCAAGCCACTGAGACTCACGCGTATGTCTAGAGCTTTCCTTAACCCCTATCCTCTCTTCTAGCCCTACCTCAGGGGTAAAGGCTCACCTACCCCTGAAAAATAATACGTCCTAGACACGTTTATAGCCATTTGGCCTTATATAGATATTCCAAAAAAGCCACTAACTCTAATTCAAAGTAATGCCGATGACAAGCCCTTCTGGAAGCAGTACCGACTATTCCATGCGGCCTTCGCGCAGTTCTGCTACGTGGGGGCGCAGATTGCTATCGCGAGCTACTTCATCAATTACGTGCGAGACACGCAGCCAGCAGCCGACGATGCTACAGCCTCGCGATTCCTAGCAGGCGCGCAGGGCGGGTTTGCAGCTGGTCGTTTCTTCGGCGTGCTCTTAATGCGCTTCTTACGCCCGCGCGTCGTGTTCCTGGCGTTCTTGCTGGGCTGCATCGTCTTCATCGCCCCATCTGTGACCCAGCGCGGGTGGACTGGTATGTCCATGCTCTACATGACTCTCTTCTTCGAGTCCATCTGCTTCCCGACCATTGTGGCCCTCGGCATCCGCGGCCTTGGTCGCCACACCAAACGCGGCTCAGGCTGGATTATCGCAGGTCTGCTCGGTGGTGCCTGCGTGCCCCCGCTTACCGGTGTCGCCGCCGACAGCCAAGGCTCCACTGCTACCGCCATGGTCGTGCCCATGTGCTTCTTTGTTGGTGCCCTCTCCTACGCGCTCGCGGTTAACTTCATTCCTGCGTACCGCGACCCCGCCGACGCCTTCACTACGACCGATCTCGGGCTGGACGGCCGTCGCACCAGTGTCGATGAGGAGGGCGGTGTCACGGTCAACGACGAGAAAGCTACTAAGACCGAATATAATGCGTAGTGGGTACCTACCCTATACGTACTCAACGTACGTAAATATAGGTATATATTGGGAAAATATAGTTGTTGCTTGAGGAATTTTCCTTTGCCTATATCTTGGCGGAATATCATATCATATACCCCGGTGGGAGGTAAGGGATAATTAAGTCACCAGGAGGTGGGTGATACACAAAAAGGAAAATACCCCAACAGGTAGTGGAATTGTTAGATAGTACCAACTCGCGAAGTTTACATTATCGTGTCATGCACAGTCTTTACTCTCTACCGGTATCGGTACCCCTATCACCTGGTGCCATAACAGCTTGGGCTACTATAGTGTAATATGTCACTACCAGGAGGTACCTACGTTTATGTTTTGATTTGATCCCCTCCCTTCCATCTTAGCTCTCACTCGCCTACTCTACGAGTCATATGAATATACGAAGCGTGACGTTTTCACAAGAATCTTCTTTTTACCCGGTTCGGTTCATTTCTTGCCAATTTGTAAACTGGTCGATATCGAACATACTGTTGTACTAACGACAAGAAAGCGGCCACCCAACAACCCCGGGAGTGAGCGTGTCCGCGAAAGAAAAAAAAGGGGGGGGAAGGGGGAAGGCAATAAAAGCTTGCCTATGCCACCACCACCACCACCAACACTACCACTATCGTTCCGTCTCGGTGCACTCCGAGCTATCCGTCAATAAACTGGTTGGCTCGTAGGACTTTATAGATCTCGTAACCAACTTCTCTTCTACAGAACGAAGGCTACGTGGCTGCTTTCCCCAGACCGAAGCGAGAAGAAGAGGGAAGAGCGATGAGACCGTGGGGTATAAGGAGTAAAAACACCAGGAGGTAGGTAAGTACACGAATACGTAGGTAAATACCAGTAATCAACGCCGTGCAAATATGTCATCCCAAGAGCAGGCCGAAAAGAAAATAAAAAGAATATGTGTCGTCGGGATAAAGTCTTCACATCATTATGCCTCAGTTTCCATTTCCATTACATTTCCTGTTTTATTTTTTTATTTTACAGCGCCTGATTCCATAATAACTTCGCATATTTTCATAGCGTCGATGCGAAGTCTTTGTTATTTTGTACCGGAAAATATCTGCCTCGTCTACGTAGGTCTCGGCCGGGAGCCGGCGGAGGAATCCTCCCCATGCAGCTCCGCAGCTTGTCTCACGGCGTCTCCGTGTAGTTCGCTGACCTCGGGGAGCGGACCCAGAAGCGCTGGCGACTGCGCTGTCCCCTCGTTACGTGCTCCTCGTGAAGCCGGATCGCTATACCGTCTCGGGTAGAATCTGGGAGCTTGCGTCGAGCTGTTCGACCGCCGTCTTGCCTCTTCGACGGCATCTGGGGAGTCGAGTTCCGATAGGCCATGGGCACTCACGACGCTGCCGTCGAGTTCGCTCACGTCGCTCCATTGGCGCCTGTGTGTGTGGGTCCCCTCGGAACCGACGCTGAACTGCGAAGCGGACTGCCTGTTTTCATGATGCGCCCCGTAGGAGTCTTGGCTTGACTGGCGGCCATCAGACATATCAGAACCTGGTAGCTGGGCGAAACATCCTTGCCAAGCAGGTGGTGTGGTCGAGGTATTAGACCCGTGATGGTTTGGTGTAGGGGACTGGCGTCCCTCGGCTACGGTGGAGGAGTCGGATAGGGTGCGGTGGGCGTCTTGAGCTCGCGTGGCATGGTCTGCGTTCTTGTCGCCGACTTCCGAGATCGAGGGCTGCCCGAACCCTAATTTCTGCGCTGGCAACTGGCCGCTAAAGGTTCCATTCTTTGTCCCGGAGGCGGCTTGAGCGGCTTTCTCGGCGCGCTTGAGTCGCCATAAGATGATCACGGCAATAACAATGACAATTACTAATAAAGCGATAGCCCCTCCAATTATACCGCCGACTTGAGCCCGAGTAAGGCCTCCATTGCTGTTACTATTATTGTTATCGTTGCTGCTGCCGCCGTCACCGCTATCTGTTTCTATAGCAGGCAACTTCGAAACGGTACTAGGGATGACTTTTGGCGCGCCCGCAACGGTGGCGGACGACGTTCCAGAGAGATCTAGACCCGGTGTGAAGACTGTTGTGCTTGTGACTATTGTGGTGATGGTATGTCCGTTTGATGCGGTGGTCGTTATCGTTTCGCTAACCGGTAGCGTCTTTGGCGTTGTTGCATAACAAGTTTCGCTGCCACATATCATTCCGTTTGGACAACAACCATACCCTAATGAAGAAGCGCAAGCGAAGTGCGATGTTGGACAATCTTGCGTATAAGATGAACCGGCTGGTGGTACGCATTCATTGTCTCCGCAAATCAGGCCGACCGGACAGCAATCCCCTTATGATAATATAAGTTGGTATTTTGGATGTGCTTCAGATCAAGTCGGACTTACCTGGGCCAGCCGTTAATGGACAGTTATAATATCCTTCCAGCCCGCACGCAGATGTTTCCCCTGCCGTCGTAGCGAAGCAGGACGATACGTCGCAAGCATAATTCTCAGGACAGCACCCGCCGCTCACGGAAGCAGGACACAGCGTATAACCAGATACCTGACAAGCAGATGCGCGCTTCCGGTGACGAAGGACATTATGATCTTTTTCCAACTGGTGAATTCGGTATCTATCGTCGTGAGCAGCTTCTATGCCGGGAACGAGAACCGCCGCCACCACGAGCCCAACGCAGCTCCAACAAGTCCAAAATCTTCTCATGGTGATTTCCACTACTCTTAGCGTTGTCAGTCGTCAAAAATCTGAGTCGTGTTATTACGTGCGACAAATTAAGCGCAGCCCAGAGCTTCGCCGCCTGGTCGCTCGTAATGCGTCTAGGAAAATTCTAATGCGTTCGTGTCTGTGGTCCGGGACTTAGTTTGGTGGTCGATGAACCGTATGCACCAGTGTCTCCTAGGTGAGAATGTCTGTCAAGAACAACAGGAGAGTTTAGATCAGCTATGGTTGAGGATGGCAGTAAGAAAACTAGGCACGCAAAGGTGAACCTCTATTGGTATAGACCGCGCCACGTCGGTGGAGAAAGATCCTAGGACCTAGAGCTGTAAGCAGTAACTTGGAAATCTTACGAGCTCAAAGGCTCTGAAAATAACATCATCAGGTCCACCATACCATAGGTCGAGACCAGATCAGACTAGCGGACCAAGAACAGAGTAGATCAACAAGACAGGCTTTCAATAAGACAAGGGTTGAGAGACATGGGCATGGCAGAACTTGGGATGGTATTCTGGGGAGGAAGTTCCGAAGGCTTGACATATTCACGGATACGGAGGCACAGAGACACAGACAGCCCTAGCCGCTGACTTGCAGCAGAATGAGGGGAGTCTTTCCAACTCTTGCATCTACAACAACATGTAGCAGCTGGAGATGATGAATTATCCATTCAGGTTGGCGAATTTATCATGTAAGTGCAACGTCGGACATGGGGGCCGCATGGCTGGCCCCCAAGAAAAGCTCGTGCAGGCTGAACCTTTGAAGATCATCTCTCGAACAGCCGTGATTGGGTCGAGGATGCACTCTTGAAGAAGATAGATTCCTACTCTTCATAAGCTGGTAAGACTTGGTATGACATTTCTTTAGTCTTCTCATATTGCGAGCATCTATTTGCGCATGTTAAGTGGTTATCCCTGCCGGGATCTCACCGACTCGACCGAACGAAGTGAGCCGTGTGACAGGGCGGAGGCCTGCGCCTGCACCTGCGAACCTGAAAGAGGTCGACGAAGGGGAATACCTACGCTATAACATAGCGGACTACCGAGACCTGTCACATCCCCGTCACTAGATGCATGTTCATCATGGATATGGTTATTGACTTGCATGCAAGCATCTTGGTAGTAGTATTCCTAGGAGTTTTCAGGGAGTTTGACAAGGGAGTCACATGGTAAAAGAATACCCAGCCACCTGCTCTATGAAGCATCTATCAATAACAGGATTATTCGATTCATATAAGCTGTTTGATTGATGTCGAGATTGAATGTTGAATGGTCAATGTTGAATGATGGATGTTGAGATTGTTAGGTGCAGACAATTACATACCTCCAGGTATATATTTATTTATATACTTATCTCCTTCGTAGATAACTACCTATTATTTATATCCTCATAGATCCCACTACCGCATTTTCTCGCAAAGGTGAGACGATGTCCGCCCCACTCTTTTGGAGGTTAAGCTGTTCTAAAGGATCTACTGCAGGGTTGGTTACAACCTCAGCTATTATGTAATGACGGTAAGGCATTTTTCTTACCAATAAAATTTAATACGGTTCATTTATTATCCGTCGCACCAGCCATTACACGATTTTACTAAGCCATTTTGATAGAAACCTTTGTAAAAGCCTTAACATACCATACTGTAATGGGTTTAACGTAAATAAAAAGTGGGGCGGACATCGTTTCACCTTTGCGAGAAAATGCGGTACTGCGCGGCATATTTGACGAACTTATATTACGCGGCCAGGTTTACTTTTAATTAATTAATAAATATATTATATAAAATATACCTTTTATATATTCTTCCCGTAATTATATATTTTAAATATTTATATAATAAAACCTCATATTAATTCGCTTTTTTATTTTTATTATTAATTTAATCATTTATTAATTATCATTAAAAATCGTTTAATCTTTTTATATATTTAATTAAATATTTTTAAATAATTATTAAAATATAATTATTTTTTTAATTATATACTTTAATATTATAAACTCCACTTTTATTATTAATATTAATACCGTTAATTAACACATTAATTTTTATATTATAAATCCATTAAATAAAAATATAATATATTTATAAATAAAACGTTATAAATTTATATTATTTATAAAAAAAACATTTTTTATAATTATTAATATTTATATATTTAAAATTTTACCTTTATATTTAATATTTAAATTTTTTATAATATATAAATATTTAATAATTTAATTAATAATAATTAAATATTTTAAATTAAAATTAATTAAATGATAAAATAACGTTAAATATATATATATTATATTTAATTATATTATAATTATAATATATAAAATAAAGTTAATGTGTTTTTAAAAAACTTTAACTTTTTTTTTAATTGTTTTATTTTTAAATTTCTTAAACTTTTTTAACTTTATAAACGTAATGGTAATTTAATTATTATTATTTAAATTAAATTTTATAATAATCTTTTTAATATATATGTTATAATATAATATAATTATATTTTTAAAATAATTTTTAATGATTTTAATCCTTAAATAATAATTAATAAAACTTTAATCCTTCATTTTTTATGCGTTTTTTATAAAATAAATAATTTTATTAATTTTATCTTAATATTTTTTATAATAAATTATTAATATATTATCCATATAACGTACCGACCATGTTAACCGTTTAACCCACCTCAACCGCTCGCAATATTAACTTTTTATACTTATTATCTTTAAAAATTAATAACTTTACCAATTTAAACCCAATATTTCTATAATTTGGATATATATTTCATTACCATCAGGTAAAGGTAATATAAAATTAAAAAAATTGTCCGGACTAACTTCGGCCCGATGCAGCCGTTCAAAGTTAAGTTATATATAAAACGGACTTAATGACTTTTAAAATTCATAACACCACGAATTCAACTCCGTTCATCTTATAATTCTAAATATGAATAAAGGAATGATTAATATCTTTAATATAAAAATCCGAAAAATTCTATCTCTTTCCATTAAAAAGTTATTAAGCTTTATAATCCAAAGGCAAAACTTATTCAATTTTGGATAAAATATTTTTTTAAAATTTTTATATAATATACCTTATTTTAATTAAACTATATTTAAAATTTGAAATTAATTAAATATAATTTCATTGAGTTATGGAATTTTAAACATAAAGTTTTCCGGATTTTAATATGGAGAAATTTGATTTTTATCGGATTACGTAATTACGTTATTATTTCATATAATTCACTTAAAGAATTTTATATTAAATTAAAAAAGTTATTTTAATATTTCTTATTTTATTCTTTATATAATATTAAAATTTCAATTTTAAATTATTTAATTTGGTTGAAATATAAACGTTTAAAAGTTTAAAAATTAAAAATTAAAAACTTATTTTCCATTATTTGCATCGGGCCGAAATTAAGCCGAATAATTTTTATATTTTTATATTATATTGAGCTATTATTTATAAAAGGCATATTAAAAATTTAAAAGTATTGGGTTTAAATTGATAAAGTTATTAATTTTTAAAGATAATAAATATGAAAAGTCAATATTACGAGCGGTTAAGATGGGTTAAACGGTTAACATGGTCGGTACGTTATGTTAAAATATATATTAATTAATCCGATAAATAAAATAAATATGGTTTTTTTGGAATTAGTGTAAATAAAAACTTATATAATATTTATTTAATTTTTTTATATTATAATAACGGTAAATTTTTAAATTTATAAAAAACTCGCATTAATTTTATATATTTATTATATTATTTATATTTTTCCGATAACTTTATAATAATAAATATATTATTATCTTTTAAAATATTAATAAAAGCATTTTTAATATTAAATTAATCTATTTTTAAATTAAATTAAATTACGATAACCATTATAATTTTAAATAATCTTATAATTAATATTATTATATACGTATTTTATAATGTATTTTTTTTTTTACAAATCATTTCAAACCATTAATTTAAATTTACATTTGGTTAAATAATTGTAAACATTAAACTTATAATTAAATATTCATTTTAAAAGGAGTAACTTATTTTTAACTGTTTTTATATTAATAACTTTCTAAGTTTTATTATCGATCATTATTTAAATTTTGTTTTTTGTGTTTTCTTTAAAAAAATCCTTTAAAAAGTGGTTATTTAAATCTTTTTAATATTTAAATAGTTTTTTCCATAAATCATCTTTATAAATAACTTTATAATCTAAAACGACTTTAATTTTAATGGTTTTTTTATTAATTACAGTTGTAATTATTAAATATAAAATTAAATATATTTAATCTCTTTTATAAATCACTTCGAATTAATTAAGTAAAAAAATTCCTAAAAAATTTTAAAATTTAACCTCCGTTAATATAAATATTTTATTATTAAAATAAAAAAATAATATAAAAATAATTAGGTTTTAATTTAAATTTCCTTTTAGTGATTTATTTTTTAAATTTAAATTATAAAATCTTTTATTTTTTCTTATTATAAAAATTCCCTTTTTTTTTTATTTTTTTTCCAACTCCCCTTAAATATCAATTAATTATTTTTTATACGATTTAATAAATTATCTATTTAACAATTTAAAGTTTTAAATTAATTATTTTTTTAATAATTTAATAGATTATTTTTTTAACAATCCGGCAATTTCGGGATTATCTCTTTAATAACATTATTTTCCGATAAAAATCCCAAAAATTTATTCTTAAATGATATATTTTTATAAACACCTTTTATATCTATAAACATTTACCTTAACTTTAATATTTCCCGGGATATTATTAATTTTTAAAGCTAATTTTTAATATTTTTTTTTAACGAATTAATTTTTTTTATTCTTTTAATAAATAAAATGTTAAGTGTTATTACCTCTAAATTAATTCCTTTCGGTTAACTTCCCGGTTAATTTTAATTAATTATTAATGGTTTTATAATCGGTTTAATAATATTAATCATAAATTTACAATTAATAAACTCATAATTTTAATATGTTCTCGTAAATAATATCGCTTTAAAAATTTCATCCTCATTGATAATAATCTTTATTATCTTTTATTTAAATATTTTTAATAATTTTTTTTTTCTTTAAAATTATAAAAAACCTTTTTATTAAAACGCATATCTTTTATTAAAATTATTTTATCTTTATTTGGAATCTATATATAATAAAGGTTAAATACTTTATATTTAATTAAATACCTTATATAAGTTTTTAATTATATTTTAAAACCGTGTTAATTTTAATCCATTTAATATTCTTTAATTAATGGATATATTTTACACTTATATATATAAATCTCACCCCAATTAAATTTTAAATCACTTATAAAATTTTTAATAATTATAAAAAAATATTATTAGAAATATTAATAAAACCAACTCTTTAATATTTTAATTAGAGATTTTATTCCTTTTAAAAAGCTTGGATTATAATTAATTAAATATATTATTATTTTAATTATTTTTGGTTAAAGTTTTTTTAGTAAGTTTGTAATTAATCATATTTTAATTAATTTAATAACCACTTTTTATTTAATTCTCTTTATTTTATCTATTAGTTTTTTTATATAAAATGGCGGTAATTCGATATTTATTTTTTTTTTTTGTTCATTGTTAATAATGTATTTTATTATTAATATTAAACATTATTTACTTATTATTTTAACAGATTACACATATTTATAATTAATATTAATGTTTTATTTAACGTTTATAATTTTAAAACGTATTTAAAATATTATAAAGTGTTTTTTTGTTAAATATTTTAACTATAAACATTTTTATTTTTTTATTTTTAATAACCATAAATTATCCCGAGTTATCGTATCTTTTAGGAAAATTAAATAAATTTTATATAATATGTTAAAAAAGTCTCGGTGATATATATTTAAATTATCAACATGATATAATTTTTATAATATAAATTTTTATATAAGTGTTATATTTTATCTTTAAAATATCTTTAATCTTTATATTTTTAATATTAATTATAAGCGTTTTAAATGTTTTTAAACTTAAATAATTAAAGTGTAAATGCTATAAAGTTTCGGAATTTTCTTTTATAAATAAATTATCTTTTAAAAGTTTATTTAATCGTTTATTTATCTTATTAATAATTAATATAATTATTATTCTTGTTATATTTTAAGGAACATTTTATAATAATGTAGTTGTAATTATTTATAAAATTATTAAATAAATAAAAAAGATCTTATATTTAAAGAAAATTAAATTATAAAACTTTTAAAATTATAATAATATAATATAATCTTTTTTTAATCCATACTTAAAAATATAATCTTTACCACCAATTTAAAACCCACCTTTATTAATGAAATCTTTTAATATAATATTAATATAAAAACTTTTAATATAAATCATATGATTAAATGTAAAATTTATTATTTTGGATTTATTTTTATTATTAAAAAATCTTTTTATTATTTTAATTCCTTATTTTAAAATAAAAAAACTTTTAACTTTAACATTAATCATTTTATCGGATTTTATATTTATTTAAAATTTAAAGACCAAAAATAATTTATTATTAACAATATATATAATTCCACAATTATTTAAAATAATGTTTATTAAAAGTAAATATTATTTTAACTCCATTATAAAATATATTTTATTAATTCTTAAATTTAAACTTTTATTTAATATAATAATTACCATAATATTAAAAGGGAAATTATTTAATCCAAATCCTTTAAAATTATTTTTAAATTTCTTAAAATAATAAAAAATATTAAATAAAACTTTAATGATTTAATTACTAATTTCTACGGTATTATATAACTCTTTCCATTTTATATAATTATATTAAATCTAAATAACATTAACTTTAATATTACTTAAATGGATTTAACATTTAAAACTTTTTTTAATTATTATTTTAAATTTAATACACCCTTAAAATGGTTATTTGTGGGTTTTTATTAATGATTTATAACAAAAATAATTATAATTTAAATTTTTATTTCTTTAAACGTTTAACTTTTTTATATTAATTTTTTTTTTAAATCGGAATACCCGCCAATAATAAATATAATTAAAGCTTTTTTTTTATTATTAAAAAAGTTAATTTTATTTAAAATTAAGGAGAAAATAATTATATAATCGTTAAAATCTTTAATAAATATTTCGTTATTATTAACATTTATAATAAAAAAATTTAATTTCCGTTAAATTTAAATTAATATAAATTTTACTTTAACAACTCGTAAAAATTCTTATATTCTAATATATTTTTAAATTTTTAATATATTATAAATTTTAACAAATTATAAAAGTGTTATTTATTCGTTATATTAAATAAATAACTTAATTAATAAAAAATAAATTTTATTAAATATTATAAAGTATTAATCTTTTATATAAATTAAAATTTAAATGTTACCAAATAATATAATTTATTTAATATAATAAATTATATTTTTTAATTTAATATTTTTTACTTAAAAATATTCCGTATAAATAAACGTAAATATTTCTTTTATAATAAATTTACGGATTTAATTTATAATTTAAAATATTAACACCGATTTATATAATATTATTATTATAATATTAATTTAATTTTTAAACTTTATTTTATAAAATATTATAATCTCTTTATTATTAAACTTTTTAAATTTAAAATCGTTAACACTTATAATAAGTTTAATTAAATTAACACGAGCCCACATATATATGGCGCAGCCACATGCACAGCCACATGTGGTTATATATATGGTTATATATAATTTTTAAAAAAAGAAAAGATTTTTAAGGGATCTTTTTTTTCTTTTTATTATTTTAGTTTTTTATTTAAATTTTTATTTTTCTATGTAATTGTGCCAAATGGTGGTTTTAAGCGTTTATTTGTAATAAATTAATTAAATTAAATTAAAAAATCAAAAAAAAGTAATCTTTTTTATTAAATTATGGTTATATGATAAAGTATTATTACATTAATTTAATTAATAAATTGCGATTATTTAAATTAAGTTAAAATTGGTTTTATTTATTTAAAAATATTTTTTTATAGAATAATATGTAACTTAAACCTTATTTTATATGTTAATATCTAATGTGTTCGGATTGATAAATTTTTTTAATCTAATTTTTTCAACCCATCGAATTAAACCCATTTTTCCGAAATTTTTCGGATTAAATCCCCTTATTAAAAAAATATATCAAAACCAAAAATTCTTTCGATTTATTTTATTTAATCTTTTTATTTTTTTATTTAAAATATTTCATTTTATCTAAACCACTTCCCACCTAAATTTTTTATCATAATTAATATTTTTTATAATATATATTTTATAATATAAAAAGTATTTTATAAATGTGTAAAAGTAAATATTATGGTTATAATATAATTTAAATTAACGGCGGTAACCAAAAAACCTCAAAATCTAAGTTTTAATAATGAAATTATTAATTATTTAATGGATATAATGGATAATTTTATTTATTTTATCGAGAATTTAAATTAATAAGTTGATAAATAATTCTTTAAATTATTTTTAAACATTTTTAAACAAATTACAAGTTTAAATATGTAAATAAAAAAAAATAATGTGAAGTTTGTTTTTAATCTAAATAACGGTAATAACCATCTTTTAACGGAACCTTATTTTAATAACCATAATTCTAATTATAATTCCTATAATAATAAATTAAAACGCGATAAAATTAGTATTTTCGATTTAGGAGAATTAAATCCGGAGGATTTTAATAATATTTAAAACGGTAAAGATATTATTTATATAAATATATATTGTTTTTTAAATTGTGTTAATATGTTATTTTAATATATAAGTTTTTTAAACGAAACCGTATTATAAATATTTTTCCTTTTTTTAACTTTATTAATTAAATTAATAATGCGTTAATGGGAAAGTGAATTAATTACCATTATATGTGATAACTTTTAATAAAAAAGTATTTAAGTTATATTAAACATTTTATTTAAACATTTCCGTATAGATATAAGATAAATAACCAAATTATTTTATAATTTTAAACTCCGGTTAAAATATATTATTATAAATGGTAATGGATTATATAATTATATTTAAAAAAAGTTTTATTATATAAAAGTTATCGGCACACTATTAGATAAAAATGTTAATTAATATAACGTTATATAATATATAATTAAAGGAATTAATATATGTGTTATAATATTATTCCCTAATTTTCGGGATATAAAGGATTTTAATAAATTTTTCTTATATATAAAACGTAAACGATAAAAGATTATAGTTTTTATATAAAAAAAATATTTTAACATTAAATTAATCGGCAATTCCAAAACCGATTTAATTATATTTAAAGGTAAATTGCCGAAAAACGATCAAAAAAACGGCCGATAAAATTAAATATAATTCCAATTTAATTAATAATATTAATTATATCGACCTAAAAGTTGACAGAATAATTAATAAAACATAAATTAACGTAATTGTGATAATTAAAATAAAGATAATTATTATAAAAACCGCAACCAAAATAAATATAAAAATATAAACAATTGAAAAAGATATAAATAAAGTTAAAAATATTAACGTTAAAACAACCATAAATAAAACTATTGTTACGATTATGATAATAATTAAAATCAAGATTAAGATTAAAACCAAAATCGTAAATGTAATTATAATTAAGATCGATAAAATTGCCGTGATAATAAAGATTATAATTAAAATTAATGTAATCGTAATTAAAATGATAAAAAGTAATACTTAAACAATAATTGTATTTATTAAGTAAATAAAGAAGATTTTAATTATAGTGATATATTATTTAATAGTTTAAATTCGAATAATACCGATTATACCCATATTATTCTAAATATTAATAATAATTGTAAAAAATATGGAAAGAAATTTCTTATAATAATATAAAAATAACATTATAAAAAGATATATAAAACCACCATTACCGAAATAATTATAATTCCTTCTTTAATTCATATTAATCGATAAATATATAAATATTATTAAAAAGTTTACGTTTTATATAATAAATTATTTATATATTTATAATATTATAAAAATATTAAAAATAAAATAATCTATAATCTTTTTAAATTTAAACCATAATAATTAAAATTAAAAAAAATAAAAAAAGTATTTAAATTTATAATTAAAATAAAAAAAATACCAATAATAAATATATTTATCGGTTCCCTATTTTCCAGTTATTTATAATTATGTTCCAAAATTTTAATTCGAGTAAAAAGAAAAGAAGAAATGGAAATTATAAATAACTTAAACTTTAAATATATTATAATTAACTATGAAATTTTTATAAAATTGGAGTATTTTATCGAATAACATAAAAGTAAAGTTAAAAACATTTATAAAAAAAAAGTTTTAATGAAAAAATGGGTTATATTTGTTATATATGTTTCCGGTATAAAAAAAAACGGATAAAATAAAAAAGTTAAATTTGTAAAATAAAAATAAATTATTAATAATAACTTCGAATTTAATATCTTTTTAAGAAATAATTTTTTAAAATTATATAGAGTAAATATCTCTTATAATACCTAAAAAATTACATTCTCCAATTTAAATAACTTTTAAATCCCATTTAATTTAATATTTTAAACGTAATTTTATATAAAAAAAATAAAAAACATTAAAAAGATTATTATTCTCCTTAATAATACCACATATATATAAGTTAATTATAAACCTTTACTTTGTAATTATAATTTCAATTTTATATTATTATATAATTATATATTAAATATAATAATTAATGTTAAAATATTACATACCGTAGTATTAAAAAATATGTTTAAAAAATTTATAACTATTATTAAAGGTATTTATTTAAATACCATTACCGAAAATATGGATAATAATTATTTTATTAATTTATGGATTACGAGATTAAAAATGTTTACATTAACCATAACCATAACTGCCATAACAGCTATTTTTATAACCGCAACCGTTATAATACCAATCTTAATAACCGTAACCGCACCAACATTAAATGGCATTAATGGATATACGTTAATCGTATAAACGTTAACCATAACCGCATCAAATATTTGAATAAATAATTAAACATTAAATTATACCGTTCTTATAAATATTATATTTAATATAACTTTAATAATTATTATTGTTACAATAAATATTATCCCAAAACTGTCTTATATAAATATAATAAAAATGGTATAAATAAAATTTTTAAATTTAAACGCCACCCCATTAATAAACATTATATTCTATATATATTAAAAAACTTAAAAAAAAATTTCAAATACCGAATAAAACTTACAGCCATTTATACCTGAGTTATATTTTATTTTAAACATTAAAAAACTATCCGATTTACCCGAGAAAATAATTATAAAAAATATTTATATATATTTAAAAAATAAATTATTTACTAATTAAATGGCAAATTTAATAATAACATATCCTAATTTTTGGATAGATCAGGAAATAATTAATATTTCGGAAAATGAATAATTTAAAATTTTATTAATTAAAAAATGGTAAAATTATAAATTTAATTTAAAATTATACCTATTAAATAAATATAATAAAGATTTTATAAATTTAATATTTAACGGATTATATAAATAAAATCAAATGGAATAATTGGTTAAATTAACCTCATTTATATACCCCATCTTTATAATATGGTATATAATTCATAAAAAACAAAAAGGATATGTTATTATTAATTTTAAAAGTTTTAATAAAATAATAATACTTAATAATTATTTATTACCGCTCCAAACAAAAGTTATGGCATTATTTAAAAGAAAATGTTTTATTATAATTATCAATATCACCGCATTTTTTTATCAGTTTGTTATATATAAAGATTATTAAAATAAATTTACTATCATTAATTATAAAGGCTTAAAGCGATTAATTATAACTTTTATAGGTTTCCAAAATAACCTTACCTATATTTAACGGTATATAAATAAACTATTGCGGGATTATTAAACATATACATGTATATTTATCGATAATATTATGATTTTTTTAAATATTGTTAAAGATTACTTTAAATATTTAAACATTATTTTTTAACTTTTTATTAAAAAAAAAATCTTTATATTATTAACCAAATTTTTCTTAAGTTATCCTTCCATAGAATTATTAAGATTTAAAATAGATATTTTCGGATTATTTATTATAAAAGACCGGTTAACCACGTTTTATAATTTAACATTCCTTAAATAATTTAAAACATTCGAATAATATTTCGGTATAAATAAATTTCTACACATATTATTACTATATTATATTTAAATAACCGTCTTTTTTTAAGTTTATAAAATAACTTTCTTAATTAAAGGAAAGAAAGCCGGATAAATTAAAATTAAAAATTTTGGTAAGTGATAAGTTTATTATTATAACATTTATTATAAATTAATTAAAACTAAATTTATATTATTTAAAATTATTTAAGATATTATATGTAAAAAAATTATTTTTTATTACCATAATCCGAAAAAAACATTATTTATATAAGTTAACGTTTTATTCGAAAAAGGTTTTAATGTTATAATGTTTTATTTTAAAAATAATTATAAATGGGAATTTAATGTAATAATCTCCGCATTATAAATCTAACTTATTATATATTTTAATTGTTATTTATTGAAAATAAAAATGTGATATAAATTATCCGAGATGGAAGTTATTTATCTTATATAAATAATTAAAAAAATCTAAATTATAGTTTAATTAACCGAAATTTAAATTATTATCTTAACCGATTATTTAGTTATTAAAAGTATTGTTAATTAAACTTTATTAAATATATCTTCAATAAATTAAATTAATCAACGGTTAATTAATTTTTTTATATATTTTTCCGAATATTTTTTATAAGTATATTATGTATTTGGCCGATTTAATTTTATGCCAAATATTTTTAATTATTTAAAAATAGTTTAAAATGTTAAAAGTTCCGACAACTCTTTAGTTTATTTAAATAAACTAATTATATTTAACCAAATATAAATAATTATAAAGGTAATTATAAATAACTTTATAAAATAATATTTTTTTAAAAAATACAAAGCGGATTTACAACTTAATTAAATTATAATTAATATCCATAAAACCGGAAATGAAATATTCGGAGTTGTTTTACAATAAAGATATCTTTTCGAAATTAGAAATGAGTTATTTTATAATGTGAATTATATGGATATATATAAATTATGTGTATTATATAATCTAATATATAAAATCTTAGTAATAATATATAATGATAAATATTATTTCAAATAAAATCGGATAATAAAAAATCTTAACAGATATATATTCTTTAAAAAAGGGTATTATATATGAAAATATTTTTAATATTATCCGGAATGTAAACTTAATCATATATTATAAAATAAGTTTATAAGGGATTATTAATTTAATAAGCTTAAAAATCTATTATTTATAAAAACAATTATTATAAATTTTATTATCGGATTATTATTAATTTTAAATATTAATATATTATGGTAATTTAATGGCGTTAATGATTATTATAAAATATACAATATCATAATAATAATATTATATTTTACTTTAAAACGGATTATATTTATACCCGGTTATGTAAAATATACAATTTAAAATTAAGCCATAATATTAATTATATAATTTTTTTTTATAAATTAAAGTATTTTTAAAACTATTATTTTTAATCGTAATAAAAAATTTATTTTTAAATTTTGGTAAAGTATATGGCACGTATTAGATATTAAATTACTAATAATAATTATATATCATCTTTAAATGGATGGATTATTTAAACGGAAAAACTAAACAGTAAAAATAATAATAAAATTCTATAATTTTATCGTATTTAAATTATTATAAATCGATTTTATCCCCGCTTTATAATAGAATTTTAACAACGCATATTTAAATATTATCCATTTTTTACTTCATAAATAATTATTCGGTTTTAAATTTCCAAAACCCTTAAACGTTTTGACGGATTTAAACGAACCACGTTTTACTAACATTCGTTTTATATGTAAACATTTATGTAAAGATATTTTATTGGTAATAAATTTTATCGTAATTAATAATAAATATTATTATAATAAAAAATATTAAGTTAAAGAATTTATAATAAATAATAAAATATACTTTTAATTATATAAAAAATATTATTTATTAAGAAAATTGTTTAAAAAATTCTTTTAATAATAAGTAAATTTATAGATAATAAAACGATACGTAAGTTGGTTTATTTACGAGTTAAATTTATTAAATTATTTTAAAATATATCCCGTTATTTTAATTTATTACCTATCTTTAATATTCGATGGAAAAAATCCGTTCCATAAATAATAATTGCTACCAGGCCTAATCAAGGTAAATTAAAGTTTGGAAAACGGATTGGTATACAAAACGGAGATTATACTAAATCATAAATTTAATTATATAAAGATAAAATTTAAATATTTGGTTAAATGGAAAAATTACGGTCATAAAAATAATATATAAATAAATAAATCCGAGTTAATATATTTTAAAAACCTAATTAATAAATATTAATTACGAAAAAAAAGAAAGTTATTAAATTAAATGACATAAATAAAAAAATGCGGCAGGCCGCAAAAATCGTAATAAAAAAATTATCATATTTATTAAAAAAATAAAATATATATAATAATATAAATTTATTAAAAGTAATAAGTTTTTTTCCGGCTTGTAAATTTTAATACAAACCCATATATATATAACGTAACCATATACATAACCATATATGGTTATATATATGGCTACATATAATTTTTAAAAAAAAAAAAAATCCTTAAAAAATCTTTTTCTTTTTTTCATTATTTTAATTTTTTATCCAAATCTTTATTTTTCCATATAATTATGCCATAAATATTCTTTTTAATATTTATTAATTTCCTTTTATTTAATAATAATCTAAATAAAAATCTCTAATTTAATTATAAAAACTTTCTTTTTATATATAATAAAATTTAATTATTTTTAAATATTTAAAACATTGCAATTAATTTTAAATATATTAAATTATTCGGGATAATTTTTCTTATAAATAAGTTTAAAATTGATAATAAATCGACTTTTTTTAAACATAAAAATAAATATAATAAATTAAAGAATCGGTAACAAATTATTAATATAATATATAAAATAAAATAATTTAAAAAATTAAAATAAATATATTTTTTAAAAATCTAATCTTTTAAATAATAATTTATCTTAAATATTAACCGGACTTATAATTATGATAAAATTGGATTAAAAAATTATTTATTAAATAAAAAAAAGCGTAACTTTCTTTGAAATGGAGTGTTTTAAATAAACGATCCTATCTAGCTTATCTAATTAAGTGCGTTACGCACACCTGTCATATGATAAAAGAAATTAGTGCTAAATCCTGTGACATATACATTACATATTGTATGTACATGTCTGCAATGGCTCAAGTACTATATGTACTGTACCATTTATAGAGCATTGACCCGAAGGATAAAGGGGTATCTCGGTCGCACAACACACCGGGTACAGAAAGTAAGCGTCCGACGTGTGTAACCTGAATGTTGCTAACAAAAAAAAAGGAGCATTGGACATTGTTTATGAAAACTCATTTGATTAGATTTTATTTGGGTAATTCGCATTTTCCCTCTTACTTTTTATAAATTATCTTCATCTCATTACATCAAAGTGTAACAATGAGGCATTTAATTCCAGCGAACCTACCTATATACAACTATACGATCTTAAATACCACCGTACTCGACGTACCTGGTAGTTTACAAGAACAATAAGAACAGTACCTTAGCCAACCATGGGGCACCATTGCTACTAATTATTCGGTGAATGACTTTTTCAAGCTCATACGTATAAGTGTCAGGTATTCAAGAGGTATTCAAGACGCTAGAGATAAAGATGCTCATATCTCGGCTTGACAAGGTCGTTTATTTCATTCAGGATAATAAGTAAGGCTTAATTCATACAGTGCCTCCGCCGACTTTAGGCTTTGACCCTATTCTCTTGTCTTTTCTCAGTCTTCCTACTTGGGACGATTATATAACTCTCAAGTCCGTGAGCTTGTTACCTCTTCTACTTAGGTACGGTACGGGTACCTTGGGCATTTGTAAGTTCATATAAGATGTTCGAAGTAAATGTCCAAGCCGAATATCGAACCCAACGATCGGTCACTTTAATATTTTTAATTTATACTTATAGATAACCGCCGATGCCCCGCTAGCTGATTGAGTCGATCGTCAAAACTTCTCCGCATTCAATTTCGTGACGAGACTGAGCTTGGCTTTCTTGGAAACTCGGTTCCATCACCGTGCTACGCTACGCTATATTTATACTATTAATACTAATACCATTTGGCCCTGATATTAGGTCGTTTAGTGCTTCTAAGTTCTATACTACAGCTCTACTACAGTTCTACTACGGTTCGTCTCCGAAATTTCTCACGAACTCCGCTTGTCAGTTGAAGTCTTATTTATGTCACCTTCGGAATTTATCTCCGGTTACTATGCTTACTACGTACTCTACGTTATAAGCTGGTTCCAGGGATCTGTACATGATTGTACATGTATTTTTTCTCCAAAACATCACGAATCACGATGATCATTCATGGCTTATCGCTCAGGTAAACTATTGTTAAGTACTGTACCTGGTCTATGTCTAATGCCTTAACCTACCTATTCTCGTCGGATTCATTCAAGCCCGACTAATCTCACTCCTCTCCATCCTCTCCATCTTCTCACTTGCCATTTCTCCTCTTGCTCCACAGAGCCACATTCTGTACCTACGTAGTTACTGTGAGTTATTAGAAACACATCCAACGGCATAGCAACGCCTTTCTTCTCTCACCCCTGAGATCTATCTTCAGACATCTCCACTTGAGGGGTAACGAGTTCATACGGGATGTATCGCGACAATTACTTTCAGAATATGAGGATTTCATAAACCCGTTGTCTCTGGCTAGCAGAATGTTGCTGTATACAAAGTTCGCGCCCCCAAAGGTGCCAAAGAGACGATCCCGTGCAGGTCAGTGGGCGTCTCCTCGTCTTACGCTTGGTCCTCGAGGCTAATTCGTATCTCTGGTCGAATATAGGCTGCATTTTTTGGTACGTAGAACCTGGGTCTTATTCTACTACCACCTATTGTCTACCACTCTTTAATATTATGAAGCTGTTGATCTTCTAATACGTCAGCGTATAGCAAGGAGAAAGTACGGCACCTATCTTGATAGTAGCTAACCAAATTCAACATCAAGTCGAAGAACCCGTTCTAATATTATGTCACGTAAAATAGAAGAAGAAATGCGACGAGAGACGGCCGCAATGTGCGCGCTGCACTGAAAAGGATCTCCCCTGCGCATATGAAGCAGTGAAGCCTCGCCAACGAAGAAAAAAAGACCGCGGAGAAGCACGCGAACCTGACGAGTGGCAAGAATCCCCTTCCGATGAGGTTTCCGAGTCCGACTGTCTCAGTCCGACAGATAGCAGATCTAACCGTATGTCACTAATGACGTCGCCTACCGAGGACGAGAATGCGTTCTCTGTTATCGAGACAAGCTCTGGTATTTATGACTATGGTTTCGCGGATACCGGAGACCAAGTGAAAAATGAGATTTGTATGAATTCGAAAGTCAAAGTGATATCCCATGCGCGATCCCGGCAGCCGGACCTTGCCATGATCGCGCCGTGTCCAGTTGGCTCCCCGACGCTTGAATTTGTCTTGCCCGCATTTTGTGAATTCTCAGACCGTTCTAATCGGCGTGGCCTGGTCGATCATTTCTGCAACGTATTATCACACTTGATTGTCTTCCGCGAGGAATCCGGTAACCCGTTTCAGCAGCTGGTGTTGCCGCTCTCTCAGGCAAGCTCACCTATCATGAACGCTTTATACGCATTAGCGAGCGCCCACTTGGAATACCGCGGTATCCCAACTGCAGAAAAGTCGCTGTATTTCCACAATCGAGCCATCCAGGGCCTAGCCAAGTTAATTGAACAAGAAGCGAAGGTTGACAAAACAGAGGTTCTGGCTGCTATCATGCTCCTGGTATATTACGAAGTCGTGAGTATTGGCTCTTGAGAATGTCCGCGGTCTGTAAACTGACTAGTTTGACAGCTCGTTCAGCGCGGGCGGACGAGCATAGTAGACGGACACCTAAAAGGGGCCTTGACCATCATGTCGTGCCAGGGAGATTCTACCCCTGCTAGCCTTTTCCTAGAACGAGTGCGCGACACATGCGAATCTTTTGAATGACCGAACTTTACTAACAGGGCGTGTAGGCATTCTGGTTCTATGATGTTATCACGGCATTGTCGCTGGGATCGGCTCCCCTTCTACCAGCCCCGGCTGCCGGATGTCTTCTCCCATTCCCTCCCCTACACGCATCTACGACGTCTCCATTGAGTAATGTTGACACCTTACTCGGGATGGCCACTGGTCTATGGCCTATCATGCATCGCCTATCCAACCTACGTTCTATGAAGAACGACATAGAAAAAGCATCTCAAGAGAATCAGACTTCTAAGAGCGCTGTTCTTAGAACAGAGTTCGAAACTACTTCTCAAGCTATCGAGACAGCCCTTACGCAATGGGAACCAAGTTTTCCGCGAAACGTGGCGGTCGGAGACGGCATGCGAGGAAATCTAAGAAGCGGAGACGAGGTTCCTGAGCAGCAACGCCTCCAATCGATCTTGCACAATGCCTTAGCTTACCGCCACAGCGCCTTTGTCTATCTGTACCGTTCGATCTATGGATACCCAGCGCGCCGCGAGGCTGTACAAAAGCATGCTCACGCGGCACTTGTTCACTGCGTGGAAACTGTGACTAATAAAGGACCAATGGGAGCCCTTCTGTGGCCCCTATTCGAAGCCGCATGCGATGCAATAAGCGCAGAAGACAGGACGCTCGCTCGAAAGGCATTTGTCGGTCTTGACTACCGCCAAGGGATGAACAACATTGGGCAGTCTTGGAATATTGTGCAGGAAGTCTGGAAAAGACAAGATGATGCGGGCGATTCCTCCGATGCTCAAGATGTCGATCTTTGGAGGAGGGTTAGCACTGAGATGGGCGTCAGTGTCGTCTTTGGTTGATACACCGGCCAGGTCTAGACCGGAAACGCCACAAGCTGCAGGTATTGTTGACAGGGCCGATCACCAGCATGCATGTTTTCTGCCGCATTGTCGGTGGCGATTTAATCCTTTATGCCACCATGCTGAGGGGATAGCCTCGTGAAGTGTGAAGGTCCGCCTTAGACGTAGCGATTCGCTGAGCGCCGAAAAGCGAGTAGTAGTACTCTCCCACACTCACGACCTTACGATTACAGAGACACTGTTTCGCGGATGTATAAAATAACCCACATGTGTTATAAAACGGGATTGGTGCAGTCGACCCTGCAGATTGGTGTAACCAGCGCCGAGCGTCGATCGGATGAGAATGGGATGTCACTCTGACAGGTATATATCTTCCGACTTAATGCGGATGTAGCACCGGCTTTGGAAAAGACGATGGGAGAGGCAACATACCTGTAGGTTGTTATTGGCGGGCAAGGCCCCAAGATGTCTACAAAATTTAGGCTGTTTTCTACGAGGACCTCCCATCTGAGAAGGCTTGTCCCGAGGATTCAGGGTGTGGGACAATGCGCTGGCATAAAGAGTCCTCAGAGCTTGGTTACGTTAGATACCTACCTGATGTATGCACAAGTATGTAAGGAAGGAAGGACGAGATAGTTATTCTCTGTCTCATGTCGACCCCTTATTCGAATAGTACAAGTGCTGCAGCCCCTGTGCAGCGCGTGCTCTCTTTCCATGGCACCACCGTACCGAGTCCAGCGTACCGAGTGGGCGACCATTCCCCATCTGGTATTTATTCCTGAATGATGGTCGATTCGTATATGGGATTTTCCGGATTACGCGCAGATTCAATGCCGCGGGCAGCTCGGGCGAGCCTAAAAAGGGTAGCATTCCCCAGGCCTCTGCCGATCTGCCGTGTGATGAAAGCTGGGAGGGTGGTGGTTGCTGGTGCGTCAAAGCAATCGGGGTGGCATGTAGCAAATTCCAGCCAGTACGCGGCAAGCAAGGCTACATCGTACGTAGCAGTATACGCAGCCTGTCGTAGATCAAGTCACCTCTCCATCGGTTTATAGTACCTGGATGCGAGAAGAGACGATATAGGAATGCTTAGATAGATGCGGGATCATATCCGGGGCGCCCTCGATGTGACCCAACCTATTGCTAGTAGAGTAGAGTAGATACCGTAAAGGCTACACATTATAATTTCTACTATACTACATACCAGGTAAGAGGTAGGTAAGGTGTAGTAGGAAGGCCATCGGAACAAACAACGGAAGATGAGCAACGTGTACGTAATAGGAGGTGTAGGCAAGGAATAATACTAGTAATGGGACTTCTGACTGGGCGACAATTGGTATCCCTAGCCGGCGTTATGTAGGTACCTGGTATCTCTGCTTCGGTCTTATCTTCATACATACCCTATTAAGATGTATTTAGGTAGATGTAAGTAGGTATAGAACAATTTTAGACATGTTTATTTTGTATTGTTATAATATTGTCATAATAATGCGTTATACGTACGTCCAATGGCTGTATAGCTTCCAGTTAACATTTTGGGGGAGTAGTATATTAGATATACATAGTAGGTACCTAATGAGGTACGCAGTACATTACAAGTAACCGATGAAGAGCATCCCGTTCCTACCATGTAATTCAGGGGGAGTACAGCCTATACTAGTTTTATAGGAGCAGATACCTATCACCACAACGATGACCTACGGACCACGTCGTACAGTTCAGGAAACCCCGCGATCCCCGTATACCTCGTAGGAGGGGGAGGGTAGGTACAGTAGATAGGAGACTAGGAGAAAAGGAGACTAGGAGGAAAGGATCCAGGGCTTTCCATATCCATTTCCATTGTAAAGAGGTACCTATCCACTTCAAGTCATCACCGCTCCGTAACCAATAATCCGCAAATCCGCCAATCCGCATACCGTCACGTTCTTGTTTCCCATCTGCCATGCTGTCAATTTTATTTCCTTAGCCCGTCTTCCTCCACAACGTCACCTTGGAATATTTTCCGCATTCCCGTCGTATTGGGTTTTGTATTATACTTTTAGTATCGGCCTTCTTATTATCGATGTTGACTACATTTAATACGCTTCGACATAGTAACATTCCAAGATAATATTTACTTACATCTATTGCATCAATGTATGTACTTCATACAGGGTACCTTTAGTATAAGTGTGCGTCAAGTATCTATATACGTGATCCAATTTCCTACATACACATATGTCCTACGAAGTATACGTGCATCCATCCATCGTATCGGCTTCAACCTCGCCAAGTAATCAACGTACGTACTTACATGTATGTATATATGTAGGTACTTACTTGAACATAGGTACATAAGGTACTGTATAAGAATGACAGGCTCTATTGGAATCTGAACCTTTTTAAAGGGACATAACAACATCCACCGTCCGGCGACTTGGACCAGTTCCTGGCCGTCCCCGCTACACCGTCCCGCATCTTTGCCACTTGTACAGCTTCACACCGACTCAACATTTTTGGATAGTTTTACTTTTATTTGTATTTTTTTCTTGTCTTTTTTTTTTCTCTCTTATTATTTGGTGTCAATGGCTTCGTCAAAAGGTTCATTTTTGACACCATGAGATGGGCATTCTAGGATATCTACGGCAAAAGGGTAAAAGCAGGTGAATGTCGAGATTAGGCCTTTAGGAAAGAAACGAAAAGAAAAAAAAGAAAAGAAAAGGAAAAAGTGTTATCATTCTCTCTCTCTTACCCTATCCTGCCGTTGCAGTCTTAATCTGCAGTTGCAGTCTTTTGCAGTCTCCCGGTCTCCCGATACCGATCCCCACTTTCACGGCGGCGAGGTATCAATTACACGGCTGTTAGATACCTCGAAAAAAAGATATTCTAAGAAATTATAAGACGTGCGATAATAAGCGGAACAACAACAATAACCATCATCACTATTATCACTATTATCACCATCGTCACTATCGTCACTATTATCACCATCGTTACTACTACTGATATCCCAATTACAATCACAATCACAATTATAATTAATTACAATTATAATTATTATTACAACTACAATTATAATTGCAATTATAATTGCAATTATAATTACAATTACGACCGAAATAGGAAGAGCAGATCACTTGATCATAAAAAGGTTGCGTGGTTTCGCAGCTCGCTTTTCCTATCCTATCACGAGGACGAGTCCCCCGAATTCCGCCAACTTTCCATATCAAGTATTACGTTTCCCCGACTGAAGCTAACTTTTGAATCTAATTTCCGGGGCTCGTCTACTTCTCCTCCTTCTCCTCCTCTTCCTTCTACTCACAACCGGTACTAGCTACTGGTAGCTACTACCTACCTACCAGGTACCTACCGTAGGTAGCTGCCAGGTTAGACTTTAGTGACTAGGCGCTAGTGACTAGTGACTACATGTTACTAACAGCTAGTTCCTAGTTGCTAATTGCTAATTGTTAGCTTTTAGCCTTTCTATTTCTACCCCGGTCCCTGGAAACTGCCTAGCATGGTTCTTATTGAAAGACAAACCCCACCATCTTTTATCGAATGCGTGCGCGTGAGAGTAAAGGGCTGAAATCGGCGGATTTTTTATTTTTATTTTTTATTTTTATTTTATTTCTTATTTTTTATTTTATTTTTAGAGAATTGGTCTTGGTTGAGACGGATGGAGATTCTGGGTCCCTTTGGTTGATCATTAAAGCTGCTTACGACAGTAGATCATCTAATTCATCATACGTCAATTTCTTTCCCAAATATAATAACGCTACTATAAAGCCAAGAGTTATTTTTGGGGGTTAGTCTCGTCGTCTTCGTCGTCGTCTTCTTCTCTTCGCCGTCTTCTTCCTCGCCGTCTTCTTCCTCGCTCCTCCACTCAACCACTCAACTGGATCATGGCTGCGCTCGTCAATAGCAACGCATACGATCAGTTGCCTGCTCCCCCTAAGCAGATTCGGTTCGTCAACAACCAAGGCCAACCACCCACCAAGAGAAGGAGAATCAATGCTGCGTAAGTGTTGTTAAGATTCCTTTGTCCAATACGGGAGGATCTGAGGATCTGAGGATCCGAGGAGCTGAGGAGCTGAGGAGGGACTGAACCGTGCTTAGACCTGTGGCAATGTACGACTCTTCATTTGATTTCACTTTGCTATTTCTCCCTAGTCGTTCTACCTTTGTCGCAGGAATGCCACGGACCTACTAGTCTAGTCCCAACTCCAGCATACGCGACGCCCCATACGTCTTAGCTGACACCAGCTTTTTTCTCTCCATGGCAGATGCCTCACTTGCCGTAGACGAAAGACGAGATGCGCTGGCGAACATCCCACCTGCTCGACCTGCGCTAAGAACGGACATACATGCCAGGGATACTCGGATGGAATTGAGAAGAGTAGCCCCAAGAAAGAGCCAGGCCGAGGATCAGGCTCAGTCTCAGGTTCGGGGTCAGGGTCAGGGCCAGGGCCAGGGACAGGTTCAGGTTCAGGTTCGGGTTCAGGTTCGGGTTCAGGTTCAGGTTCAGGTTTAAGCGCTACCAACTTCGATCCCGACGAAGACGAATACGCAGACGAGGAACCAGATTCCGAGCGCATACAATGTAAAGGCAGTAAAAATAGGGCTACGCAGTTCGACGTCTCCGACTCTTCCCCGAATAATTCACGTCCGAAGTCGGAGTCGACCGAAGACCACGCAAACACTATCGTGCATATGAAGACGGAGAGCATTGACTGGGAAGAGTCTGTTTCCCATCCTACACCATGTCCCGATCCCTTCCAACGACCGAAGGTCCCGCGGAACCCGTCTTTCTCGACCGAAGGCGGTCACAGCGAGTCATGCCATTCGCCGGTGCAATACTACAACAACAACGATAGCCATCGCGTTCCCTACTTCCGTTATTTCGGACCTACTGCTATTGTGCCGGGATTCAAACAGATGGTAGTCAAGGTCAGAGATCGGAGACGGAGTTCCATGTCGGCTACGTCCCCTAGCGGCACCAGCTCAACATTCTCCGGTCTCATGAACTCCGGGCTGCAAGATATCGACATCAGCCAACTAGATGATATGCCTGTCTATGACCCTAACGACATCAACGATGTACCTCCCTTGATCCTCCACCTCGTTGATACTTTCTTTATTCATATGGGAAGCAACTATCCCTTTCTGCGGTTCGACAAGTTCCGTAGGCTCGTGCAAGAGAAGCAGGTAGAGCCCATATTAGTTGACGCCGTCTGTGCCCTAGCAGCTCGGTTCTCCGATCACCCCATATTTCGAAAATGGAACGAGGGTAAGTTGGCCAAATCCGAGTACGGTTACATCTATGCTCAGCGAGCCAAATCCGCGACTGTCGATACCTTTCCGTGCCCGACCGTTGCCGCTGTGCAGGCCTGTCTGCTGATGGCGTATGACGGCTTCGGCGCCGATCAAGATAGTGCCTTGTGGATGTACCTCGGAATAGCTATTCGCATGTCGGTCGATTTGGGTCTATCTAAGGAGGACGGCGTGCGGTATCAGGGCTCAAGAGACCACTGGTATGCGCGCGGGTATGGTGGAAAGGGGAACGAGGACCTTCCCCAGCAGAGTCAGTTAAGCCCGGACGAGCAGAAGGAGGTCGAGCAGGAGCGCATTGACACCTTTTGGGCTGTCTTCTTCCTCGACCGCGTCATATCCTCCGGCACTGGTCGGCCGGTTACCCTCAAAGATGATGACTTTGAGCTGCAACTTCCAAGGTCCTCCACCGACTCCTTCTCTGGTTGGCCTGATCCCTTGGCCTCGCTGCTGCGGATCATCCACCTCTATGGCCGTGTCTCGGATGTACTCAACAATATTACGCACGCTCAAGACCTCACACAAGACAAGTTGAACAGACTCTCGCAGATGGAGACTGAGCTTACAAGGCTGCATCAGAGGACGGACGCGCGTCTCCGCTTCGATGCGAACAACTTCCAAGCCCACGTGAAGAACGGTCATGGCACGACTTTCATTCTTTTGCACTTCTGGTTCCACGCGTTAATAATCGTTCTGCACCAACCGACGCTTTTAACGAAGGAGGGTACGATCAACCGGGCTCACCAACTGAAACCTCACAGTCGAGAGCTGTCCATGTCTAGCGCGAAGACAATTGCCGACATCCTCGCCTTTGCCGAATTGGTCGATCCAAAATGCTTCATCGGGAATCCCTTTACCTCTCAGCCTATCTATATCGCGGCTTGCGCGTTCCTGAAGGAGTCGAAATCTAACATATCGCAACCTTCTTCGAGAGACACAACGCCTCCTCCTGAATCTAAGAGCAGAGCACGGACGGGTGGTTCCGTCATAATCGAGCCAGGCCCGGCCTCTAGACATTTACTTCTGGCCTCCGCCGCGAATCAGAACTACCAGGCGTGCTACAAGGCATTGAAAGAAATGCACGCCTATTGGGGAGGTGTCCGGTATATCCTCACGGCTTTGGATCAGAAGCTAGACGGCCAGTGGGACTGCGAGACGTATACGATCGAGGAATTCGAAAGTGCTAGGCAACACCGACATTCCAGCACGTCTAGCACGCTCGCCCACCTCGACTATCCGACATCTCCGGTTCTTGACAATGGGCCCCCGCTTGCGTGGTCGTTAACAGGGACAACAAACTCACCAAACTCTAGTCTGACGCTTCTTTTCCAAAACCCGGTTAACCACGGTGGCGCCGTGTCCTCGCAGGCAGTCTCGACGTCTGTCCCAACATCCACTGGCCCGGCATCTGCATCTACACCGCCCGGAAATATGATATACGACCCTATCCGTCAGAGTCTCCCTGAGACGGCTCCATCCATCTACCATCCCGCGTACCCTCAGCCGAACACTTCAGCACTACGGCAATCGATCGGCCGTTCCCGTCGAGTCTCAAGCGGCACAGCTGCCCAGAACAAGTCCTCGTATCTAAGATACGAGACTGTACCTCAGAGCGACCCGAGCAAGGCATCATCATCGCAAGTTACCATGGGCGTGGCCGGGCCATCTTATGTACCGACATCGCAGCAGCCAGGATATGAGCCGGCTAGTACGGGCAGTTATCCGAACGAACCATCGGCCAATAGTACATCTTCCCGAAACAATAGTAACAGCATCGGGGGGCTAACGTCCAACCCATCATCGGACGGGCCGTCCAACTTCGCACAAAGCGGCAGTGGCCTTGCATCTAGCGGGTACTCTTATCTCGGGACTGGAGCACCGAACTTACACTTACGTACGTACGACAATGAGACGGACATAGGGCAGCATTTGGCAAGCTTCGAGATTTCAGAGATGCTGAGCTGGTTCGGCGAATACTTCCCAGGGGATAGCACTTGGTTATATCCTGGGGATTCACTGCCGTAATATTCCGTATATGACTAGATGGCGAGCGAGCGAGTATTACGCGTTGCAACCACGAAGAATAGAGGAAGGCAGACAAGGGGATACAACAAGTCACAATCAGAGACATACTTACACTTACATACCTACCACTTATTTACTTATCTACGTCTTACACAAACCTACACTTACTACATATACTTACTTACCTACCTACATATATCTTATCTAGCTACAGCTAGCGCCTAGCAAATTCGATGCCACGTCATCATAGCTTACCTGTGGTCTATCTACAATGAGTTTCAAAGTATTTATCGAGACGCGAATGGTTTACATGCTTTTTTTCTTTAAAAGTTGGTTTTTTTTTTGGGAAGACGGGGCAAACAAAAATTAGACGCAGTGGCCTCTGTCATGTTTTGTTCATTGCCTAGATCGTTTCCCGTTCTCACTATCATAAGGGTTTATGACACCGGTTATGGGTGCTGGGTTGGGCCTCGCGGCACAGAATAAGTGTGTACTTTGGATGAAGAAAAATTGCTCAGGGCAAAAAATGTGAAAAAATGCGATCAGCCGGAGTCGGATGCGGATTGGGTCGTCGACGAATACCGGGTACACATTACGACGAGGGACGTATGATGATGTTGATGATGATGATCAGGCGAAAATTTCCTTCGGGAAAGTGGAAAGAGAAGTCTACTTATAATGATGGAAAGACGCTTTTGGGTTATGAATGTCTATGGCTCGGGGGCAGGCTGGTGTAGTAGATACGACAATGAGTTAAGAGATGGCAGCCTAAGTTACCTGCCCGACCTAACTAAGTACTTGTATGTACGTACGTACATACTTGACGATACATATAGTTACAACATTGAAGTTACATAGAATTCATGTAGCTAGACGTATGAGCTGGGGAATGAATTTACGTTGTGTTTATGAGGTATCTTATGCACCTTGTCATTCCTACCGACGTAGCACTAGACCACGAGTGATCTTGGGTATGACGAGACAGATGTTCTAGTAGGTAATGAGGACGTAGGGATCGTAGAAAGGTACTGTATAGGTAGCCTACGTATACACTGGCCACCTATCCCTAAATTACCTACCTAGGTACCTTATGTAGGTTAGGTATGAGATTATCTTTTATTAGAGGTAGAGCGAGAGATCGGCTGCGTCGCTACCCCTGACAAGATGACATCAACGAACGACGCTGCCGGAGACAGGCTTTGACGTAATGCAGTAACAAATTTCAGTGACCAGTATTCATATGCATTCCTAGGCATCTACATATGTAGTTACCCCTATAAGTGCCGTAAATCATGTCAATTTTTTACTCTCTCCTTCCTTCATTCAACATACAACATCTATCTTTCCAAAGCTGTCTGTTTGATCGGCGTCAATATTTAACACGGTTGTACTTTTCTAGACAACATTGTGACAACATCGCCTTAACAATTATACCAAAAAGAAGACTATGGCACCTTCTAAAACCCCAGGCCAGAGCAACGCCGCGAGCGAGACGTTCAAGAAGAAGCAGGCGGAGAGTACGTTGTAACATTTCTATATCTCTATATATTTATGATATCTCTATAACATCTCTCTATATCTATAATATCTCTATAACATCTCCACCTTACTTATTAATTGAACATGAGAGATAGCACATGGCCTAGGCGCCCCCAACGCCCCCGCACACAAAGAAGCCCCCGCGCCGGGCGAGGCCCCGGTAGCGTCGGACTCGGCCATCGCCGATGTACCCACCGTCCAAGAAGGTATCGGCGGCGGCGCGGCGACAAACGTGCCGGGCGAGAAGGGGATCGGAGGTCCGCGCGTGGAAGCGGTCGCAGAGAGACCGGGAAATTCGATGGTATAGAACAGTAGGACTCATCGGAGGCTGTGGATTTGTAATTATCGATGTAATGAGACAAGAGGGTATTGTGAAGGTGCACGTCCATGGTAATTAAAGTAATTAAAAGTTGTAAATGTCGTTTTAATTGATGTCATTAATGATGGCGAGCCTTATCTTAGCTAATTCATGTAGGTATTACTTACATAAAAGGTAGGTACTATATTTATTACATCTTCCTGTGCGCCGTACTACCGAAATCAAACCTTGTAGATGTTAAAATTCATCAAGGTCTGACATGTGGAAGGTACAATTCCCAATTCGCTCGTGCTTTCTGTGTATCTTCAGACTTCCGTAACGTCATCTTTCTATACATGTATGATATGTACATGTACCATCAAGTCGCACAGTACCTTTACGTAAGTATCCTCATACCTATAACATACGTACCGATACTTGTACTAGGTATACAGGTACAGGTATCGACTACCAGTGACTACACATGCATGTACTTACACTTATACAATAATAGAATTTGTTTGCTTCAATCTTCAAATCTTCAATTTCACTCTTCACTTCTTTTCATCTTTCTTCACCATCACCAAGCCTCCATCCACTCATGCTTACGCGAGTACACTCCTAATTCCTCGAGCCTCGAGTCTATCCATCCCATCCTATTTCTCGTCCTTTCTCCTCTTCCTCTCCCTCTTCCTCTTCCTCTTCCTCTCAAAAGGTACGCCATGATATCAACGTGGTCATAATGGCTGTCATAAGATATGTCCACATGAGGTTGGCTCTGGCCATTACCTGCCTTATCTTTTTCCTCTTCGCTTCTAGGCGCCTGAACAAATGGTCTCTCAATAGCTCTTCTCTCAGAGCCTCCCCTCGGCCTCTTCACAGTCCAGGTATCGACCCATCTGATCCTTACCCAGTGGATCCAGTACCTGCCATACAATTTCATGAACAATCATGCAAATATTTTCCCGATACCTCGAAAATCCTCGTCGTTGTCAAAACCGGTGCCACTGAATCCTACGCCAGAGTTCCTACTCAGCTTGTCACTATCCTGCGCTGTCTCCCGGATTTCCTCATATTCTCCGATATGGAGCAGGATATCGCCGGGTATCACGTCCATGACAGTCTCGATACCGTCGTATCCGAAGCTAAGGACGGTAACTCAGACTTTGATCTCTACCGTCGGCAGCGAGCTTGCGTCGTTGATCAGCAAAGCTGCAACGCCAATAGCGAACGTAGCACGGCATCCGATGGCTGGAAGTTAGACAAGTACAAGAACCTCCACATCGCCGAGAAGACCTATCAGGTGCGTCCGAATTACGATTGGTACCTCTTTATCGACGCCGACACGTACGTGCTCTGGAACAACCTCGTCCAGTGGCTGCGGCGGCTCGGGGGTCCGGGGAAGAAGCGCTATATCGGCAGTGTGACGCTCTTAAATAACTTCCCCTTCGCCCACGGCGGCAGCGGCTACTTATTATCACGGTCAACGTTGAAGGAACTCGCTAGAAATTATTCTATGATTGCCAGTCAGTACGATATGAAGGCGAGAGAGTCATGCTGCGGTGATTACGTATTAGGAATCGCACTGAACGACACGATCAGCGTTCAGGTTGAACAAGCTGTTAGTAAACCGCTTTTTTAATTAAATAGAAATATAGCAAAAGCTAACGAAATCGACAGTGGCCAACTATAAACGGAGAGAAACCCTATACGATCCCTTACGGGACTCGCGAGTGGTGTCATGCGCTTGTAACTATGCATCATATGGACTCGGAAGAGATTTCCTCGTTCTAGGAGTTCGAGAAGCGATTCTATGAGTCACAAGACACGTCCCGTCCCGTCATTAGGTTCAAGGACCTTTATCACGAGTTTTTTGCTCCAAAGTTAGCAACCAGGCGCGACGACTGGGATAACTTGAGCGAGGACGTGATATATATAGACCAGACCCACCTAGAGCGCTATTCGCAGTGGCAGAAGGACCGCGCAAAGAAGCTACAGAAGCAGACCCAAGTAGCCAACGTTGAGGCGGACGCGCACAAATCGTTCGAAGACTGCCGTAGGTTGTGCGATGGCCTCAACGACTGTTTTCAATTCACGTACCACTCCGGCGCTTGTACGTACCATAAGTCGTTCAAGTTCGGGAACCCGGTGAAAAAGGCGAGTAAAGACGAGGAGAGATGGATTAGCGGGTGGAACACAGAGCGGATCCGGAACTGGGTAGAAAAACAAGGACAGTGCGGCGAGCCCATCTGGCCTAACATATGATATGCACGTCCCGACGAAAAGCGATTTTTTCATATAAGGGCCGGTGGGCTATATCAGACGCGGATACGCTTAGGTATCGAGGAAGAGTGACGGAAGTTGGCGCGCTTTACATACAAGTTTGAGGGATTGTACGTAGATCTTGTTACCGACGTGAATTCGAGAACTTTCAACCAAAGTACGTCGATCGTGATAATACTAGTACCTGTCCCATATCTAGGTACCTATCCATCTACAAGGTACCTACCTACCTACCCTGGCACGTCCTCGTTGCTATGCCGATAACTCGCAACGATGGTGAAATTTGAATACCTACTACGTGAGTGAGATACGAGGTAGGTAAATTACATGAAGCCCAGTCGTACACTATGACTATGACTTCAACGTGAAGAAGCTTTAGGAGGGGTGGTTCCTCGAAATGAACAAAAAAAAAAAAACAAGAGCCGTGGAAATTGTTTCTCTTAGTAGGTAGGAAACATACAACGGTAGAGGGGTATATTTGATACGCGAGTCTCTTATTCTCCCTACGGGTAATTAAAGAAACACGTTGCAGATAGCGTTCTTTCTCATGATACGATCTCGATTACTATTTGACTATAGATTTCTAGGCTATACCTGAGTTTCTCGCTCCTATAAGCAGCGGATTTAGGAATGGGTTTCCTGTTCACGTCATCGAGGTACGTAGCACTAATAAACAAGAGGCAAACCTCGCTTGAAGGGAAGACCGGAAATAGGGGCAGGTTCGGAATTCTCGTGGGCCAGTTCCCTTGTGGCACCTACAATCTAGCTCTTTGAGATAGATCTCTTGATCTGAACGAAGGATAATCATTAAAAGGGGTTTCAGCTCTTCCCCGCGTCTTCCTTCAGCGCCACGATCCTGTTGAGAATAATCCGGTCGTCGGTGGATTCGGAGTCCATCGCAAAATAGGCGATGCGCATCGCTTGGAAGCGGACACTCTCCGGACCTCCTTTGCCCAACTCACTTTCTCCCGCCGCTTCTGGCCACGGCGCCCTCCTTTTGACTTCGTCGAATCCGGACTCGACCATGGCATTGGGATAGATAACCTCGCTCTCCGGATTGATATCATTCAAAAACCCTCCCGGTGCCTCATTAGGGTTGTCAGATCTGAAGAGCGAGTTATAGATTCTGACCTCTGCTTTTCGAGTACCAGCCGCTTCAGTTGGAACCCATTGGATGTATGCCTTCGGTTTCTTCGTCTCCTTGTCAAATACAGCCCGAATTTCGGTCACTTTACCAGTCACATCGTCCTTCGTGAAAGATACCGCTCTTATCGGATGCGGCACTTGGAGTAGTCCAACAGTCTAAATTCTGGGTTAGCAGTGAGGCTAGGATTTCTTTTTTGGCAATAGTCTCTTACCTTCCCAGGAGCCAGGCGGAAAAATGACGGATCTGCTTCCTCTCTAAAGTCTGGGCGGTCGATGTAGATGGTCTTGGTAAAAGTAATATCGTGGGCGCCCATACTAGAATCTTTTGGACTAAAAGGAAGCGTAAGAACTTTCCCGTCCAGGTCGCCGGCATCTTCGATGACTACTGGAATGGGGTCCAGGACAAGCATAAGCCGCGGCACTGTGCGTTCTAAGTATTTCCTGATGGCTTGGTCGAAGCGCTTGATCTCGATGATGGAATTGGCAGTCGTTACGCCGAGCTCGTTTACGAACTCTAAGATCGCGCCAGGTGGAACACCTCTGCGCTTGATACCGATTAACGTGTAAAGACGAGGGTCATTCCATCCCCGTACAAATTTCTCTTCCACAAGCTTTAAGATTTTCCGCTTAGAAAGGATCGTGCCAGTGATAGACAGTCTACCATATTCTCTGTAAAATGTAAGAGTAGATCCGAGTGAAGGATGTCCGACTAGAACTTACCGTTGCATTGGCTCGTATACGCCAAGAGTTTTGTTTAGCCATTCGTAGCTGACCCGACTTTGGACTTTATCCATGTAATTAGCATTGTAATGACCTAAATTAGATACGAAACATCTACGTTAAGATGACAAGAAAGCGACTGGGTAATTGCATACCGAATTCCGTAGTGCATAGAGAATGTGTCTATATAATAAGTTAGTAACTAGGTTATGTTAAAGCACGCTTCCGTAAATACTCACGATGCCCTCGAACGAATCGCAAAGACAATGTGTGAAATCATAGGTTGGATAGATCTTCCATAAGTCTCCTGTACGATAATGGGGTTTCTTGAAGATAGGAGTTAGCGACCGCAATCAATGAGTTGGTGTTAGATTCATGGCTAGGGAAACCAGTAGTGTCCTGACCCCTGAACCATAGGACAGACTCACATCCAGAACCCGATAAGCAGCAAGATCCCACATCTGCGGATTACCATCCGTAATACTAGTCCATTAGTTAGCTTCTGGGACTGGTAGGCTTCACTTGCTCGGTAATCATCTTACTCTACATAGACGTCAGCGTGGGTCGGTAATGACTTAAAATCAAGCTGACAGACGAACCTTGCTTCATCCTAAGGAAGGCCGCCTGAGGCTTATAATGCCCATCTCTCATATCCCTAAACTTCTTCAAATTCTCTTCTTTGGTCTGCTCGGCATGCTGGCAGCGGTAGCGCGGGCCAGCAGTGCCCTTCTCGCCGCCGCGCTGGAGCTTAATCTCGGTATCCGTACAATGACAGACATAGGCTCTTTCAAGTCCTATCAACTTCTCCGCAAGATCGTAGAGCTTCTGGAAATTATCCGAGGAGTAAGTGATGTTGTAAGGTTTAAACCCGAGCCACTCTACCATCTCGAGGATAGCATCGAAGTACACCTGCTCCTCAGCTTCAGGGTTCGTATCGTCGTAGCTGCTCGGTTAGTCGAGGTGAACCAAAGCGCGCGCATCATTCCTCATCTCCGACACGTATGCTTACCGAAGATAACATTGACCCCCGTGATATCTCGCAAAACCAAAGTTGACCGCGATGGCCTTTGCGTGTCCTATATGGAGAAAGCCATTTGGTTCAGGGGGGAAACGAGTGAAGACGGGCTTCATGGGCCTGATCTTGAAGACCTCATCTAAGAAACCAGTCTTAAACATATTGTTAGGATCTATCGATGGCTCCTCGGCGGATGTATTGGCTTTCGGTTCCGGCTTTGGCTTTAACTTTTCTTCGCTCTTCACTTCGCTTCTCGCGGCCTCCTTCGCCTTCGCCTTCTCACGCTTCTTCTGTCTCTTCTTCAACTCGGCCTTGGATACCATCTCTCCCGTCTCCTCGTCAAGCTGTAGCTTAGCGGTTCCCTCTACTAGTTCCGCCATGATTTTAATTCCTTCGTCTGCAATAGTAAATATTATAACGCCGCAATGGGTAACTTTTGTTGAATTTCCTGAATTTTGGATATGAAGCTGAATTCTTGAAGAGTCATAAATTATTAACTTTCTAAATTCTGCCCCTCGACCGAAGCATCGACAGGACACGGCTTGATAAGATAAGCCCCTCTTAAGTGGACACCTCAGGCTGTAGGTATTACCTTTTATTGATGCAACCAACAAGGATCCTCGTTGTCGTATGTTTATGGGACTACGTTGTAGGTCATGAATAAGTATCGATAGATATAAATTATTATGAAAAAATACAATCTCTTAGCCATAAAGTTACCAAAGCTTCTGTTTACTACGGTACCTGTAGGTACATGTAATGTCCCCATAAACGACAATGAAAACGTTGAATGCTGGGTGTACATGATGTATGTATTACCGCCTGTACCTAGTTACATCTCTTACATAGTGGCTCGTGCATTTGTTGTGCAGCATACATATACCTACGTATTATTTATGTACCTTCTATTGGTACTACCTACATGTGGGAGGTAGATACATATTTTGATTGGCGAATAATTACATACCAGGTACTATGTATCAACAATTTGCTTCAAGGGGTAACATGGAGGCCGTCTCAAGTCTACCTCATAATAGTAGTAGTTACCTAATTCTAGGCAGAACTGTCTAATTGTCGCCTAAGTGAATCTGGCATATGCACGTATGCGCATCTGCAAGGCGTTGAGGCTTTAAATCTCGACTTACACGTCTCTTATATTACCAATTTAATATTTTCACCTCTTCATCTCTTCACCTCTATACGTGTACACGAACAAGAGAAAGTTATAAAAAATAAGAAAAAAATAAAAATAATCCCGTAAGAGTTTCTATCTTGGTTACGAATTCAACTGGTCCGAGGTTCGCTGCCGTGTTTATAGATATGCTACCGTTTAACGCCCGTATCCCTTTCCTTCTACCTCGGTACTCAAGTCTTAAGTCTTATTTCCTACTACTACGACATGTTATATTCATTCAAGTACATACATACATAACTGTGTTCACTACATGACTACAAATGTGCTCAACTGAGTGACGGGTATCGCAATCTACTTCCCAAAGAATTATCATACCAGGTAACCTGAGTCTGCATCCTAGCCTCTACGTGGAATTGCCCGCGGAGAAATCAAAGCAGACATGAAAGACCGTGACTTACCTATTAAGATAAATGCCTATCTCACTACTGCTTTACACCTTGGCGTCTTACTCCATTGGCTGATTGATGTCTTTCCCATAAAGATAGGGGTCTACCAAAATATAGATACAGTACGCTAAGACGGAAAACCGACTCTTCGTTCGAGCTTGGGATTTCAATTTTCAGTCTCGACGAGTGGGAGGGCGTCTAATGGAAAATTATCCTACCTAACATACCTATATCTACCCAATACTACTCTTTTCCCAATTGAATTTATTGGAGGGATATGTCCACTCTGTGCCGTTTCTGAGCCAACTTATAGTTAGGCAGACAAGTTGAGAAGTGATAATTATCCACGTACCGTATATGAACTAGACGGCCAAGCAAGACTGACACAACGTATCCCTCAACCTCCCGAACACTCTTTATCGATTGAAACGTGCCAAAGATCGATAGCTACCAGCCTATTCAAACATAGCGCGTGTTGCTCGATAATCTATAGTTATAGTAAATGCTAATTAGGGCACTTGCCATCATGCCCAAGACATCGTGAGTTAAATTCCTTTGTAGTAGCGAGTGACGTTTTGAGCGATTCGCATCGTGAAAGTCGTTGCCTCGTCAGCGCAATACTTCCCTCTAGCTAACACTCTTTGGCAAAATACCTTATACTATGCAAAGAATAGACAACTCGTTATTGGGACTAGCCAATACATGCACGACATCGTGACTCCCTAGTGACTCAGATTTTCATGCTAAATGCCGAGACAACTTGGGGGAGGCGTTTTGAAGCTATGCGCTACGACAATATACGCGATATCAATTATGTCATTGTTCAAGATGGCGCGCCCTCAATACCAAAATCAACCTAGCCTACCTATCTTATGTTAAGTTTCAGCAATACCACTCCTTTCCTATACTCGGGTCTCGGCCCGGGGGGGTACGGGCGTTTACGGTAGTAAGATGATATTGGTCAGAACACGGCCCGTGTGCATTCGGTCCAAGTAATGTCATGATCATATCATGACTTGGTAATTCTGACCTCGGTCAGTATCCCTAATTCTCATCTGAACATAATGTATAGGTACGTAATCTCGCACAAGACGGTAACCTGTTCATATTCAAATTACCAACCTAAACCGACGAGAGCTTTTACTACTACTACAACTGCTGCTGCTATTAGAATTACTGTTATACTCTACGCACTTTCTGATTCGACGCTATTTGTTGGTTTCAGGAGGGGGCATTTGTGGAAGTCAGAAAGAATCGACTCCTAGAATCTTGGCCTAGATAATTTACATACCTCCTACTTAGGAATTCCCATTCTCTCTTTTTTTTTTCCTTTTTTTCTTCACGTAAAATATCTTTCAAGAGAAAAACCCACCTATCTGTACGCGTTCTTGAGGCGGATCTATGTGAGTGGACCAAGTTTAGTAAATACATCATGTCTCTTTTCCAATGGGAGTGTAATTTCTAAAGCTGTAACTATCATATATTGGTAACCACTAATAGGAGATATTAATTTGTGCAGCTGTGGATTTTCAAGGTTTCTAATTTTAAGACATCTTCTATCGGGATAATGCTAGTACTGTTGCCGATAATATGATGAAGTTCCACTCACCATCTATCGCTCAGCGTGAAGCTAAGGTGACAACTCAATTCTAACGAATTTCGACGGAGTTATACCAACAAAAGATAGCCAAGCTGCAATATACGTAACAAGGTTGTTTCCTTGGCGTCATCCATTCTCAGGAAACATAGCAGAGGGGTGCCTTTAAAATGTACATGTACTCTACGGAGGAAGAGTATCGTGATCTTCGTAATGAGGCAGTGGATGCTAAATCCGTGCTGAGGTTAAGATATGAGCAGCCATCCAACGAGATCATAGGTCTTGCCGCCGGGCCAACATTGAACAAGCAGTATGTATTCGTTACTACTTTTCTTATATCTATCTATTTCAGTTCATTGGATAGAGCTAGTTTGCGTTGCATGCCTTTCGGGTTTCCCAGTTCGGCAAAGGTAAGAGTCGTACGTATAAACTCATATATATTCAGTTTTGATATTAGTTACCTAGGTCAACTTCCGGATGCCCAGAGTTACGTCGTCTGAGCTGTTCTGCTTTAGCGCGGTAGAGAGGCGACGTCGCTAATCGCTGTCGTATATTTTTTATTAGCGTGTCCCATTCTACCAGTGACGGATAAGGGGGCGAGCCGAAACCAAGGCGATTTGATGAATGGGAAATCGTAGCTCTTGGGGTCCAAAGTTGTGTCACTGGCAAATCTGCCTAATGAGAATCATGGCAAGTACGACATAGTCGTAGTTCTCGGCATGATAAATGATGTCGTAACTTCGGTTCCGAGCTAATATCCGCACGAGAAAGTTTGCTAAGGGGGAGGGGGTGTTGGGCAGCGGAGCGTCAAGATTGCGCGTTAGCTATCATGTTTTCGTGTCAAAGACCTTGTAACCACTCTCATTTTCGGAGTTTGTTCCTTGACTAGGTAATTTACTCCTCGGAGTTTGTATGTCTATGCTATGGAGAAAATAGAGAAGTAAGTAGATGACCCTAGACTAGATTCAAATTACCAAACAAAGGAGTCTACGAACGACGTTGAGGCCTGGGACTGTGTGCTCACCAAGATTCGTAGGACCATAGAACAATGAAAATGACAGTCGTTATATTATTTGCGTAAGTTTGGGCATTACTAGTCGTTTTACCTAACATGATCTATTGCCTATCATACTGTGGTATGTGTAGGTATGAAGCTGATCAATCCCAAATGTCAGAGCCCTACGGGGTAACGATGATATAGCACATACCAAAGACGGCGACTGACCCAGAGCCTCGGGACGTTCAAATACAATGCCAAGAGGTCGTACTCATTATCGACTTATTATCAGTACTACTATACTCAGTAACCCTAGCATCATCCTCTCGGCGACAGGGCACAAATACCCGGGTATTGTTGGCTGCGCCGTAGGCTCTTGGAGGTTATTGTTATATAATTATCCATCTGGTTGGGCAATCCACTACAACGAAAACGTGGTTTTGACTACCAAGTGAGTAGGTGTCCAGGGAAACCCAATTCAATCTAGAAGCAGGCTCGAATACGCTCCAACTTCACATAACCTGCTTATTTACAAATAAATACACACCTGATTTGGGGGGAGGGGGAGGACGGAGATTCCTCTTTTTCTTACCGCGCTCCTCCCAGCTTGTCGTTCCGCTGTGAGGCTGTACTTCTCATGAGCATGTCCTTCGTTTCTAACTTGGGTGATCTTTGCAAGATCGGGTCGCAGCTATTGTCACTCTCCGCCCACCCTCCTCGGAGAGGAGCTCATTTCCGATGTCTTACTTAGGACAGCGCTAATATCCGCCATATTTTATCTGTACGGAAGGCTCCGAAGGGATTATTATAGGCGATTTACTTACTACGTATCGTCGAATTTTGCTCGACTCGCCTCGGAGTGATATGAATATGTTAAACTGTCGTGAAACAGTCGGAGACTTTTTTTTTTGATGCCTCGGAAAATACAAGTTACCACTGACATTTGTAGTCAACAGCAAAGAGTAAGTGTTGGTCGATCTTTTGTCCTACAACTCTGTATTGTGGTGCGTTTGCTGTTAATTATATCCCGTATCATGCAGTTGGTGGCGGCAGAGTCACCATTCCCTCGTGGCCAATCGCAGAGATAAGTAGCCATGTGCTGGTCGTGATTTCTTATCCATGCGAATCATCGACAAGGTTTATATCTTTATTGCCGTTGGATTGTATGCTTCACCGGGTTTTCAACTTCCAAGTCGCGTCTAGAGTTGGTGTTCCCCTGAGAAGTAAACATTCGAAAAGTCCAGGAGCCCGGGGAGCCATGACAGAGCCCGGGGAACCATGACACACCCCGGGCACGCATAAACAAGAATCTGCACGGTGAGTCTAACGAGTGGGAAAAAGACTCCCCCCCGGAGGAAAACACCCTCCTGCTTAAAAGACATTGCGAATTGGCACCATTATCGAGAGTTTCGTCTCATTGATTCAGAGCACAACTACGTATGATGGAATATTGTCCCTAAGTTTGTCTGACAACTTTTTGAGAATTTGTGTAATTCGAATCTCGCCGTTGACTGTCTCGGCCATATACATCTGACAAGCACGTCCACACTATTTTAAGTGAGACACAGCTGATCATTAACTGATAATATATTCTCCTTTGCGGGGTATGATGTGCCTTCCGTAAATATGTAGATAATCAATTCTATACGTCTCATCTAAATTGGAGGTAGTTGACTCACACAATTTTGGTGATTTAAGTAATATCTGAGAAGAAGCTAGGGGAAGTATGAATACAGTTACAAGACAAAAATCAACGTCCTATGTTGGTTTTTCTCAACAACCTCCTGCGAGGGATGCCATAGACTAATACTTTACAAAACTGTATCCTGTATACCAGATAGCCCAATATAGAAACGGAATCCTCCATCTGTGACAGTGGTTTCTTTGCAAAAAATAAAAAATAAAAAAAACAATACGCGTACAAAAGGAATAATACCAATGTTGGCGTCTAAAGCTCCAATTCCTACTTGGCTTTGTCCAAAAACGCCCCGAATTATGCAAAGACTTTCAAAATAGATAGGTTATAAAGAAAAATAGAATGAGATAGAAAATGACAAGAAGGGCCAAGAATCTCACGTAGAACTCCGTAAAATAACGCCGTGATCCTTTTGATATCAGCCCATCCGAGAAGTCCACATCTGACCTAATAGCCCGTTTGCCTGTATCATTGCCGTGTCACCATGTTGCCAAGAAACCCCGTATTTTATATAGAAAAGGGAATGCGAAGTCGCGGGTATCAATGTCTCTATAATTAGTCCTCGTCCTTGAATGGGGTGCCCTTTTTCTTGAGCTGGCTGCGTTGCTTAGTCTTGTTCATCTCTTCGTCAAGCAGGGCCTGAGCGTCAGGATGATATTCGGTACGGCGAGTTGGACGGTGCTTCAAGGTGTGAAGCTTAAGGTGTTGCCGGTAGTTGTCCTTGCGATTGAAGGGTTTATCACAGAACGGGCAAGATGTTATAATAGAAACCGGGTTTTCGGCGTGTTTTCTGCTCGTCTTGTTAGTGGTAGTATGACAACTCGATGGACGGTTTCTTACGTATTCTTGTGCCTTTTCAGATGTTCCTGTCTCTTGAAAGGTCCCTTTTGGCAGTTTGGATAGTTGCACTTAAAGGTAGCCGCAGCAATTCTCTCTATCTGAACACCATTCTGAACGCCGTTCCTGTGCGATTGTACTCTTTGGAGGGCCGTAGTCTTCTGCTGCACCTTATCTACATTGACTCTTCTTTTTCCGTGGCTTGCAAGAAATGATGGCGTCAAACCGTTCCGATCCCGTGCAGAAAGAGGTTGAGAAGGCGAAGGCGATGCTGAAGGATTTCCCCTTCCAAAGAGCGATACGGGACTGTGTCCGGCCCATGCCCACATTGACGAGGCGTCGCAGCCGGCATTTTCGAGATGATACGACTGCGAAGACACTGGATACTGTGGAGATGTGACATACTCCGCGAAAGAGTATTGTCCAAGAGACTGAGGGTTGTGTGGCTCTAGAGCATGCTCTTGCGTCGGCACGGAGGAGAAACCCGGGGGAAGAATGGGTGCGTATTCGAAGTCCATAGTTTGCGACTGCATGCTCGACTTCCGACTGGGACTTGGTGAGGCGCTACTGCAGTCCATATATCGATGGAACTCAGCCTTAGCGTCTGGCGGAAAATAACCGCCGAAAGCTGAGGATGGCGGAGTCAGTTCGAAACTTGCTGAACCTGGGTAGTGTACGGTCTCATGCTCCATAGAAATAGAGCGAATGCCGGGGGTCGATCGACCTGATGTCGGGGTGAACGGCTCAGGTAAAGAACTCGCGGTCGACGCTGACGAGAAGCTACCGGTCGACGAACCGCAAGACATGCCCTGGCCGTGTAGAGAGAAGTCCTCACCGAAGCCCACTTTCAAACCCATATGCATAGTATCCATCACTGTGGATATCTGGAGAGGCTCGGGAGCAAGGATCGGGATCCAAGGGGGAAGCTGTCCGCGGCGGCAAGAAAAGATAGCGTGCGTTCAGCGTCCAAGGTTGTTAGACGGGATGGGATGGACGAAGAAGCTCCAAGGAGTATACGAGGAATGAGGGGATAGATAAATAGATATAACAATGACCAAAGGCAGGCGTCCTTCCGATTAGAGAGTGAAAGAAAGAGTGAGAGCAATATCCCTTGGGACCAACACTAGTCGCAAGGTAGATGCTAAGTTGGGACAGCTCGGCCAATATACTCAGACATCTACCCGCAAGGGTACCTGTGGACGGCAGGAAAGGACGGAGAAAGGAATGGGAGAAACGCGTACGTAGTTAGAGGAGAGGCGTCTCTTTAGAAGTACCGCCGGTACATTGGAAGAGATAGAGGACATGGAGTACATAGAAGACATGGAAGACATGGAAGACATGGGGAAAGGATAGACACTTAGTAAAGTACATAGTAGGTCGTTGTCTTCAAGCCACCAGCTCAACATGAAGACGGGGCCCATTAAACCCATTTCTTGCATTTGTCGCAACCTCTACTCGGTTGGGTAGACAAGTCGACCTTTTACATTAGGGCCCAAGTCGTCGGGTCAAGTTTGTAACATGAATCCTTGAAAAAGTGACAACCAACACACATGACCTGTCAGCCACTATGTTTGGATCTTGGTTCCCGACTGGGGGCCCCTATTAAGTAATTTTAGAAATTTAGAAAACACATGCAGTAGAGCTCTATGCAGTACGGTGGGCGACAAACAAGCCAGCCAGTAGCGGTAGCAAGCACCCAAAGCGGTCAACAGACCCTTTCTAGATTAAGCACGGAGGTTGATCAATCTCGCATGAGCATGAGCATAAGCACGAGTACTTCGACCTGGAGCATGAACATGAACATGACTCTAGGTGGCACGTATGGCGCGATATGCAAGACAAGCGTGTTAAAATATTCTCTCCCCCCCCCTTTCCTCCCCCTTCTATTTCAATTTTCGGTGGCCCGTTCAACACCACCAGGAGCGTAGAGCCGGTCCTCTTCGCCATATGGAATGGGATTCAGGAATGGAGAATATAGCCCCGCATCGTGCTTTTCGCCAAAGGTTCGTCATGGATAAGACATCGTCTGGCGAGAGACATGGCGTCCCTAGCCAACTAACGACCATTGAGCAATAAACACTAGACATTGGTTGGGTTAGAGGGTACAGTTTATCGCCTATTTACACAGGATATAGGTACTCGTCCCTAGTCTACTAATGGACGAACCCACATGAAAGAGCTGGGTCCATAGAGACTATTCCCAAGAGAGCCACTGTATGTGATGTCAAGTCTCAGGATTTCAGGAATCTCTCTCTAAGTGTTAAAGTCAAGAGACGTTACGTGACGAGCTGTAATGAGGTAACCGTGATTTTTGCTCGTTGTCGCTTCTACCTACTGATTAATCAATAACTCGCGTACCTTACCTGGTTTCAAGCTAGTGATAATTGGAAATTGAAGATGATCAGATTGCTGATGATGCGATAATACGGTAATACGCACGAAAGAGGTGACTAGATACGCGACGAGGTACTATGTAGACAATTGTGAGATCCAAGCTAGGGTTACTGATCGCGCGAGCTCATACTTGGGCCTATTCAGGCCAGGAAAGGGATCTTGGCACTCTTGTTCCTGATTAAGGTAAACTTTTAGATGCTGTTCCTAGTGACGATCGTATTTCTCCTCGTTCAAGACGTCCAGATAGTGAATCCCGTCGAACTAGAGTTCTTGCCGATGTTTTAGCTATAAGTCAGGGCCGTCCGACGGCGTCGCCCTACGAGCCTCTAAACAAGGGGTGTGCCACGCAGGGGCATCACGCAGGGGCAAACGTCGCCAGTCTAAAGCAGGAACGGAATTTATTCTTTAAGTAGATATTGATATAGATGTCTCAAGAATGCGATTGTTGTCAAAGCGCATGAATGGTGGATGATGGTAATGTGGTGTTGATGGCTGAGCCCTGAGTCTCGAGTCCTAAGTTCTGACAAGAAATCGAGAATCGAGACTCGAGAGTTGTGATACATACATAGCACACCTTACCTCTCTCGCCACGAGTTACTTCAATGTCAGAAACCGATCGGTCATGCGGTTTGAAGGGTTACGTCCTGTCAATACTCATTAAACCAACTCCAAGGGGCTCGAAAAGGGCAAACATCCATTCGCTTTATTACACAGTAGGCAGATATATTGAAATTCTCAGACGGTCTGCTAAGATCCACATGTTACCTGAGAAATGGGAATATCGCCAATAAGGTAGTGTTTTCGTATTTGTAAACATCCGAATTAAGTCCAACATAGTATGGTAAGATCTACGGTAAGAGAAATCCCCCCCCACTGATCTACGAAGCGATGGCAATGAATAAAGCTGAATACACTACTACTTACATCCCATATTACGGAGTGCTATGTAGGTACTTTATGTACGAGGTACGGAATGTTCAAGATCCTGGTTATGAACTTATGGAACTTCGGGGTTCTCAGCTGCACATTGTTGCATAACAAGGTATGTTCTCTCTCTTTACGTATTATGTATTGTATTATTGATACTTTTTCCTTCATTCTATTTGGCATAAATACGTACTAGACCAAGAATTTTTATGTGAGGCTGTTCTAGGCTGCGTACCATGTCCTTTCACGCCGCAACGGCCAACATCGTACTCAAGCCACGTACATAGTATCTACCTACATACCGTTCCTGAATCCTAAAATATGTCTTAGAGGGAACATTTTACAGCAGCTGGTCTGACGAGATGACAGCATATCGCGACGCTACTGCGCAGCGGACTTCGGTTATCGGTTGCTACTCTGCGCCTAGGGAACGAGAGGCACAGCAAAGTCAGGTTCTCTTCTTCGAATAAACTGTCAACGCCAACAAATACTCCATCAAAATGTAGATGAGCGGTATAACTTTTCGTCTACATAGTAACTTACTTATGACTATGTTCATAGGAAGGCCGCTCTATTCCTAATAATGGTGTACAGTACAATATGATGGCCCACCCGGAAATGTTAGCAGCGTGTTAGTATTGTTAGTGCTACGCACTTAATACCTCGAATGAATGATGACCTGTGACTGGACGTATCTTGAGCAGGTTGGTTAGGGAGTTAACGAAATTTCCCCAGCATCGTCCAAGGGTACGCTGCATGCTTGACTTCGTGGCGCTGTCGACCCTTGGCCTATACACTAACTACCTCTACCCTGGTCCATGTTAAATTTCTGATTCTCATCGCAGGATAACTACATCATCATAACTTGTTTTCTATCGTGTAGTATCATTCATAGGCATAGGCGAAGGTATACTACCTGTACACTATAGCCGTTCCTCGCTGTCTATGTGGCTTGCGACAGGGTATGTACACCACCATACTCACACAATACGCACGCACACACGCACACACTTTTATCATCTATATCTCACGAACGACACACGGCACAAAATTCAGACATGATCTCGACTGTCGCGCCGAATATCCTACCTACCCTGTTCACGTTCTTTCTAAATCTTCTCAGACCTCTTAAACATTGCCCAGCCTCTCTTTCCAGACCATGGTGGAAGATCCCGCCCATTTTCGAGAATTTAACTCTTCATATCTCTAAATACATGGTTAGCCTTCGCCCTAGATCGCGATCGTTACCAGTTTGATGTTGCCCCTATCCTTTAAAAGATGCCCAGTCATTCTCCTAGTCTATCAGCCTTTAAGCATACCTACTATACTATACATCATCAGAGAATCAGATATACTAACTATATATTTCAATATTAAAGCTAATAGCTAACTATATGGCATGTTGGTTCAAACGGGCATGGCTACGCGGCTTTGTGGGCAACCCAAAATTCTATGTCACCTAATTATTTATCGGGCCCGAGTGGGCTCATCATCATTCAGCTTTCGTCCGAATGGATTTGCCAGACGGGTCTGACGAGATCTGCGGGTTTCAAGTACAAGCTAACTAGGTATTAATTCAAGCAAACACAGCTAGCCTAAAAACAACCTGACAGCTGTAAAAAAAAAAAAAAAAAATCGAGCTAGTGTCTCTTTCGAGTGTTGTATAGTCGTCGATTCCTAGACACAGCTTATCCATTCGTGACTCAACGGTCAATCATCTCAATAGATGTAAAAAGTCGTGTTCCCTCCACCGCACGTCTAGACATCTTGAACGACAGGCCAGCCAGTGTTCAAATAATAGACCAAGGGGTAACATGTACTACATCGTACTTATCGACTATAGAACAACTCTGCAGCCGTATGCCTACGCCACTCGGTTCAGCGATATCAATAATACATGCGAGATGCTTGCGCCTCGACGTCTCTCTCCCGCTCTGAAGAACTTAATAAATGGCTAGTATGATTCGACCAGGGACCTGTCACCTGCACCTAAACCCATACTAAACCCCTGAACTCGCCGATCTCTACCTCATTAATCGACCATAGGACGATGTCGTTGTAGCCGCATGTCAACCACAGTCATTAACAACAAGCAGGAATATACCTGGTATCACAAGGCCAGAACTGACGGATCATATTATAAGCGCGGATTTATTTTTTTTACTGTCTACGAACCTCGTCAGTCTGAAAACAGAAAAGGAAACAAGCGAACGATCAGGGCCAACATAGGGGAGGCAATTCTTGACCACGAATAATTAAGAGTTTTAAATGAAATGTTAGGTAGTTACAAATTCACTTTACAAAGTCGATAATTTAAGCTGACACCCGCATATCACAAATAACGAGCAGTTTTCTGTTATAAAAGCGCTTGTTCATCGTATGTCACATATCAACGCACCTTAACTATCACAATATAGGTAAGTAGGTACTTTAGACCTACCTTCTTCCGCTCGGACTTCGCATTCGTCGGCATTTCAACGTCCTTCTTGTACATTTTCACACAACATCTATTAAGCTCTTAGAGAACAAGACTTAATCAAATATGTTCATGTCTCTACCTTTTATTTTATGCAAATATGTAGATGAACTGGGCCTACATTTTCGAGGACAGAGTAAGATGATAAAATTTACTATATTATACCTTTTATTCAACGTGTGGGCATCGTAGGCAAGACGTCGTTCATGACCACGGAAATTTCCTATTCTACCAACAGCTGACGCCTAGAAACGCAGGCGGACTCCGATTCTACCCAACATGAACGGGGACGCTAAAATACCTGTGTTGGTTAGTTTCTTTGACTATAATGCTAGGTTGAGTGTGATAATAGTCTACCATCTTGTATAGAAAATAGTTGCGTATCATTAGATACCGGTATTGGGCTGATTAGCGAATCCGGGGTTTTAATCATATTATTTTTATTTTCTCCTTGCTATGATACTTCCCGTAAAAGAGGTAGCAAGAAGGGAGAAGAGCAAGAGCCGGCTTGACTCAACCTATTAGATACCTGCCTACGCCAGGACTCCGAACTGATCTCTAAATCGAACTTACCTCATATTGAATATGACCTGTATGCTGCATAAATTAACAGCCTTTGTAATATCGTGCATGAACTCGTTAGGTTACCTAACTCCAGGCTGGCAGTACGCGCCCCCATTCCAAGGTAAGATAGACCGAGACTTAGAAGCCTCGAAGAGTCGCAATATGCGGCCAATATTTCTCAGAAAATGAGATATTACACGGAAGTTACAATATATGTAATCGTCGGTGGAGATCACTCCCGTAACCATGGGTGAGAATATTGAGTTATTTTCAATATAAAAGCCTGGCTGGGTCTCTGTCAGAAACAAGCTTCGCACGATAGGTCTGATCATCAATATATTCGATCCATTCTTCGACTTTTACTTTAAATATACCACCTTCAAGCAACTACCTACACAATAAGCAACATTTCTATTATTAAACCACACCATGTGCAAAAGATATGTGAATTACTACCGGTGCCCCGGGTACCACGTAGCAATTACAATAGACGAGCCGTGTGGACTTGAGAGTTGTCGAAATAACAATCCAAACGAGCAAAACCAAAACCTTGGAGGTTACATCCGTCGAGAAGGATACGATACCAGAATCTGCCCTACATGCAAGGTGGAGGACAGGAGTTAACCGATGTTATAAATATCCAGGTAAGCATCAACTTAAGTTTTTTTAAAAAAAAATATTATAAATTACCATCTAACATACCTGTGTTTTCACCTATCAGTACGATGAAAAGTCTCAATAGGATTCGCGTTGGGCTAGGGAGGTACACAGAAAACGTTGGTTCGGTTAAGTGAGTTAGTATGTAAAGTATTATTTGTTACCGATCCATTGGGATCTAATAGTTATACAACTGTTTTTATTTCGAGAAATACTCAGCTCTTAACACTGATGTTCAAATTACTCTTGAAAACGAAAAAACCCCGTAATTAGACGATCTGGTGAAATTGTTTCTTCTCATCGTGTCCTTGATTCTTCAACCAAGGATGGAACAAGTTACATCGTAAATCTGATTTCTTCTCGCTTGTGTTGTAGAATATCTTGTAGCCAAGATCCGATTAACAGGGACCTAATTCTATTGGTCAAAATCTATTCCGTCCAAGTGACAAGGCGTATGCGTCGCTGGCTGGAAAGTTCCGCTGATCTGCTGGAGTTATATAAACCGCAGGCTACTGCAAGCAGTGCAGATGTTTTCATCAGATAAAGTTCTCCATAGGGCGACATGCAGGAGCAGGATCGCAAGCCATAGATAGGTATAGGAGGTACGATTTATCTGAAATTGTTGAGTGGTGACGTTGTGCTTCCTATACCATTGGATGATGTCGCCTCTAAGATCTCCACCATAAACGTGTAAGTGTTTGTGAGGTCACGATAGACCTGAATATGAGGCACTTACATGTCTAGGTACTAGAGCATAATTAGATTAGTATCTCCTCTCATACCCATGATGCCTATCCGCTTGGACGTGGTGACTACCCAGCTTGACGCCTCGCCAGAATGGACAAACACATCTTTTCATCTAGCTAACCCTTTCACGTATCGAAGAAATTATTTTTTGGAGGGATTCTCTATGAATTATTTGTGGCTTAGGCATACTATTATTACTTAACAAGATCCTATTCAAATTCCACTCAGGGGTCTTTAAGTTGCAGCTGGTATAATAATAGATCCGTAAAGAAATGCACGGGCACAGTTCTTATACCGGGACGATTCCAATACAGCAGCGAATTCAAGGCGACCAACGGCCTGTATACACCGCGGCCATATAAGCGAAATATAAGTTGGATGAAGATCTATACCCTTAGAGTTACTACAGGCCGCCACCGATGCCCGTAGCCGATGACTTTCCTGGAGTGCTCTAAAGCGGAAGCCCCCAATCGCCGTAGACGTACCGGATCTTGCATACAACGTTCGCCTGGTCGCTAGTAAGTGTGCTGAGAGGTATCCACCTCCTTATCCTCGTGATCAACTGGTAGACTGACTTTTCTTTTTCTTTTTCTCTATCCGTAGCTGGGGCTGGATACTAGTTATGTGGACGTGACTCGTAATACACTATACTCGAGGCGAGACATACATATGTCTTCTATGCCTCCTCATACTATGGACTTGTCCTGCTATTCGTCGCTTTCCAAGCTTTACCCTCATTGCCCATTGACAATCGTTATTATTCAGGCGATGTCGTCGAATGTTCGTTTTATTGTTACATTGGACTCTATGTAGTGTTCCGTTGTACAGATACGGCAAAGCAAGACCCAGGCATGCACCGAACATGCGATCCTTGATGATACGGCCGAACTACGGTACTATCTGACTCATTGTAGTTGCTGCGCCGGCGGGCCGCTTGGCTGTTCCGAAGTTCTGGAAATCCCAACTGTACTCAATATTTCCTCACCAAGGGACATACCGAGCCATGAGGCACATTTCTATGGTACGTAGGAAAGAAGAGAAGAAAAAAAAAACTCACATGTTGATTATTCACAAATTCCGGGCGTTATTTCATACCTTTTTCCAATTTTGGATAAAACCATCGGCATAGTGTTGTCGAACTTTAAGGGGGGAAGGGTCTTGCAGCCCATAACATCTACTACAATTATGTAACAGTAGCTCAACAAGTACCAGATATCAGGCTCTCTACCTGTGATAGATTTCTAATGACAATGCGTATGTATAGTAAGTTGCCTTGCTTCTAGCATGCACCTTGGCATGAGACGCCTTGTAGAGGCAGAGCCAGAATATTGTTTGATGTACAAGTCTTAGAGTCCCCAGTTCGTACATGAAAAAAAAAGCCTCTTAATTCAAAAGCTATTATTTCGTAATAGATTATCTATTTCGAGCTTGAAGAAGTCTGAAGAGTGGGATCAATTTGCGCCTGACAGACGCCCTGCTGTTTTGAAGTTGAAGTTGTAGTCCTCGACTTACGATTACCAACAAGCAACAGTATAGAAACAAATTCATCCGTCTACGGAGCTAGCATCTCCGCGAGTAATCATATAGCTTCCTACGCCTATGCAAGTATCGCCATCGATGGTGTGTTGGTTGATAACGTCTTTACACATGTCGCTGACAGCACGGGGGTCGCCCGATTTCGCTGAAGCACCGAATTGATGTACCATGGTATCAATCATTATCCAAAATCAAAACAAAGCATTGTCATGGCTATCCTCTTCCCCTTGTTCGATAATGATACTATGTTCGGCATCGTGAACTCTCGCAGCGTGCTTTAGAGATGAGTTCTAATTTTAGTTGGCTAATTACTTTATAAACAAATCTTTCTAATCTGTTCTAGGTATAATACTATTTCTTCTGCTGGGACGTCTGATCCCGGCATTACCGTGACATCTCCGGTTCGTCATGTCAAGGATTTAAAGATTTACCGAGTGGATTCGAACTTTTGTCGGCCACGCAGAACCCTTTAAGACTTTGACTTGGCTCCACGAGTCCTCGTGCTTTTTGATCGATGTGCCGCTCCGGAAGAGGTCGCCGTGTTAATAGCGTGTGAGCTAGAAAAGGACCTTGGGTTATTTCCATGCTAGTCTAAATTTGACGTACCGAATGGCATCGCTAAACCTGACTTCCACATTTCGTAGTTTTACTCGGATCTCAGAGGGAAGAAGAAAAAGGAGTAAATAAAGAAAAATACCCACCGACCTGAAGAACTTTATTCTTCTTCCTTCTCGAAAAGTGAAAAGGATTTTACAGGCGTGAACGTATACCTTCTCGTTAGATAGGAACATCTAACATTGAAGGTAAGAGTCAGGTAGAAAAGTTCAAGGGGGGTATTTTTTTTTTCATGGGTCGAGTGTGGCACGGGAAAGTCCTTTTCGGATCCTAGACCTTCCGGTCGTCGTGTGGAGGCTTCTATACCGTGTAGGCGTTAATTCTATGCAAGATCTCGCCCGAGTCCGAGATACCTAGCCTACTAAACAACGAATCGAAAATTGTCTTCGAGGGGTACCAGTTTGAGCCATGACACCTTTACCAAGCGATTCACAAGGCTGGTAGAGATAGATAGGTATTGAAAAAATTGTACAAATTCGCTGTAGAAGCCCTGACTTTGACAAGGCGCTCGAGGACGCACGCACTAAGTAGAACGAAGGAACGAGAGAAATGGCGCCTATACTCTGTTCTCGCAGGTAGTGCCGCCCGAACTTGATACTATGTCGCACAGCATGTCTGCCGACGATATTGATATGTAGGTAGGTATATTATCGCTCGAAGCGCGGCGGCGTAGTACCATCTTGAGATAGCTTGCATTCGATCGGTATTACACCGACGATACCGCAGCATCGTCGAAGGATCATCCCTCATGATATTCTCGTGCTATTCAGCCTCAAAAATTTCGCAGCCATGGCAACGTCGACAGCTCGTTAGGACCCAAACAGCGAGGCATCCTAAAAGTAGAGCTTTAGAAAGGCGAAGCCTTCTCTAGTCGATAAGTTGGTGAGATTTTCATTACGTACGGTCTCGTATTTACACGGGCCGGGTTTCGTTTTTTTTTTCGGGAACCGCACACGATGACCTTCGCGAGACAATAAAAGCAAGCATAAATATGATAGCTCAGTTTTGACTTAGCATGTGATTATCAAGTTAGAGCCAGACACTTGCTAACGCGAATAAGCCATGAATTGTGACAAAGTCCGCAGCGCTTATTTAGAATAAATTTGCCGATCCGTCTCTTTTCGCCGCATACACATGGACAAGTACCGACTAAGATTCAGCGAAGGTATTCGAGCTCTTCTCATAACTTACTGGGTGTCGTAGCTGCGACGGGGATTTGTAGGGCAAACGGGGCGGTGTAACGCGTTAGGAGGTAGGTAGATGAACATTTAGACGGGGATTATGGCATATTGGGGACGTCCTGGGAATCCTTGTCATGAATGTCGCCATCACATTGGATACCGATCATCTGGATCGCGGTTATTTCTGAACTCTGCTTATCCTAGAGCGGCGCTGTCTCCGTCACCGTCACCGTCATCAATACCGTCCATTGCTTCCTGCATTTCTTGTTCGCTGGCCTCCAGCCCGGAAGAGCTCATGAGTTTGCTGTCCTTATCCTCGGCTGCGGCTTGATTAGTCGACGAGAACACACCGCCTCGTGGCGTAGGAATAGGAGGGGGGAGGTTGTTGAGTTAGAAGAGGAGCAGGATCACTTACTTCTCGGTTCTACCAACAGGTTTTCTTGCACCTCGCAGTCTGTCAGCGTTGATCCCTCGCCGACCTCGCTTCTTTTGCCTAAGATGCACCGAGTCAATTTGCAGCCTTTGCCGACTACCACACCATCCATAAGCAGGCATTGGAACAACTTGGCGCCTTCCTTAATCTGGCAGTTCGCTCCAATGACGCTCTCCTTTATCGATGTCTTTTCTTCCACCGTGACATTATCGGCAATTAGGCAGTCCTGTCTAGTGATAGTCGTCCGTGGCTTGACGCCCTCGGGGTAAGCAACATTTTTGAGGTGGGCGAAAGGGGATGCAGCCTCGGGACCGACCTCCTCGATGGACGGGAGCTTCGCAAGTTGCAGCGATACGGAAAGGAGAAGCTGGGCGGTGTCTACCCGACGAAGCAGCGGTGCATCCGCACTTGTAGGGTGAAGATATGCCAGAACCGGCGGGATGGAGGATTCTTTCGGCTTAGCTAGTAGTCCATCACCTCGTCTCTTTCGGACATCCGCGGGTGAAGATGTCTCATAAGTTTCTTGTGCTCTCCACGGCGAATGTGGAGGACTCTCGCCTACGACATCCGCGCCGTCACGCGTCAAGCTCTCCGTCTCTGGTCCTTCGCTTAGGCCCTCAATCACCCTTTTCATCCCTAACTTCTCGAAAAGCCCCGTTTCCCAACTCGCTTTTGCCCACCACCCGATGACGTCTTCACCAATCGTCTCCAGACGCTCATTTTCCCGAACCAATTCTAAGATCCACTTGGGTAGTATATAGATATGCGCGTCTCGATGAGTTGTCAGCATCCTAAGCCTAGGATGACTTCGTAGCAACCCGTGTCGCATTGGAAGGCCCTTTTTCTCGTCCATGAGATCGTTGAGTGAATCCTTGGGCATAGAATAAGTCAGGTACGAGAGATATGGAAGCAGTGAATCTTTGGGTGTAGGCACTGCGGGCGTGGTTATTGGAGTCGTGATAATAAAGTCCGTCTCTTCTCCCTTAACAGGATTTACCGATTTGGTCTCGTACCATACACCCAGACCGCCATTGCAGTAGGGAGGCTCGCCATCGCCTAGGAGGTCTGCGAGACTTGCTGCCTTAACCATCCACGCTTGCAAGAGCTTATCGCCACCTAGTTCGCACACAAGATCACACGGCAAGACTACGAAATCAGAAGTGACAAGATCTCGAATCTCGGGAAGTCGTAGTATTTCCGCAGTGCCTGTGTTCTGGTCTAAGTCATTGGGCGCAACCAAGTCCGGGCGCGGATGAGGCAGGCCAGTAAGGAATGGATTTGTATTTAGTGCCGCCGTAATAGCATCAGAAGCAGAAGGAGGGCATATCAGAGTAATGTCTGAGATCTATTAGCGTTGCTGGAGGTCAGCATGGAGAATAACCGATCGAAACCCATCGGCGGAGTGGCGCTCGACCCTATTCCAGCATACTGTACAGATCTATCACATTGCTTTCAGGAAGGAAAGGAATAAAGAATGCTCTTACTTGTAATTCCAGTACGATAACAGAAATCAATAGGGTACCAGACCATTGGTCGGTTGGCGATAGGCAACAAGGCCTTGGGGTTTTCGTCTGGGTTTGATGTGAAGGTCGGGAATGAGGATCCAGGCCCGCAGAGGATGAGGGCCTGTAGGCCCGTCGCAGGCATGGATACAGCGTGGGGCATCCTGAGCCTTGAGGATATGCGGCCGAGACTAAGGCCCGAGACTGAGACCGAAGTCTAACGTAGGGACCTATGAAGTGAAGATATCGGAGATGAAATGTGATAGTTGTTTCTGTTAAGTAGACTGTTAGATACTAAGATATTGTGTTTGTTGTATGTTATATCAGGTACCAAGTTATTGTTAATAAGTTGTTTGTCATGTATAGAATCTTACGAAACCGAGTGTTAAGTTTGGTCGGGCTTGTTTAAAGAGAAGTAAGTTGAGGAATATTTACAACGTAGGATGAATAATTCTTTATAGATGTGGTTTTTTTTTTAAACTGAGTCATAGAGATAGGTACCTACCTCATACCTCATATCGGTATATCGATAAGATGTAAATGCATTAGCGAACAACTTCTATGTACCTGTTATCACATGCGTGTATGTAGTGTACGTGTAAAGTCATATATGGTATACATTTAACAGAGGTAACCTACCTTGTCTTAATGTACTATGTAGTATTTCGGTGAACACCCAATCATATTTAAATATCGGCCTTGGCTGCTTACGTTGTAGAACGGGTGTATCGTTCCCCCTCCAACCAATGAAAATACCTTAGTACACTATACATGTACCTACCTGTGGTACGGAGTACATTGATGCACTTTATCAACTTACGTAAGTATTCTTACTTCCATCTAAGTACCTGGTAGCAGGGAAGTCAAATCGGTTCCGGCGGAGAACATCAACCAGCCACCTCGTTCGTTACACTTGTACTTGGGCACTTTTGCTTCATTTCATAGCTCGACATCTATTAACCACAACTATTTTATTCAAACAACAGGAGCTCTTTACACGTAGCGCACCCTCATCCAATCCGTCATTTCAAGGCTATCATTCGATTAGATATTGCTATTTTCCCAACCCACTTTCTTTTCCTTCTTTTCTTCTCCCCGGACCCGTAACATCTTCAACTCTCTCCGCGCGTACACGGTCCTATCTATACCTACGGGATACATACTATTCCGTGTATACTACTCCGTACATACCATACATACCGCCAGTTTTCGTTCCTAATTTCCCCCCCTTGGCATCCGTACTTAACCTATCCACGTAACCACGATCCAAGCTTCTCGGATCACGGCCGAAATCCTTGCGACGTGATTTGCATTGCCCGAAAAAAAAAAAAAAAAAAAAAAAAAAGAGACCACAATCTGCTCCACCGCCGCGTGCGACGCATGCCAGATACCGTCTTGCCATGATCTTACTTGGATAAATCAATGTCGTCGTCGTACGAATCCTCGGGATCTCGCCGGAGGGGCATCTGGGGCCACTGGGTTCCTCTCGTCGTCACCCTCACCGTCGCCACTGTTGGTGTTGCTGCTTGGGCCTGGAGCCAACGGTCCAACGAGCAGGAGGAAGAAGAGAGCGATGTCGAACCTGCCGATCTTGATTATGAAAATGCCGACTACGGAGAAAACCCCCCCTATGGCGCAAGTGGAAGAAATTCCCGTCCACCTCCTAGTATTCACCCTTCTTTTCGACCGGACGATGTAAGCTACGGCATCGGCGATGTACACCCGGAATCGGGCGGGGCCACGGCCGGATGGGACTCGCAGGTCCCCGGTGCTCAGGGGCGTACCTCGAGCCCTCAGCAGTTTCTCTCCAACGCCGGCAAGACAATAGCTGCGGGCATAACAGGAGTTAGCGCAGCGTTTAATAACACGCTGGCTGCTATCAAGGAGGGCGATAATAGCGCTTACGCCGACCATGAAACATGGTCCGAGGAAGCCGAGGCTCGAAAGGAGAAGTCGCCGCCGCCGTCCCAGTCTAGAGACCCCAGTAAGCGGCGGAGGACTGTTGCGATCGTGGTCTCGGCAGATACCAACATGGACGTCCTTGAGACGGGGGAATTTCACGAACATGCTGTACGATGTCGCCTCTTTCCAAAAAAGAAAACTCCCCCCCCTACATGATATATGCTTGCTAACCGACTTGTAGTCTATCCTCTCCCACATACCCCGAAACACCGATTTTTCTAAAATTAAGTTGTTCATCCTGATCTACGCGCCGGGCCTCAAGGACTCAACCCTTGAAGCTTCGGTTAGTAATCTACCTCCAGCATCTTTGAGTTCGTCATTCTCAAACATCGCGACCGAGCAAGCTCAGACACCAGGAGAAGAAGTGAAGAGCCCAGTGTATGTAAAAACTTTCTATCTATAAGTGGACATGAGGTATGCTAATATTTGTACTAGACTGAATTCCGCCGCCAACACACCTTTCAACCTGATGTTCTCACAGGCACAGGCTCTGGTGGAAAAGGAACCGATGATTTTGCCATTTACCTCTCCTAATGGTCACGTGCATATTCTTCGTCACCTACAACCTGAGGTCGTATACTTACAAGAGTCGCTAGCTGGTGAAGATGGAAGTGCGATTACCCAGCTGCAGACTTGGCTTAAGTACGATGTTATCCTCGTCGTCGGGGCTGATGGTGGCCACGGCGGGCTCGCAGATAGCGAATCAGAGGCTGAAGCCCCGGAGAAGAAGAAGAAAGATGAGAAGGATATATGGTGGCAGCGAGAGGAAAGGGTCGGAAGAGGGAGAGGTGTGATTGTGGTTGACAGCCAAAAGGTGGGCGACGACTGGGCACGCCGGGTTCAGGGCAAGGAGTAATACGATATATGAAAAAGAAAAAACCTTTTCAACGACGGTGACACGAGTATGCTAAGCATATATGAACTGATGGTTTTTTTTGTTGAGGATTTGAAAGTGGAAGCTTTGATGTTAGGTTACGTCCTGTTATAGCGACAGATATATTATTTCCCCCTTTTCTATGACGCCCGGGGTGGTTATGTTCAATACCTACAAGATACTAGGAAAGATTCAAGTTACATGTAATAAAGGTGCGGTTCTCAGGTGGTTATCCCTTTGGTATATACCTACTCTATCAATAATGTTCATCCCTAATGAGGTATATATGGACCTACCTAGGTAGTATGAATGTAATCTTTCTCGAGATGAGGACTTGACATCATACATGTACACCGTAGGCTCCAGACGGCGTTATCCATACGAAAGTACAAAGGTCTAGGCCAAAAGTCTCTAATATCTATATGAGAAAGGTACCTATTTATTAAAGCTATAGAGCCTATAGGGCAACTCAACCCCTAATATTACCTGTACGCATCTTTGACCCGCTTTTATAGAGCACTTTGCTAGACTCCTGAATGTGCGAGACTTTTGGCCTGGACCTTCATATTGAATATCGAATACTTCACCCTTCGTTATAGACATAGTTATGTACTATACGAAGTTTAAAGATTCTAATATAAAGATTTAAAAAGGTCGCGCCACAAAATATGAAAAAATTGGGCTGTGCAAAAGTGGCTTTCCACCTCCAATTAAGGAATGTTTTTTGTTTCTCAAGGCACTTGAGTACTAGAATTATACTTTACTATGTATCTAGCCCCTACCTTCAATTGGAATTAGCGATATTATGCCAGAGTCGAAGTCCAGATCAACTTCATCAATCGGTACATATTAAAATCGACCCCACACAAAGACTTCATCTACATACCTTCAATTCAACATCTATCTCCCATACTACTCTTAATATTCACCCTTCATACATCGTCGCATACCGCCGGAGCATCTTTCACTATAATCATACATCAAAATTAAGAGTCGAATAACTTCATCGATAATTTCTTCCCTGGGTCTTCGGCGCATCCAATTGTATTTATCCAATCCTTTACGCCTTCGCTTTAATCACGTCGCGATCAAATGTTAGCGGCAAACAATCGTCTACTCATACTTCGTAATTACATCTCGGTCCCGGGTTTTCGCAGCTGTCAATTGAGCATCACTTAGTCGCCTAGTTCCTCGGTGCCTTGGTGTCTCATAGCGCGCAGAGCCCTGCGTTCGCAGCCATGGCACCTGTTGTCGCTGTTCCTCCGCCGCCTGCTCCCAAGATCAAACGACCACCACCACCCGGCATCCAGACAAATGGCGTATCTTCATCCAACTCCTCTCCTTCTCCGAATATGTCCGCAAAACGTCCGCCACCTGCAGCAGCCAAGCAGCAGCAACAACAGGCATCGAACTCGATCACTGCAAATGGCATCAACGGAAATGCCCATCGGCCCGGTCTAGCCCGTTCAAGACGCGACACGGTTAACCAAACGACGGGACGCCATCAGAGAAATAATCTTTCCCTGAGATCGGCCACGTTGGCTCCTGATACATCACTACAGCATTCGTTTGAACCACGTCCGGATGGTACGCAGCCACGCTACAGTATAATCTGTATCGGCCTCTAAGTTACTAACGTTAGAGTAGTTATCACTGATTCTTACATCCTTAAAAAATACGCCGGCCAACCTCCTTCCCTCATCGTACACCTCCACGCTACTCATTTTCGGTTCGACAAGCAGGACAGCGTCTTCCCGTACAAATCCCCGATGAAGCTCTTCCTAGATCACGTCAGGAGTCGAACAGTACCCCACGATATTTTACAAGAACTTAACGAAGCCGGGGTCATTTTCTACGAAGGCTGTCTAATAGTTCAATTACATGATCATAAGTCGGCCACGCAGACCAAGGATGTTGCCCGTCCGGCGATCAAATCTCGTTCGGAAAAGCCATCGTCCATTCATAACTACAATCCTTACATCACACCCTCCTCGTATGGACCGTTTCCGAAGGAGAGTGCGGAAACCGGGCCCAATGAGCATGAGGTAAAGCCTGTAGAGAACAGCTCTGTCGACAAGGAGAATATGCCAGCGCCTCCCGCACCTAGCGATGGACAGAAAAGCAAGACGCCTCCAGAAGTCAAAGTATTCACGGTCGTCCTCCACCCAACCCCTCAAAGTCTACACGTAGATCTGATGATCAAGGCATCAATGCCGCCCGGATCTGGTGAAGCTAAGGCCGGCGCCGATTCAAGCGCTATACCGCCCACTCCGATGTCCGCCGTCCCTCCTACTCCGACCACAACTGCAGCGGGTATGCCAGCTCCGGCTAAGAAGCAGAAACGTGAAAAAACAGAATTACATGGGGGCAACATATACGCTGCAGAGGCGCAGATCCTGCTCGCAACCTCTACTCCACTACACTTGGACGTCCCCAAGAACAAAGAGGATGCTATCATACTCTTATCAAAGAGCATGACTGATCCCAAACATTCTGAACCGCCGCCAAAACCGAAAACTCGGAAACGGACAGTGGCCGAAAGGGCCGCCGATGAGGCGTTGGCCGCAGAGCAAGAGAAATACATGCTCACCTATGATGAGCGCCGGTCGGCCAATACTGGCGGTGCTCAGGCCGGTGCTGACGACGCCGATAGCAATGGACAATCCGGAGCAACTCCCTTTGAGCCTCGGTTCGAACGATTCAAGGTTCTCGCTGATATCAAGAGTGCGCATACCGCCAAGAAGGAACAGGAGAAAATTCGACAAGCAGAGAACGAACGCAAGCTTCAAGCGCAAAAGCAGGAACTCGCTCGACAAGCTGAACAAGAGAAGCTCCGCCGCGAAGAAGCTCAACGGCAAGCCCAGTTACGGCAGCAACAACTGCAGCAACAGCAACAGCAGCAGCAGCAGCAGCAACAACAGCAACAACAACAGCAGCAGCAGCAACAGCAGCAGCAGTTGCTGCAGGAAAATCAACGCCGTGCATACATACAACAGCAGCAAGCCCAGCAAGTCCAGCAAGCCCAGGCCCAAGCCCAAGCCCAGGCTCAGGCCCAGGCCCAGGCCCAGGCCCAAGTCCAAGCACAGGCAGCTCAGTCACCCCCGAATACCCAGTTGAACCAGATGCCACAACCGCCTCATGGACATCCCTCGCAGAACGGGTTACCTAACAGCACAGTGCCAGCCCAAGCTCCTCCCAAATTCCCCCGACAGGTCTCGCAACCGCCCGCCTCGTCGCCAGTAGCTCGCCATAACACTCCGCAGAACATGTCGAGTCCCATGGTCGGAAACGCACCCATGCAGCATACAAACTCGGGCATGGGAGCAAGTCCTCCGAGACCGTCTTCGGTGGCGCAAGCACACGGACCCATGTCGGCGCCGATGGCTGTCACCGCATCGGCAAGAGGCAGTCAACAAAGTCATCCTTCCAACACGCCTCGCATGCCAAGCGCGACGCCGCAGATGGCGCACGGCACTCCGATCAACCGGTCCATAGCCACGCCTCGGATTACCCAAGCTAGCCCGCCTCCGGGCATGATGGCCCAGAACTCCCACGTGGGACAGATGCTCATGGGTAATCAAAACATGGGCCAGGCTGTGCCGAACCAGTTCTTAGCCGCCGCCCAAATGGCTGCACAACAGCAGCGTCAACGGATCGCCCAGCAGCATCAGCAACAGATACAAGCCATGCAAAACGGTGGAATGAGCGGGCAAAACTCGCAAATGCACAACCCAATGATACAGCAGCAGCAGCAGCAGCAGCAGCAACAATATATGCGTCAACAAATGATGATGAATCAGAACCCAGCTCAGCTCGCTCAACGGTACCAGCAACAAATTAATAATATGCAACAGCAGCAGCAACAGCAGCAGCAACAACAGCAGCAACAACAACAACAACAGCAGCAGCAGCAGCAGCAGCAGCATATGCAAGGACAGATACCAAGCCAGCAGATGAATAACCCAAATTTCATGAATTCTGGTAACGGCATAAACCAGGCGCAAATGCTCGCCATGCAACAACAGATGCAACAGCTTCAACAACAGGGTCAGCACCCGGGAAACCCACAGGCCCAAATAAGATTGCAGATACAGCAGAGACAGCAACAGTTCTACCGACAGAACATCCACCATCTCACAAGTCGATGGGGCCAGAACATCCCACCGGAAATGCATGATCAGTTCAAGCAAAGCTGTCTTAAGAAAGCGCATGAGACAGTACAGCGGGAAATCATGCAGCGTCGGCAGATGGCCCAGAATATGCAGAACATGCAGAGCATGCAGAATATGCAGAATATGCAGAACATACAGGGTATGCAGGGTATGCAGAACGGTGTACAAGGCGGAATGCAAGGGGGTATGCAAGGGGGTATGCAGAATGGGATGAACGGGATGATGCAGCCAGGCCTGTAGAACAGAGCCCTTGAGCTGAATCGCACTTCTCAAAGTCCAGGCTCGTCTTCGGACAGTTACACGAGCGACGGGAGAGGTAAGACCGGCCCAGTTGCGCGTAGACGGTCGAGGTTTTATGAGTAAGAAGGGCGAGAGATGAATCGGCGTCCAAGTAGAGAGATGGTCCTGATGATGGGTTGATATGGCGTTAAGGGGGGGTATGGGCTAGCATTGTTTATGGGTGTTTCTGCGGAGCTGGGGATGATGGTTCATTTTCGTTATACCCATTAGCTTGGTGAAAGCAGAGGATTCTGACGGAGTGACTTGACAGACGAGAGGAGTTTACGTACCGAAATCAGATCGTTCAAATTACAGCTTTCTCTGCTACCGGGTGCTTATATGTATACATTTACTGAACTAGTAAGATATATAGCTAACCTAAGAAATACTGTGTATGTGAAGCTATCGCGATGCATGTCACGTGAGCGATGGGATTCATGTACATACATAGTACGTTCTAAGGTTGTACCTAAGGTTATGTATTTCCAAGGTTATGTATTTCCAAGGTTATGTATTTCCAAGGTTATGTATTTCCAAGGTTATGTATTTCCAAGGTTATGTATTTAAGAGGTACATGGATGTGGGCATAGATTACATAACGAAGACCTTTATCAAAGTTAGACCTTGAAGAAGCCTATGACGAGTTTTGGTGGAAACCTAACAGCTTCAAATCCCGTCCATCAATAATAAAAATAATAAAAATATTCGGAATAATCTGACTCCTTCATTTCTTACCGCAGTCATCAACTTTCGAGGCATGTGAGCTCTGTATATTGTGACAGGGTCAAGCCATCTCCATTCTGATTAACCCTCGCCTGATGATTAGGTACCTTACCACCTACCTCAAGTAGATGGATGGTAGGCATCCGGTTATTCTCAAGCATCATTTTTTTTTCCCTCTCTTTAATCATCTCCTTTCCTCGTGATCTCGTCACGATTATACATTTCTAACTTCCTCTTTCGACCTCGCTCCTACTCATTATCTGGTTGATTGTATACCTCTTACCTCTCTTACTTCTATAATCCGTTTCGAGGAAAAGGCCTGCGAAGTCCGACTCTCGCGCGCGCCCCCGACCATTCCGATCGCGTCCTTCCTCGTAAATACCTAGTAAAGCCTTGCAAGATGAAGGCCCCAACGATACACGCGGTCGATACCGCATTACTCCTATTTTTGCTCCTGTCGCCTTGGCCAGCTTCGGCTATGTTCAGGTGCAACCAGATCGTTGCAGACAAGCAACGGTTCGATCTTTCAGCTCTAGGCGGCCCGCACTCCGTCGTCACGAGTCGCATAATAGGCGATGATGCGCACAACACCACATATACCGTTGACATCTGCCGTCCTCTGAGGAAGACGGACGAAACCAAGAAGACAGAGCAATGTCCTAACGGTTCCTGGGGTATGTAATCCGTACTTGCTCTTCTCCTTTTTCTAAAAGAAGGAAATACAAGTCACGAGGAGAAAACTTAACATCGTGCTAACTATCACACGCATATTAGTCTGCGCCATCAAACGCATCGGTGATACGTTCGAGACAGCTATCCCTATTGCCGGAAACCTGCGCGACCATGGCGGCCGCAACTTAGATTCCGAAGTCACCCGACTCAGCACCTCAGATTCGCATTCGGACTCCAAGAAACAGGGCCTGCGCCTAGTGTTAAAAGGTGGCTACGACAAGACATTCAGCGGCAAGCCGCGCGAACAAAGGGCTATCATAGAATTCCTTTGCGATGATAATCGTAATGGGACCGAAGGCGAATACGACCCCGCTGATGATAAGTATGAGCCAGGCAACGGTTCAGAGGGCGATGGCGATGGCGACGATAATGGAGATAGCGACGTCGCTGTTATGGCTCGAGCGAATCCGCTTCTATATCGAGCCGAGGATGACGGCAAAGATGGCGACGACAATAACGACGATGACGAGACGCCCAAGGAGGTGCAGCTGGGTCTTCAGGGCGATCCTAGCCTAATTTTTGATAGCTATGAACCGATGAACGACGATGGAAATGTGGACGTGTTGCGCCTGACATGGCTATCTAAATACGCCTGCGAGAAGAGGGATAATGACGAGCCCGGCGACGAACCACCGAACCAAAAGCCCAGCCCTCACTGGGGATTCTTCACGTGGGTCGTCATCCTGTAAGTGCACGCTTGCCCCTTACTCCTAGGAGAGTGCTGAAGGACTAAATATTATGAAACTAATGCTAATCAAAATCCAGCGTGTTTTTCGGAACGGCGGCATATCTCATCTTTGGTTCATGGCTGAACTACAACCGCTACGGGGCTCGAGGCTGGGATCTTATCCCTCACGGTGATACTATCCGCGATATTCCGTACTTGCTTAAGGACTGGACTAGGAGGGTGCTTAACACGGTGCAGGGGACCGGGAGTCGTGGAGGATACAGCGCCGTATAAGCGCAGTAGGCATGGCGGCGTGCTTCATTGTCGACACTCGCAGGACAGTCGGCTATGCTATGCAGAATGTTAGGTAGAACGAGATCCCCCATTCTTTGGCGTTAGGCGACAGGATGAGTTAGCTCAACAGCTGACATGTATGTGGATCGGTTCCTTGTATCATAGGCAGGAAACTAAACAGCCTTCATAATGCAGTTTCGATGTATCGCTTTATCACTATGCATTTATAATGACCTCTCATTAAACGATGGTTGCGGTTGATGATTGAACATACCTGTTCCTGGACAAAGTGCAAGTCAACATTGAGAACAGTAGTGTAGAAGATATGTGAACACAACTGATGCCTACGCTATTCCATAAGGACCCTAAACACTCTAGCTTTTCTAAAGTGATGTTAAAAGGTCCCCTCCTTGCTTGGACTCCATTAGGTACGTAAAAGCTGCAAGAGCCGTAAATGCCAGGTACCTCAGAGATTCAAGCTCAGATGAATAAATAGGGGTACCTAGGTAAGTAGTCTACATCATGATATCTCGATCGCACGCCAATCTTCAAGTCAAAGAATAATTTCTGCCTCGGCGATTAATGTACACAACCTTACGAGCTGTTTTTGCATCATCCTGCCGCGCCCCGTAGATATTATGTGTTGGTGCCGAGATATGATATCGAGTCGTGCTTCATCATAATGACGAGGAGTAGATAGCGGGCCCCCTTTTTTCGCCTCCCTAGTAGGGGTTCCCCCTTTTCCTAATATAATGGGTAGGTCGCCTTGCTCGACCGTGGCTTCACCTCCCCAAATTCATCCGACCAATCTCGCATCCAACCTAAAGGGGAAGAGCAAAACCAGAGAGGAAATTTTGGGTTGGTGACTTCAAAAACGACCGTCACTGACCACACCAGCTCTATAAAAGATGTCGATCGGCGGCACAGGCGGGCACCCAATCCCGGGCCTCAACGTCGGGGCTATGGCCAGTCAGAAGAACGCCGGCCTGGCGGACGATCCGGATCCGAAGGGAACAGCGGCCGGATACGTGAGCTTCATCTCCCTTACCCTCTCTCCCCCTTACGCCACGAATACATATCTGATCACATGTGCGCGCGCGCGCATACGAACAGGTCCCCGACGATGGCGACCAAAAACAGGGCAACGGCCACAGGAAATCCCTCCTGGGCTCCCTCAAAGAAGTCTTCAAGCCAGGCGACGTCAAAAAGAAGCAGCGGCAGCGGCAGCAGGAACACGGCCCGCCCGGATTCGCGGGCGACCCCACGCACGACGGACGGCACGGCGGCGTGGAGGCCATGATCCCGGGTCACCGCGACTTCGACGAGGAGAACGAGGAGGTGGAGGGCAGGCCGTCGCAGAGATACCGCGACGACAGCGGGGGTAACAGCGGCGGCGCTGTGCTCACGTCCGTGATGCCGGGCCGCAGGGAGCACGTGGACAAGGAACGCGGAGGAGGTGTCCTGAACGCCGTCCAGTCCGCCGCTCATAATACGTCCGAAATGCCTGGGGCCTTGAAGAGGGCTGCCGGGGGCTCGAACCCGGAGAGCGCCGGGCAGAGCAGGGCGGGTCCGAATAGTACTAGTTCCGGTGACGGCGGCGACTCGACGACGAGGGTATCGGCATTTGATTCCCGGGGATCTGTTGGACACCAGTTTTCAGTAGGCGAGGCTTTTTTTCTTTTTCCGTCTTTTAATTTGTCTAGTGATCTTCCCCCTTTTCTTGCATCATCGTTAGTCACTCTTCGTTGACACCCCCCTTCTACGTCTAGTCTGAGGGCGCGGTTGGCGGCACAGCGCACAAGATCGGAGGCCCGTTCTCGAAAGACGGCGTGATCGGACGCCACTTCACTGACAAAGGGTCCGTTGGCGGAACTGTACAGGACACGATCGGCCATGGAGATGCTACGAGGAAGGGTGTATGAAGGGTACCTCCTAGGTAAATAAGAAGGTATGGTTTAGTTCAAGGTCTTGTATAACTATTTCAATGGTGGAAGTCTTCTGAGTGAATTTGAATGTTACTTTGATTATAATCTACCTCATGAGTACTGTTGCTACTTGGTGGTATACCGGTATAAGAGGAATCCTATAAGTGCGGTGCGTGTATATTGCCTTGGGAAGTGGCATGAGAATCAGGTAGATGTTAATACCGTAATAACCTCTGTGGATGAATTCCTGAGCTGTAACTTAGACGTCTCCCTCTAAGAGACTACGATTATGAGTATTGTGGCCTTGTGCTAGTCCGCGCGATATGATCGTAAAAAGGTACCATGCATGATGACTGCTTGATATGGTGATGGAAGGAAAGGCGACGCCTAGGATAAATAAGCTTATGTTATGCTAGGACATCAACTTCCATCTCTGTTCCTCGAGCCTGTTCTATCTCTTGGATTCTGCGTAACATATCTTCCTTCCAAACACGATATTCCTCCCGCTTGCGGTCGGTCATATCCCACTTGCTTTGAAGCATGGTGTCACCTCGTTTCTGTACGTAGAGCTTTTCGTCAACCTGTCCCTCGTTACCGTCCTCCTCTTCCGTATTCTCGTCGTCTACCTCCGCGGACCTCTGCTTCACCATATGCCTGATGCCGGCAAACCACTCCTCTTCTTGCCACCCGCTCTCGACAACCTTAGCGACGGCGCCGTCGACGTCTCTTGACTTAATATCCGACCAGCCGATCCAAAGCTCGTCCTCATCCATACCTACTACGGTAACATTATCCTGTGCTCGATCCATGACCTTGAGGATGGATTTGCGCATCCTCGCGTACTGCGGATCATCCAAATCCTTTCCCTCCTCCAGCACGTATAGCTGAGACGAAACAAGGAAGTATACGGCAGCGAGCAACGATGTCAGGTTCTCGTTAACCCATTCATCCTTGGTTCGCCTACCGTGTGGGGCGGCGATCGTCAGCATACCGGCGAGCACGGTTCGTCCGATGCGCTCCTCGTCTAGCTCCTTGCATAAGAACTGGATTGTAGGACGAACCCAAGCGGGCAGTGCACTTATATCACCTCCTGCTTTCTTCTTTATAGGAATCGGGGGCAGCTTATTCGGGGATTTTGTGGAAGTGCCGTCGACCTTGGCCGTGGAAGTTGGCCTGAACTTGGCCAGCGATTCCTCTTTCGTAGGCGTCCCTCGAGAGGGGATTCGCTGAGTGCTGCCGAATATGCCTGAATCGCGCAGTTTGGAGCTCGGAGTTCGTATACGTCCTGATCGTGCTGCAGTTCCTGCAGGTAAGACATTGTCGAGATGGGCATATAGCCTCTTGTATATTCGTGGTGGTACGGGAGGTCTGGGCTGGATCGGAGGAAGATCGAGGGTTATCTTTAGACGTTCGCATGCAATGTGAGCGCACGCATAAGCTCGAGCTGCTTCTTCTTCAGCTTTGAGGGTACCGGCAGTGTGACGGGACTGGGTGAGCAGAGAAGATGCGAGTTCGAGAAGAGGTTGAGGAAGGTCTCTGGAGTAAGTCGGTAATAGAGAGAGGAGAGTGGGCTCCAAGGTGCGGCTCATGTTGAAGATTTTCAGAAATGAACGTGGACAGAATGGTTTTATGTAAGGGAAATATGACAAGTCCAAGCACGTCTTAGATAGAACACTGACGTAGGACGAAGTCGAAGTTATGAAGCTATGAGCTGTAGCGGTAACGATAAATTTCCAAGTTCCAAGTTCCATGTTTTGGAATGACGCCGGAAGTTTACTACATAGCCGTACATAATGAGTACCAGGATTATCCCTGCTCATACCGTTGCAGCCAGGTCCACGGATGCAGTAATCCCGGTCTCTCATTACAGCTGACAAGGATACATTAGACATGTACCTGTACCTGTCCTTATCAGGAACATTAGAAAGAAACATTGCATCAAATCGAAGTCGCCGCTTATCATTTTCCTTTCTTTTCCCTCTTCGTCGCAGTTCTTTTCGACTTTGCGTCCGCTAACCACCGGCTCAACCCTTTTCTCATAAAAATACATAGGAAAGAGAAGAAAAGGAAAGGAAAGGAAAGGGAAAGGAAAGAGGAAAGAGGTCAGCAAAATGCGTACTACAATACTGGTCGCGATGGGCCTCGTCTGCCGAGTCCTCGGTCACGGCGATCATAGCGGATCACAGAAGCCGATGGTCAGTGAAAACGCCAGCTGGATGAACAAACACATGGCCGGTAAGTCATTCTCCGATATCATATCGTGGCCGGCGCACATCAAAGTTACCACATCTAACAGTATAAAAGAGGAGCATCACATCAGCGATTTCGACGCCTCGTCCTTCTTCGTTCTACATGACTACGACAACGACGGCCACTGGGAAGCCGAGGAGATCCTGCGCACCTACGGGCTGATGGACGAGTCGAACAAGAATGTGCCATCCTCTCGCCGTGACGAGATCCAGCGCGAGCTACTACATCTTCTCGATACCGACAGCGATGGGTTTGTGACTCGCGATGAGTTCGTTGCCTTCATCGACGCTGGGAATACGCTGCCCGATATGGGCACAGGTCCAGGGCACCACGGCGACGACGAGTACGAATATGAAATCCACCACTGGGAGAAGTACCACGACGAGAACACCCGTCTCGAGGACCTGACCCACCCCGAGGACATTGAGCACTTTAAGAAGCATGAAATGCTCGAAGACGAAGAGGAGAAGCTTGAGAAGTTGAATAAGATGGCCATCGTGGAGGACAACATTCCCAGCAAATTTAGGAGAGGCAACTAAAACATATAATGATACCCCATCAACTTAGTGCGATGTTAGCAGTCGGAACGAGAGCACGCAGCGTGGGCATTGGCACCCAGTACGCGCGGTAGGTTGCGCTAAGAAATATACATGATTTATGATAGGAGTGTTCGGACACATTTATGTACAATTCATTCATATAATACCGCTAGACCTTGTAATATATAGATCGAACACGCAATGCCACACTCCCGGTGCGAACGTCTTGACCAGCTCCGTGTGTCCTATGCGTGGTTTTCTTCTCTCGGTGCTATCTTCGTGCGCCAGGTCCAAGAAATACTGCTCAACCTGTTTCTTCCGTTTTTCGATATCCGCCGCTCCCACGTTCTCGTGAAGGTGAAGACACGCCTCCTCGGTCCCATCTCGCGTAGCTATATCCCAAGCATCTCTCCAACACGCATCGCTAGTAGGTAGGAGACCGCAATTAACATGCCGGATATCCAATCTGCCTAGCTCTGCGATCCTCTGCGCAGCACGTCTGTTATTTTCGAGAAAGACGACGATGCGCTCTCCCCCGATCATGTGCTTCTCCGTCGGCAGCGCGAGGTCATCCCCCTCCACGACCCGCACCGACCAGCCGTTTGCCTCGGCGCCCCGGCGCAGGCCCTCGACGCTCCACGGGTTCAGCTCCCAGCACAGCACGCGCATGCCCAGCCGCGCGTAGGAGAAGACGAAGTACCCGATGCCCGCGTACAGGTCCACCGCCCAGGCCTCCCCTCTATCTTCGGCGCCGCCGCCGCAGTCGCGGAACCCGAGCAGCCGCGCCTTCTCCTTGACGTTTCCTCGGCTGAACATGGTCCATCGCGGCGCCCACGTCTGGAACACGCCATTCTGCCGCGTCGAGACCCAGAACGCGCTGTCAAAGTCTGGTGTTGCGCTGTCGCCGTCGCCGTCGCCGTCGCCGTCAGCCGCACATGCGGGGCCAAAATCCCCGTATAAGATACGAAGACCACTCGGGCTGCGTAGTATGTTCTTCTCCGCCACGTTATCCTCCTCCTCGTATCCGTGTCTACGATCCCTCGACGGGCTATCCTGGAGCGCGGCCGGGATTCCCTCGTTCACGGCCAGGTGTGTGAGAGGCACTCGGCCGGTCTTAGATATCTCGGCCAGGATCCGGACCCATAAGTCAATCGCCTCCTCATCGGACAAGCTCGCAAGAAGCTGCCCCCACGTGCCGGTGCCGAAGGAGCCGGTTGGAAACAGCGCCATCGACTCATAAACTATCCATCTCTTCGGAGCCTGTGCGATGAGGTCGTCCAGTTGTAATAATTGCTGTCGCTGCGCTAAGGCATGGGTATGGAACCATGATGTAATTGCCACCTCAATCGGGTTCCGAGGCCGCGGTCTCTTACTTCTTGACTTATGTTGCGCCGGAGCCATTCAATGTTGTTAAATTCTTCATATGTAGCTATGAAAGGTGTACAGTTTTGTGTTGTGAGAAGAGTTGAATTGAATTTGCTATTAGAAAAGCGATAAGAGACTGACTGGATCTATAAGCCGAACCTAAGCAGCTAGTTCATGATTGGTGGGTTTCGTTTTGAGGATTCCTATTCGGGAACATCTCCCTTTTTGAAGGTCTGTCACACGTTAAATGCATACTTTTAGTCACCTATGCACACCTATACTTAACTATGTATACTTATATATATGCTATATACTTACAGGTAACTCATCTTATTCAAGACTTTCAGATTTCAACACTAATGATATACTATTATTGAATACGATAGAAGTATTACTTGTCATTGAAAGAGTTACAGCTTTCTATAAATATGAATAGATACCTATTTATGGCAACTTTTATCTTATGAGCAGCGAGTAGTGTTAGATTCGTGTACCGTTATATGGACAGATTCATGGAGTATAACTAATATGATGAATCGATAGGTAGATTTGTTTATTATTCATACAGTTTAATAAAACATGAGCGTTGAGTAGGTACCTACTATTAAGAGGAATAATTTATGTCTTAAGTACCTAAGTAAGTATTACATATCTCTTACAAGCCTCTATTTCTATTATAAACGAAAATAAGATAACAGGTATTCAATTAATACCTAATATTCTATTCATTGTATGATAGTATCACTCCGGCCAGCCGCCAGCCGATCCGGACTTTGGTGGATGCCGGGATAAAGATGTAACCCGAAGCTGCCCGAACCAATAGGGGGGTCTAAATTATGATTGAACGAGCGCACGATTGACATCATTGTTGCCTTAAATTTACTACTGTTTAGATACATTTTTTATACCCAGTTCAACCTCATTCTACAACCTTTACCTACCTATGTAATTTTCTAATCAGATACTTACTACTTACCTTATGTAGGTACCTGGTAACCTCGTCGAAGCTCCTTATATATTATCTAGGTTAATAGATCACTAAAATATGGCGCTCGAGGATCGAATGAAGCAATATGAGGCCGTGTCCGACTTCATTCTACCAGCTTCATCACCAGCCATCTTGCGCTTAGATTTCCATGAATACTCGCGCTTCGTTGCGCAGCCATGTTTCCAAAAGCCCTTTGACCAGCGTATACACGATGCCATGGTCGCTACATGTTCCGATCTGCTTCTAAAATATTACCCCCGCGCCACCCTCGCCTATACTCAGTCTGGAGAGATCATCCTCGTCTTTCCGGAGGGCGTCCTACTCTCCGACGAGCGGGTCCAGAAACTCGCTTCGTTAGCTGCTGGCTACTGCAGCGCCCGGTTTAATGCGCAACTAGGAGCCGCGTTCATCACCGGCATGGGCGACTGGCCCCGAGGCGGTGTCCGCTCCGTTCTCGGGACCGCCCATTTCGAGGCCCGGCTCTTCTCTGTGCCGAGTATCAGGGACATGTTAGATTACCTACTTTGGCGATGCAACGTGCAAAAGAATGCAGACCTGAACGCTATCGCTGCCGGAACTGTGCCTAGGTGGGCAGTCGAGGGGTGCCTCGTCAAGAGGGAGTTGGACGAGCGCATGAGCACCCAAGCTCCTAAAGAGAAGACTACCACAATTTACACGAGGGCGGAGGAGAGGGGCATCAGAGAGTCTACGCCAGGAAATCTTAAGCTCGTCAGTGAGATGTACTGGAACAACGTACATTCCTCTACTGCTTCTACTGCTTCTACCAGGTCAATAATTCCTGTCATCGTTGACAATAGCTCCGTTTCTACTGCAAACACAACCATCTTCGGCCCTAACGTCTACATCTTCGACCAGAGGATGCCGGCAGTTGATATTCAGGACAAAGCGACGGCCATATTCAAGCAGATGGAAGCCAATGAGTTTGGGTCTGAGCGATACGCCCTCCTCTTCAAACCAGGCGTCTACGACGTACTCTTCGACGTCGGCTTCTACACACACGTGGCGGGCCTAGGTAAAAACCCAGACGACGTCTTGATCCAAGGCGGTGTCAATGTACCGGCGTACTGGATGCCGAACCGAAACGCCACGTGCAACTTCTGGCGGGTATTCGAGAATTTCTCTATCAATGCCGGGGCGGCCACCAACAACACAACGACGATAGCCGTGTCGCAGGCGGCACCGCTCAGGCGAATGCATGTGAAGAGCTCCGGTGGCCTCTGGTTGTTCCAGGTCGACCCGAGTACGGGAGCCGGAGGTTGGGCATCAGGAGGGTTCATGGCCGACTCGGTAGTCGATAAACAGATCTTGCCTGGCTCGCAGCAGCAGTGGCTATCTCGCAATAACAAGTATGGAAGCTGGGCCAACGGCGTCTGGAATATGGTATTTGTCGGCGACACCGACGCACCGAGGCAAGACAATTTCCCGGTCTCTCCTTATACTACCATTGATCAGACACCTATAATCCGCGAGAAGCCGTACCTCTACATCACTAGCCAAGGTCAATACGAAGTCTTCGTACCTGCACTGCAGACCAATACACGAGGACCTAGTTGGACGGATGGTTCGTCGACGCCTGGCAAGTCCATCTCCTTAGACCAATTTTACGTCGCCCAGCCCGCAACGGCTAGCGCGGCTACCATTAATTCGGCTCTGGACTCTGGCAAGCACGTTCTAGTTACGCCAGGCGTTTATAAGCTTGACGACGTGCTGCGCATTTCCCGTGCCGACACTGTCATGCTCGGACTGGGCATGCCCTCGCTCATTCCCACGCGCGGTCAACCCGCGATATCAACAGCCGACGTAGATGGCTTAACGATCGCCGGTCTCATAATCGACGCGAGCGAGGTGAGCTCACCATCCCTTGTCGAAGTTGGGCCTCCGAACAGCTCGGCCGACCACGCGCTGAACCCGACGTTTCTCTACGATCTGACAGTCAGGACCGTCGGCGGCACTCGGAACGACGTCGGCATCGTAATAAATAGCCATAGTGTAGTGGGCGACCAGCTATGGCTATGGCGCGCAGATCACGGCAACGGCGCGACGTGGGACGCCAACCCTACGAAGAACGGTGTGGTGGTCAACGGCGACGACGTGACGATATACGGCCTGTTCAACGAGCACCACAAGGAGTACCAGACGCTATGGAACGGAAACGGCGGCCGCCTGTACTTCTACCAGTCCGAGATTCCCTACGACCCGCCCAATCAGGAGTCGTGGATGAGCAAGGGAGGGGCGACCAACGGGTTTGCGTCATACAGGGTATCCGACGACGTGACGAGCCACGAGGCATGGGGGCTTGGCATCTACTCCTACTTCCGCGACTCCCCCACAAAGCTGGAGAACGCTATCGAGGCTCCCCGGACTGAGGGGGTGAAGCTGCATCATATGACTATCGTATGGCTTACGGGCATACCCGGGAGCGAGATTACTCACATAGTGAACGGGATCGGTGACCGCGTTTCCGCAAACAGCCCTGAGTCTGCGATGAGGCAGACCATGAAGAAGTACCAGGGAGAATGATCCGCAAAGCATGGTTCACATCTAGGAACTCGGTGCCTTTGCTTACATGTATAACGTAGTTGTGAATTTGTCACACACCATATACCATATACCTATACCTATACGTATCTAGGTATATTATAAGATGATTATACTTGTCGAATTAGGTGCTCGGATATCATAATGGCGTTACATGGGTATAGATGTAACTTGTCTACAAGGTACGTAAAGCAGACATATAAGCTACCTACTGCCTCTACTCATAATGGGGACTGGGCACAGGATATTTCGTCGATGATTTGCCAGCCCATCTGGTAAGCTGTATCATGTCAGTCTTGGACAAGCATAAAAGGAACGAGGACGGATCAATGGATGAACAAACGTATCATATGACAGTTTATATGTAAGAGCTAGTGTAAACATCGATGGAACCACTTTGGGGGGGTATCTTGGCCCTTGGGCATTTATCTCCGACGTCGTGGCTGTCGAATTGGATTCGCTCTTAGAGGTATCTTCCCCCTTTAACTCCTCATATTAGGTATATACAACATACATAGGTCTCGAGTATGGGCAGACCACCCCGCAGTCCCGTAGTTTCGCAGTCACGGAAATATCCACGGGGACTCTACTAAGGGTGGTGGGATGTTGCATCTGCACGCGTACGCCTGCGTGTACGAGGCTTATTTAGAGGCTCAACGCCATGTTACCTACTGGCGTACCTGCTGTAACATAGCTACCTATGAAGTAGAAAGGAGCTGAATATGTTGTCTAGACGCCGCGTTGTGAGTTTGTTGGGATTCTCTATGGGATATCTATAAGAGTCTTTAAATACCTTTGTGACTAAACCGCGTGTGTTTCTAAATATTTCCTTATAAGAGCCAACGACTTACAAGGTAGTAACTGAGAAAAGGATATTTACGTCACGGTGCTCGAATATTTCGAGTGCTGCCATACACTCCAGTACGGAATACATATAAGTGCTCAATTTGAAAACAGGATCTGGAACAGGGCTTTGTGGGATTAGTTGTCCCAACGTCTGTGTCATCCCGGATCTTGAGAGGGCGTTTGCAGGTTGTACAGAAGTGTTTTTCATCCTGTAGGATGGCGGCTTACCCTGCAGACATGCGTATGTGGCTAACTTATACACAGTAGACCGCGTATACCAGGCAACGTCAAGGGTAGAGAGTTGAAGCCGGGGAAGGTAAAAAAAAAAAAAAAAAAAAGGGATAGAATAATAGTATGATTATTAATGATAATGATAGTTAATGATGGTTGATGATTTTAAAAATAAAATAAAAATAAGGAAACCGAAGATAGCGTCGTAAGCGCATATGGGAATATGGATATAGAGATATAACTTTATACGATCTGCAATCTGCAACGTCGGCGATAAGGGGTTTCGTGGTAATAATGTTCATGCATGGAAAGATCTCGCCCATACATACAGGTACATATGTACCTAGATCGGCGAACCGGTTGGATATTAGTTGACAATCGCGCATTTGAGCATAAAAAAAAAAGAAACTAAGAAAGCATATGTATGTCCGAACATCGCAGGAGGGGCCTTACAACTAATATTATTATTATTACTAGGTACATAATGTATGAAGATCGGTGGATACCGATTGCCCCGGAAGTGGTACGATGGGAAAGGAACTGCAGCAACTGCGGGCGACTTGTGATGGGATTACCCAGCATTGATAGGTACCTAACCTTCACAAGGCAGTCGCAGGCAAAAATAACCGCTGATCGTCCAGAGGCTTGGCCATTTTTGCCCCATCTTATCTACATGTATCTCTTTCCCCCATCTGTGCTGAAGTTTGTTCCATAATCGGCGCCGGGGCATTATCTATACCTACTACACTATAATGTATAGGTGTAACTAGTTACTAGGTAAGTACATACATGGTAACTGTTACCAACTAGGTACATTAATGTATTTAGTGCTGTGTATAAATCGTCTCATCCCACAATTTCAGTTCGTCTAAGTCACTCGGAAATATCAGTGTCCAACTTTTTCATAATTTTCTTTTTTTTCTTCTTATTATATTGTGATTCCCTCTACTTACAACTTCATAAGTCGGGACCAAACTTGGAACCATTCTTAGTAGAGTAAGAAAGGACGAGAGGTTCATCTATCGTAGTCTTACTCTCTCCCTCTCCCTCTCTCTCACTCTCACTCTCAACAACCATCTAATCCAGCTTATCATCTGACCGTTGTATTTTCTTTTCCCCCAACGAAAAGTCCGGGCTCTAACCGTGTAATTGAAAAAAAAAAAATATCACTTAACCGACCAACTTATATTCATAACGCCGAAAGAGAAGATAATCTTTCTTTTCCTCCTTTTGCCTTCTCTTTCTTCCCTTCCTAATTGCAATTACAATTACAATTACAATTACAATTACTACTTTGTATAACCACGAGGTCATTCGCCCACGCCCCAGATCCTAAGTTAGATTCAGATCTCAATCTCAGTCTCAACATCCGCATTAATCTTTTATTTCATTCACAATGTACGCCACTCGAGTCCTACGCCAAGCGGCCGCACAAGCCGAGAGAACGCCGTTGATCCGATTCATCGGCAAGCGATCCATTCCTGGTACGTCTTTTCCCTCTTACATATCAACAAAAGACCTCGGCTCTTCTTCTACACTATCGAGATTATAGCGATACCTGCTTACAATCCTTAACAGAGCACGTAGACCACACCCCGCACCCACACCCGGCCTCCCCAAGTGGTGCCCTGCCACCCAACTTTGGTAGCGGCCAGACCGGAAACTCTCACGCTTCCTTCTCCTCATACCGCGACCACGCCCAGCAGCACGGCCCCCTGCGCAAGACCATCGGTGCTGCAGGTGGAATTGGTGCTCGCTCCGCTGCTAACCTCGGTCCTGTCGAGCCCCCCAAGGGCGTTTACTTCGATCGCAACCAGCTGCCTGAGCGGTTCCGTCGTGTACCCCTCACCGCGGCCGAGATCGAGGCTATCGAGACGGGCGGCGCAACCCTCTTCGGTTGAACGTGCACCGGACACCCGGTTGGGTGTACGAGGCTCCGTTATATATCTATCAATGTACAATGTGTAACGAGCGTGAGAAGTGTGATACGTCACCGACTCGGTAACGGGGTTGAGCGGCGGGTGAACGAACGAACTGTATGATTCACCGTGGTAGATGGTTAACGAGCGTGGAGAAGATGTCGACGCCCCGATCCCGCCATCAAGGAGGAAGTACCCGGGCGAATTAACTGCGAATCAACTACGTCAGGTGTCGTCGGATACTCTGGACGCTAAGTCCCGCGTCTTATTGCCTGTATGGATTTTTCTTTCAATGAAGGCCAGAGAGGCTCTTCTGCAAATTCTTTCCCAGGGCTGGAGGTGCGTCAAAAGAGAGTACCGTTGGTTTTACATATGTGGTCACCGCATCAAAAGGTTTAGCATGCGTGTCTTTTTTTAAAAGAGCCTTTGCGGCTTATTTTCCGGGAATCCAGCGGGTTGAAGGAAAGAAGGAAAGAAGAAAATGAGAAAATGAGCGAATGGGTAGATAGGGATATGGACGATGGCGCAAGCGGAGAAAGGCAGTCCGCGAGAGCACGTGCAGATACCCCATGGTCGAGTGTAAGGGAGAGTCGCTTCGTTATCCTTCCTGTTACTCCATGTACGATGCTACTAGATTAAAATCAAACTTTTAGGGGTTGCTTCCCAATGTACCTATATTACCTTCTCTCCCTCAAGGGCTGTGTCGACTTCTCTAGAACATGTAATAAGAGTAAGAGACGTAGACAGCCGACGTTTGAGTCCCTCTAAATATCTGTCTTGAATAGTATTATAACTCGTACGAGGCACGAGCGCATGTGTACGAGGAAATACAGGAATGACTCCATTTCAGCCATAGACCGACGGATCATCTCTTAATAATGGGTAGGCACCAAATTCATAAAGTGCTATCTCACGTACGTATGCCCCTGCTCAATCTTAATATAGGACGCTCATACAGGAAAGGCAGATAGATATATCCACCTCAACGCCAGTAGCGCCCCCAGGCAGCGTACTCCTCCCTCGTTCCGCGGAACTTGAACGCAACCTCGACGAGGTCCTGGAAGCCCTCTGTAGCCCTGGGCTCCTTGAAGCGGGAAAAGTACCCATTGAACGCGAGGCCGGGGAGCGCGGTGCGGGCTTCGGGATTCATCTGAGACGGTAACTTTATTTAGTAAGGGCTTTTCTCGTTTACTAGAAACTGTCATGGTTCCCTGTTCTCTTGCACGCTAGACATGCCGGCAGAAGGTAGACGTGATACGTGGTATGTGAACGAAGCGGATAGATGATACATACCGATTTGTTCAAGGCTCGGAAGGCGTCGTTGTGTTCGCATAGGGCCTTGGATGATTTGAACCAGACGCAGCGGATGGGCACGCCGTGCTTCTGCGCGAACTCGACCCATTCTTTCCTACCATCCGCGTCGGGGTTTGTGTTATCTTTCCCCCCCCCTTGTCAGCGCATCAGATTCCTCGGATCGCCGGTAGGTGTAGCGGTGCACTGAGGGTTAACGAGAATGAATCAGAACAGAGTACTTACCAATGACTATCCGGCTCCCTTCGTTGAGGAGCTCTGCCGCCGCCTTGAAGCACTTGGCCCGACTCTTCAACGTGTCCTGATTCACGCGTTCGTAACCTAACGGTTTCATGTACCGCCAGTAAAACGTGCTTTTGCCAGCGCCGGGCGGACCGCAGAATAGTACTATGTCCTGTTTATTGGTCTGTTCGAACACCACGTATGTATCGCTGTCCGTGTCCGCCTCGGGATACGGATGAGAGGTCAGGTCAAAGTCCCTGGTGAAGTCGCGCGGCGGCTCTCCGAGGAAGAACTCCTCTGGCGTCTTAAAAGCGATGCCAACGTTATGCGCAAAGTTGCGGTCCGAACAGCTGAAGTCTTTGGACATAGCCACCGTGCCTGTCTCCGCATTCTTCAACTGCGCCGTCCGGCCACCGGCGTCTCCTACAAAGAGGCTGCCTACGAGATCTATTTCATCTTCATCTAAACCATAATCTCGACAGACTTCAGTCCACATGCCGGTCCTCGGCTTGCGGAAATTGTCACCGCTCGTAGCAGCATATATTGTGGTCGGTAGGTCGAGTTGTGCCACGACGGCGCTGCATTTCTGCTTAAATTTGTCGACCTTGGCCTTACTCCCGGCCTTCGGAGCCTTGGACTTGGGATCCGGATGTAATGTTAGCCCACCTTGATTACTAAGGATCACGACGCGATAACTACGAAGCCTTCGTTAGCGCCCACTGCTACGATATCAATAATATCTCATGTCAGAAAAAGGGGCGGACGTGTAATATAAACCTAGCCCTTCGATACTTACTCTTCTTCCGCATATAGCTTTCGCAAGTGAGACGGCACCCTAGAGTCCCACCACTTCCAATCACCAGGGTCGTCCGAAAACTTCTTGCCTGATGCCGTGGTAATCAAAGTCGAATCCTGGCAACTATCCGTCAACCCAAATCCTACGGTACAGCAATATTTCGTCATACGTAGTCAAGCAACTGGGCGCGTCAGAAGGGCAATCAGTCCATACCAGATCAAACGCAGCTATCTTTCTCCTCTTTCTCCGGTCCAAATCGCCTATATTTTCTGGCTCGTAACGGCCAACGAGTAAAGTAGGCGACGTATTATCGCTGTCAGGGGCACGCTCGGTCCATACCGTACGCTCCTTCGGCTTCTGGGACGTCGGAGTGAAGAAATTAGCTACGGCATTCTCTGATTGTACGTTAGCACGTACATGGGATCATGATATCATTGTTGTCTCTTGGGGATGTTGAGGGTAGGCTACACACGAACTTGATATGTTGGTTTGTGTCTTGCGCTTAAGAGGCGGGGGAGAAACAGGTTTCCCTGTCGCTTTCCGCTTGTTGGTATTACTCGGAGATGGAGGAGCCATGTCATAGGTGATATTTGAAATTTTTCCGAGGTACAGAACAGAAGATGTTCAAATTCGCGTTATTTTTGTAGGAGTTAAGAATCGCGAATTGAGGAAACGTGAATCCATGTATGTAGATAACCGTACCTAGTAACCATAACATAACCATAAAACGTATAAGTACATATCTTATCTCATCGTCATAGGGGTCTCCTACGTAACGTGATTACCTATCAAATTGATGTACTAGGTACTACATATGTACACAGGTACATAGCCTACATAACGTACATATTTCGTATACTTCAGAGGTACGAAGTACATAAATAAATAGTAAGGAGTGAACTCATTCCTTTCTTTTACATCCTCTGTTCAACAAGTCGGACTCATTTCACTCAACCAATTTCAATATAACATCGCCTCAATATACTATCTCTCAATCTATAATTGAGCTCGATTGAGGTTGGCTTTCAAGAACGCGGTGTCTGATAATTCTGTAACCAAGACAAGTGAAGAGCAGGTCGCCATCGACCAATAACTGAGAGTTACTACATGTACGTAGTCAGTCCCTGTTGACCATGAAGGGAATTCTCGTAAAGAGTGTAACTTTGAGCGATCAAATATCTGATAATAAAATCTCATCGATCTCTTGCAAGTCTTACCTACCTCCTATTACGGATGGGGTAAACGGGTTTGTGGTAGGATCCTCAAGTTGTAAGTGATGGATGGAGAATCTCGGTTCATGAAGCAGCGAGGGCTAAGGCATACACAAGCCTTTGGGGTGGCTGGCCACGAGAAAATCTGCCGGCTAAGAATGGAGCCTTTGGCGGTTCGCAATAACAGATACTATAGGTGTCGTTTTCCCGAATTATCTTACCGGCGTCCGCCTCTTCCCCCCACGTTGTAGAGGCCCTTCACCTCGCACCAACAAATAATCTCTAGTATACTTCACAGATATCTGTACGAAATATGCAAAGAGGGGAAGTTAAACGCGTGTCAAATCGAAGAATCGTTCATAATATGGCGACGATCGTAGCACCGAAAAGGTATCATTCGTTCCCCAGCTTTCTCCAACTCCCCCGCCATCATCTCTTCATGGTAGAGTTCCATCGTGAGTAGAGGGGGTGACCCAAAAGCAGTATTTTGTATTGCCGAGGAAATATACCCCAGATTTCACTTATGCCGAGACCATACATATAGCAAGAATGACAGAGCTACGGCTGGCATTGGTCCTTCATTTATAGCATATGCGGACAGCTCAAATACGCTGTCCTACTAGAGAGAATTTCTAGGGGAGAACTTACAAAGATTGTGACCCCTATAAGCTAGGTCAGATGGATAGCGCAAGCATTGAGAAAGCTCAAGAGGCTTTGAAGGAGATGAACGAAGAGGTAGTGCAAAGAGAAGCTATGGTTGAGGCAGCAAGGAAGCGTGGCATCGACGAGGAGCAGATCGCCCTGTTTAGACGGTTCAACGCTGCGAATTCCGAATGGCATCACAGGATGACGAAAAATGTCATCAGGAAGGTTGATATGCACCTACTCCCAATGCTGATGTTGATGTATATGCTCAACTTCTTGGATCGAAAGTGAGTCCCCTGAGAGGCTCGTCTTGACATCTATCTAAATAAGGGGAACAGCAACCTCGCACAGGCTCGGCTTGGAACATTGGAGGATGACCTGGGCATGACGGGAACGGATTATAACTTGGCAACAAGCATCTTGTTCGTTGGATACATCGTTATGCAGTTGCCTTCGAATCTCCTCATAACTCGAATGCGACCCTCGGTTTACCTAGGCACGGCTATGGCTATATGGGGCGTCATCTCGTGTGCGCAAGCGGCGACTCGCACGTTTCCTTCCCTGGTGATTTGTCGCTTCTTTCTTGGATTTGGTATGTATAACACTTAGCAACAAGGCCCATGTCGTCTCCTTGGGTTCCTGCTTCGTTTCGTTACTTGCTACGTAAATGTCAAACACTCTCTCCTTTCTCATATTCAAGGTCTTTATATTAGGTACTTTGAAAATGAGCTCACGTGGTCGCATTCGAATACTTACCTACGTTTCCGCAGCGGAAGCGCCATTCTTCCCAGGCGCAATATTCCTAATGTCGAGCTGGTACACTCGGGCTGAGCTGGCACTCAGAATCGCATGGTTCTACTGTGGACACTCGGTGGCGAACGCGTTTGGAGGTCTCCTGGGCGCCGGGGTTCTTGCGAACCTAAGCGGCGTTCACGACATCTCTGGATGGTAAGTTGATATTATCATATTTAGATCTCCATCTCGTTCTCAGCATGGGAACATTGTGACCCGACAAGTCTGATCAGCGACAGGCGCTGGCTCTTTATCATAGAAGGCAGCCTCACGGTCGGTAGTGCTATCTGCTCTACCTTCATCCTGCCTGATTTTCCTGCGACGACAAAGTGGCTCTCATCCGATGAACGCGCGTACGCACAATGGCGACTTATCGAGGACGCAGGCGAGGTCGATGCTGCCGATGCCTCGTCCCTCAAAGAAGGGGTGATGATGGCGCTGCGCGACCCGCGGCTGTACTTATTCACACTACTACAGCACGCGTCGTTGCTGTCACAGACTTTTCAGTACTTTTTCCCAACCATCCTGTACACTTTGGGTTACAACAACATCGAGACGTTGCTTCTCACCGCGCCGGTCTGGGCAGTTACATTCTTCGTTTCGCTAGTAGTCACGTACACGTCGGGACGTTTCTCTGACCGCAGCATTCATATCGTATGCTTAATACTCATATCTGCCGCGGGAAACATCATCGTAGTCTCAACTCTCAATACGGCGGTCCGCTTCTTCGCCTTATTCCTCTTGCCGCTGGGTGCTCTTCCGGCCTACCAGGTAAAGTCTCGGTCCATTCGGGTGATGCAGGCAAGAGAATGCAGCTAATTGTGACAATAGATCATTCTTGCTTGGATATCCAATAGCTTCCCCCGACCGCTAGTCAAACGGAGTGTCTGCATCTCCTTTGGAAATATGATTGGGAACACTGCTAACATCTACGGCACCTACATGTAAGTACCGGGATTAACACAATTCACTACGGCGAGTCAGAGTAAAACGCGAATAGCATCCGTAGATGCTAACCACGGGCCTCTTATGTTAGGTATCCATCCGTCGACGGACCTCGATATCTCGCTGGCGGGGTCGCGACGGCGGCCGACGCGATCCTTGTCGCTTTGTTGGCTATCGTGGTAAGGCTCGTGTTGCAAAGGCAGAATCGTAAGTTGGCTGCGCGTGAGCAGTTCGAATCGGAGGGACGTCCGGTGCCCAGAGATAGGGATACGACTGGTTCAGTTAGTTTCAGGTATATGCTCTAGGAGACGGTCAATCAAAGGTTGAATGAAGGGCGACCAACTAAACTAAACGGTGCTACGCTGGCGTATTCTCAGACGTTCTACTGGGTATTGTCGTTTCCTTCGATAGATTTCTGGTCGCCGACTACGTGCAGTTTTCTAAAAACGCTGCTTCATAGAACTCATCCACTCCCCGCACATAATATATCTCCCTGCATGTTGTCAGACATGGACCCCCCTACTCACAAGACGCCACGGACGAGGCATTTCGTTAATATAAATACCTCCCTACGTAGCTAGGGCGTTATCGTGAAACAAGCCTGTTAACAACATCTAACTAGGTAGACACGACTTCACGACGAACGTGTCAGGTAATACACCGACGAAGATAGGATATGTGCATGGTCTTCCATTATTCGAGCTAGATACCATTTCTACCTAGGCAGAAAATAAGGCCAATCATGTACATATTCCCCATCTCTTTACAAATGAATCCCCTCGTCACCTCCAAGGATGGTATAGACTCAATAACCGGAGTCGGAGTTTGCCCCTTGGAAGCCGGAGGCTGCAGCCATCACTGACGAGTGGCCCAGCAAGTTAGTATCGTCCCCTCATCCTCGCGCCAAACAAATTGGGTATGCTCTACAGCATCATCATCATCGTCATCATCCCCCACCCCCTTATTTGCTCTTTTGCGAGTTGTAGACATTGTGATGTACAGTCGGTACACTATCGAACATAGGCAGATCCCCGAAGGAGTCTATTCCTTTTTTTCTTTTGCTGTACTTTTGTGTTTGTTCCCTCCAGGCGCCGATGCGATGATATGCCAATAAGCAAGTAATCAATTGCTAGAACAAAGAGAACGAGAAAACCCCAAAAACACACCACGCCGTAACCTCCTGTTCTCAATGCCAATGCTGCGCGATCCCGATTTTTTTTTGATATGCAACCTGCACGCTGTTCACTTTTAGAGTACTAGGTACGTTTCGTATGTACGAAGAGTGATGAGTACATAGGAAAAAAATTTCTATGTAACGTCCCGAAATGTTGGCACCGCGTGTCGATCTTAACCCCGTACGTACGCACGCATGAGGTAGGTCGCCGGTATTCCGCAAGAGCATCGAAACAGAAGGACGCTAGAGAAAAGGCAGCGGGCTACCTGTGTAAATATGTGCAGAGGCATTTTCGGTCTCGGGCCGAGGCAGCTTCACGTAGATTATGTTCCGGTGTAAGGGGAGTCAAACAAATAAACATTTTTGACATGGACATGCGCCAACGCCTTTGCGATGCATGCGAATGCCGGTAACTGCCGCCGTCGTCATCCTTTCTAAGTGGTATCCAAATAGTCGAAAAGAAAAAGTTGTGGTATCTCTCTATGCTGCAGACGTAAAGTAGAAAGAAGAGTTTCGAAAACGAGCGTGAGTGACATGAATAGTCGTAATCGTCATTAGGGAGTAAGTCGTAAGCAATGGAAACGTCGTTCAAGGATCAGCGACCTGATAATATAGCGGCGCTCACTTCCTCGAGCAAACTTTGTCGATAAAAGAGCGCCAGAATTTGGGTCCCTTCCGGTCCATACCATCGAGGGACATCATCGTTACCTCTCGAACCATAGGGCCAACAATATCCTCATCACCGCGCTCGGGGAACTTCCCCTCCGCGCCCATCCTCGGGAGCGTGGTAAGCATGCATTCGTCGAATTTCTCGCACACAGCCACTTCGCCGCTAGCGACGATTGCCTCAGCTATCTCATCGTAGAAATCGCGCCAGGTCTGCTGCGTTTCAGCCCACTTCGCCTCAGTAAAGCAGTAGGTCTTAGATGTTTGGCCATAGTGTTCTCCCGTCCTGGCCAGATGTTTAGTGTAGTTTACTCGAGCCATTTCCCAATCCGCGCGAAATTGTCGCAAAGAATCCAGGTCGACGATTTCCGGCCTGTAGGGCTTCGGGATAATCGTGTAGTTAGCATGTCCCAAGCGGTCAGACCAGGCATCCGGCGCAGGGAGCTGAGGCAATTCCATCGCCCCCGGAAGGAGGCGAAGAGAAGAGTTGGACGCTCTTGTGCTAAGCGACGGACGCAGCACGTCTGTCGAGTAGATATCATCCTCCAAAGAAAATGCCGGGCAAGCAACGCTAGGAGATTCTAACGGCGAGGATTGAGAAAGGATATGCTCGGTCGAAGCGGAAGCCGTCATGGGCGGTAGAAGCGGCGTTATCGCATGTTTGCGTTCGTGCTCGATGTTTGAGAGCATACCGGTTGCCTTCTTCGCCTCCGCGGCTTCGTCTAGCAGCATGGAACTATCGCTACTCCCGAAACGTGACAGAGCCGGCGTAGACGGGACGGGTGGCTCGTTCGACCGATCTGAATAATGCCGGCTAGGCGATGAGACGGATGACGAACGACTCGAAGCTGCTCGAGATGCTATCGGCTGCTCCAACCCGTAGTCAGACATCGGTGAACTAATTATGCTAGACGGCTTCGATGACTTGGACGATTTCCATCGTGTGAAAGACGGGAATCGCGAACCCAGGCGATGCGAGAATCCTGCAAATGTCGACTCGGAGCCGTCCCTACGCTTCCTTGACGAGCGCATACTAAAGCTGAAATCGCTATCGCTGAAGAATCCTACGTCGTCGTCGGCAGCTCGGCTCTGCGTGTAGAAGTTAGACGTGCTCTGCACTAGATCAGCATCCCTATGAATGCATGGTTCATCGCCTAAGGCATCGTTAGAATAAAAACAACAAATTGAGATGAACGAAACGCACATAAGCAGTGATACAGCTCAGATGCATCACCCCAGTCCGAATCCGAATCGTATTCGATGGGCTCTTCCTTCACATCTGGAAGCGGTCGTTTGCTTGAGCTCTGCGTTGTTTGCACTGGAGACGACGGGCTATCGACACTCGACACCGCCGTGAGGTCGAAAGACGATGTCGAACTAGAACAGCGCAGGTGGCCGCGGGCCGAGAAAGTTGGTGTCACTGGTGACGTCGTGTCGGACGAGAAGCTATCCGTCGTATAGAAGTTATAGGGCACGTCAAATTCCATCTCACGTTGCGCTGCCGCCTCTTCCTCCTCCTCTTCCCTTCTCCGCCTTTCCTCCACTAATAACGGTAGCCTGAGAGGCCGTAATTTAAGTGACATGGTTTCGAGTATGCTGTAGTTGTCGTGAACGACAGTCAAATCGCGATTTCGTTGGATTATATGTCAATTCACGGGTCCGTTTGGCGGGGATGATGTGATGATACGTCAGGGTAAATAGAGCATCCAGGGATTCTTCGGCACCGCTACGTTGGGAAATAGATTGTCGTCCAGAGAGGGAACGAGGAAAAGAAAAGGAAAGGGGAAAAAAAAGAACCAGACCGAAGTTTTCCGCTGCTCTCTATGTCCCACGAAATCACTACCAAGTCCTATAAACAGAACGAGACTTGGTAACAAGATAACCGTTGATAATATGCTAGCATCCAACCTCGTGACAGGTTCCCTTGGGGAGGAAAAGGTCCAATGGCTTAGAAGTATATACGTGTGTCGGTGGACTGTTGACCCTATCGACGTTCGTGTGGTCACACTGGTCCACGTGTTCTGGGCTCTGGGCTCTGGGCACCGGGCACTGTAGCTTGGGGTAGTTGAAATTTCGTGGGGTCGTAGTCAGGCTGCTGTGCTGTCGAAAAGGATACCGCTTCGCCAATCAGTCAGATGTTATCATGCCGATACTGACACACGATACCCAGGGCCTTCCAAAGGGGTCGTCCTCTCTGCAACTCGACAAAACTGATAAGTCTGTGAGGAGCGTACGACATAGGCCAATGGGTCTGGAAGAGCGAGCGGTTGCAACAATAATTATATCGTGCGAATCCAGGTCGAGAGTTATTCACCAGTATCTAAGCCTCTGATCGGTGGTACTTATTTTATTGGTAGGTCCTCAGAAATCACGGTTGTATCGCGCGAGGGTGGGTGGGAATAGGAGACAAGAGTGTGTATGTGTGTGTGTGTGTGTGTATGTATGTATGTAAGTGTATGTGTGTACATGTGAGATAAGTTTAAAAATAAAATAAAAATAAAGAGCTTTAACTTTTTTTTTTTTTGAAGCCTTGGTAAAAGCAGGGTTCAGTCCCTGGCTGGTGAAGAAGAAAACGGGATGAGAAGCGGGTGGCTTTCACTAAAACCCTGTCCCCGGTCCAAATTTTGATGCTTATACACTACTATGGTATGGTACCCATGTATAAACGGATCCACTGGCTCCAGTCTCCAGAAATCAAGACTCTCTCAGTCGCTATGGCCTTACCTTACCGTCCACGCCGCCTTAACTGTTACCCAGGTGCTTGTACTCCTTTTTTGTTTTGTTTTTTTGTTTTTTTTCCCTCTCCAGAACGCGGAATCCACATGTATGATACCTCTATACCTTCAATTACCCTTCACATACATACTACAGTCCCAATCCTTGTAAGCTAACTATACACTACCTCATTACATCTCATGCTAGTACAAGTCTGTCTAGGTAACTTTGCCATGTAATCAGTACATACATAACATACCTACATGGGAATCGCTTGCTTAGGAGCCCGACCGACTGGGATGACACCTCGACCGCTCTGATTGTTGACGGATTAGGCTGACAGCAGCAGGGATCCGGGGAGAGCTCCCAGCAAAACAGCAAAGCAGCAAAACAGCAAAACACAGCAAGACCTTCGTGGACATGAGTGGTCCCAGTTCTAGCGGTGGTGAGGTTTTTTTTTTCTTTTCTTGTTTTGGTCTTCTTTTTTGACACAATGTCCGTACTTACCTATAATCTATCAAGTAAGTCCTTGGTAAAAACGTAGCCACTCATACTCATAAACGCAAGTTGCTACGCCTTCATCAGGATACCTACTTCGATCTTCAGTCTTCAAACTTCTCCACCAGTTAGAAAGGCTGAGTTACACGTTGGGAGAGGCGGGGTTGTCAACCCGTACGTACGAAAGTAGACACTTGAGTACTAATATGCAGATACTTACGTGACATACCTAGGCACTGTAAGTCAAAGCCCATGAGACAATCCATATTCCGGCTTGACGGACACATAATCTTAGGTACGGGTAGGTAACGTACATATGTGCTAATCGAGCATCAAGACTCGAGGAACTGCTCTGTATGCAAATATTCATAGGTAATTGCTATAACCTAATACGTAAGTTACGTACAATATTGGTAGACGAGGTAACATGTCTTGACGCAATTATGAGTTATACATACATACACATACCTCACATACATATAAGAACGAGCATATGATTAATGATTATTGACCACTTACAGCACGGCAAAGAAAAAGCTTTTCTAGATCCATCTTCCGACCTTCCCCTTCTCGCGTCCTAGCGGTCCCGGCTTTGATTCCTGGTGGCTACGCCGTACACGCTACCCAGTTGCCTACTTAAGCTAGGACAGGGATGTATACCAACCTCCATCGGATTACCACCCTCACGAGCCGTCAAAATTGGGCTCAAAGCGCTGCTGACGGTGGAGCCTGTGTACGGTGTGTACGGGGCGGGCACCAACAGGCGGCACAGTATGATGCCAGCGGTAAGATATGAAGAGGCGGTTCGCCAGTAGCGGTAGAAAACCGCTAGATCCCAAATACTCCTTAATACTAACACCGCACTTACGGTCCGTCGTTCTAGCCGACATACGGTAAGGATGGCTCGTCACGAGAATATCGCCGACCGCGTTGATATCAGAGCCTAGAGGTGGGATGGGACGAAAACTAAAGAAAGCACTTCCGCCTCTTGACGCCTCTTAAGAATGTTGAACATCTTCTCCCGATGAGCTACAAGATATGTATATATGTATGGAATACAGCACAGGGCATTCCCCGTGCCGCAGGTAATATTATTACCAGCCATCTCAATAACAATAGGAGGGCATCATTCGGAACACAGTAGTAGTATTATCATAAAGTGGCATAAGGCGTACCTCCAGCAGTATCAATACACCTATCGGAGAATCCAAGGACGGTTTTTTCGGAGTCTCCTCAGGCCAATATTTCCAGCCTTCGCAGCTAACAGCGGTACATTTACACATATAAGGTATATTCCGATAACTACCTGGTGAAGTCCGGACTCGGTGAAAAACTACCCGCAATGCTACTAGAGGCGCACGTTTTTTCCTCAAGTTAGTAATGAGGTAGTGTAGTCAGCGATCCCGGCCTATAGGTCGCATTGATGACGAACCTATTACCAGATCTTTAACTGCCGAGCAAAGACGCCCAATTATTGCGTAAATAGTAGAATTAAAAAAATAGCTCGCGTTGTTTTCGGCCGACATACGACGTAACGTGACGGTATAAAAACTAGCATGTTTTTTAGAGGGTTTCTAGCTTTTCTTTCTCTCCTTTCTACGTGGTAGGTACCCAATAGCTCCTATATTTCTCTCAGCATTTAACTTGTCAATGGTATCATAACTATAGGACAAATTGTTAGCAGGTAACTACCACATAACTAACTCGAGTTCTCTCTTCCCCGTCCCCACGTGTAGACACTAATCACTCGATTACCGGTTCAAAGGACGCATTCCTTTATGTAGCTTCCTATGCCTAGGAAGAGGTATAGAGTACTATACATAAGAGGTAAGTAGGTACTGTATGATATAACTATACGTTCTTCGCAGGTTATAATCTATTGAAGACTCGTCTCTATCTCGTATATAACCTTACGCAAACACGCTCTACCGTGAATCTACGTCGGCAACAGCTATCTCTCATACTAAGTACGTTATATAGCTTTTCGAAATTCTTAAAGCAGTTCCTTACATTAGGAGGTACGATTCAATAAAAAAAATTAAAATGAAAACCTCTTATCTTAGGTATGAGAGAAAATTTCCGCAGGTAGGCACTTCTTACGATGCCCCATCCCGACAGCTATTGGTAACCTCCCGCTTCATTATCGCCGCAAATATACCCCTATGGCTATGTCGAAGCCAGAGTACTGTATCCTTCGCCTGCGCTGCTCGACAGTAACAATTCCCTAGTCATCTACCGTACGTCGTGTTACTGTGACTGTTTGTGTTTGATGGCTTAGGCTTAAAAAAAGTGTGCCACCAATGAGATCTCCAAGTATGACGAGTTGTTATCGCGCCTCAATCTAGCACCATGTATGACGGCTTACATAGAATCGTTTCTATATCAAGTCGGCGACTTCCGGAACTAGCGTCATGTTTCGTGCATCGGTTCCTTTTCAACGTCTGTTTTTGCTCATTACCTAAACGGCACTAATTCCAAGATCTTTGAGTTAAGTAACACCGTTGACTCCTAGTCTAAATATCTAATGTTGGGAGAATGGCTAATCTTTCGTGTGGTAATACAGAATCTCATCGTTCAATCTGGGAATGGTAACCTAGAATGTAGCCTGTAGCCTTAGAAGTCTTTTAGCTCGCAGACATCGTATCTATTGACGGAATCAGAGCATCACGATTCACAAAGTCATAGTTAACCAATTAGTATGCATTTTATTACTATTCATCGTACATACCTACGGTCCCTGTCTCGCCACCTTTTTCCGACATCACACCAAGAAAAATGATTTACTAGGACTTCCAACCCACTCAATCTCAACAAGGCTACGAGACTACCACGAGACTACAATTGTAGTCAGAGATGACGCCAAAATCCTGGCGTCACATCGGCCGAACATCTTAAAAATTCTTCAGTTAACCCCCCCTTCTTTTCTCCTTAAACGCGATTAATAATAAAAATAGAGACAAAAGACAAAAATCCCGAGCTTTCTTTATAAGCGTCAGGATGTCGATCGCCTAAACTACCATGTACAAGGTAGCCTACTCGTACGCAATCTGCTAGTTGCCCGTACCTTGCATTAGTTTGGTGAAATGTAGGGTCATGCCACATGCCTATTTGACGAGCGCGACATGTGCCGACGGACAGTGATGTATATATATACATATAACGAAATGCTATAGCGCTGGAGGTAGGAATCAAATTTACGGGAAAAAGTCGATAATAGTTAATAATTTGTAAATAGCGTACTTTACCATGTAGTTCCGTCAAGAGTGAGTGAGCAATCTGGGAAAATAAGAAGCTTCGGCGAAAAAGGAGGAAATTTCTTTCTTTCGAGAAGGAAAAATGAAAAAGAAAAATTTTTATTCCTTACCTCTCTCTCTTTCCTAGGATTCTTGTGGAGTTGAACTATAGCTAGCACCAGTCAGAATCTCGATCGTGTTCCGCTATTCTGGCTAAAGCTAACAGTACATACATGATATAGCGTAAATACACACATAGGTATATACCTAACCCGTACCATATGCTTACGTTCTTTACGAGTTAAGGTGACCTCTTATAATAAAAGCATATACTACCATATGAGTAAGAGGTACTTAGTATCGACGAAAAACCAACAATTTACCAAGTATGTATCCTCTAACGGCATTGAGCAATCTACCAGGTTACAACGCATCTGCACAATAAGCGCGTGCAGGAGCCCCGAACTCGACATGTAGAAGCTTTATTTATTCATATATAATGATTCAAGGTTATCTTATAGGTCATAGTAACCTGCTATTAAGGTACAATACATCAACGGATACCTCTTTTTATACATAGTAGGTTGTGATGGAACGTGCTGTCAAGTAAAAGCGGCAACCCCTAATCGTTATTACCACCCATAATTCGGAATACATACCCCTTAGTTCGCGAAGAACCTGAACCTCAGTTCTACATACCTATGGTTCGATCCGTCGAGCCAGTGCACTGGCATTGGGTCGATATGACGTTGCCAACCCCACAGATTCATGGCGTGAATGTAAGGATGTGATGTCTCGCAACGTCAACGCCCATTTATGTCGATTTTCTCTTCGCATGGCAGCATGGGAAGATGCGGCATCCATACCACCGCAAGCTTGGGAGCTAGACGGGACGATTTCCCGTCATCCTTAAGTGCGACATACCTGTCCGTGCGACGTTCAGAGCCATGTTATCTGGTATCACGATGAACCGACGAACAGGTGACTTTCCTCTGCCCCAGGCCAAACCGCTCCATCGTTATCCAATGCGTGGCCAGAATGCACCGTATCTCAAATAAAAATAATAAAAGTCGAGACACAAAAAGGTACCTATTTTAGGTGAGAAGCAAGCCCCGTGGCGGGGGACGGTAACTATGGCACGGATGATACCTCATTGGCCGGCGGTCTGTACATATTAGTCCCCGTAACGCGGTCAAGTCTTGCTGTAGCGTGTGACGGTGTTGCCGGTTTGCAGCAGCAAACACCGGGACTGTGTATTCTCGCTTTTCCCCGTCCGGAATCACGTCAGCGGCGCTTTTGCTGCGTACCTCCTACATGGAATTTGTATAATGTATATACTGTAGACCCTACCTGGGACCAGGCCCTCCCCCTAATATGATGTATTTTTATAATCTTGTAATTTCCCACGATACGATACGCGTCCAACTGAACCTCTAAAGCCTATCTCATCTATCGCCGACCATCCAGTCACATAAGACGCGCAGTCTCCGGATCTGTCAAGACCACTGCGTACCAGGTACTCCGTACTCGGTGCTGCAAAGTTGGTTGTCAGCGAGACATTTCTGTCATTTATGATGAATTACATACGTCTCTAGTGCTTACCTGATATATAGGTACCTGGTACCTAACTAACCTATTCATCATCTTCATCATTATGAGGTACCCATTCCAGGAGCGAGAATCCTCCCGGACTCGACGGTATGTTACCCAACAGAACCGCGTCCCATGTCGATCGATATTCTGATTTTTGCCCCTTTACTACGTTTTCCCAAACCCGCGGTTTAGCTCTTTAACCGATGCAATTCGCAGCATGATGCCGGTATACCACGAGTCACCATACCAGCGAGAGACTGGCATTGGTTTTATTGTCTCATAACCCGCATCCTTTTCTCTAACTCGGGTAAGAGTCAGGCTTACACTAACTTATCGTCCATATACTAGGTATTTTTACGGGTAGACTCGTTTAAAATGTGTCCGGAGTAGTGCGCAAAGATTTGCATCACAAATCAAGGGTAGGTATACATATCTATAGCCTGGCTACATAGCTCTACGAAGTAGTGTTTTCTACTTCTAATTCGGCCTGTAGAGATAGGACGTTCTCGTTCTTTTAAAGTCCCCGCCCATGAGTGACAATCCACAAGAAGTACCTCTCATGAGGTGTAAGTAAGGGACAATGTCATTGTGTGGAGTGAGAAGGTATTTACAAATCTAACCTAATTCGCCTCGTGCAATCAAGCATACCTACATTAACTGTGCCTACGTACACTATGAGGCATCAATGGAAACTCTCTTTTGAATCGTATGTTGTTCATTCTAACCTGTCGTGTAGATGTCAACGAGAGTCGATGACACTTATTCATATATTCAACGTGACGTTGAAAATTGTGAAGATGATAAGATTCGCACAGCCCGTGTAAGTCAGACATCTACCTAGGACCTAGGTATTAGATAGATACAGTGCGGTACCATGCACCTAGGAGGTGCGTACACACATGCGAAAATACGAAGTAAAGTACTTCATACCTAGGGGTAGGTAGGGAATAAGAAAAGAAAAAGGGAAAAGGCCAGTTACTCCCCTTTCCTTATTATTGGTCAACCCTGGCTCATTCATCGTGCTCTATCTAATAACATGGATGGACGGGAATGCGAAGAGACCCCCCGCTCCGGAGGCTCGGTTCATCTGCAAGGTACCAGAGCTATTACATGTTATAATAGCAAGCTGACAAGGAGACGGGCCGCGAAGTCTTACCTTATTGAGAAAGGTGAGGAATATTTTTTTCCCTCTTTCTCCTTTTCGGCGTCTAGAGTCGAGAAAATTCGTCTGCTTCTAGAAACTCAACGAATCTAGCCACTTTTCTTCTTCTTCTTCTTACTATGTAATTCGTGCCGGCTTTTCTCTCCCAACATGTCTATTACGTATCCCTAGCCTAAATATCAGCTTTATACAAAACCTTTAAGCTTGTTGGCTTAAGGATCGCGATCTACTTAGCGACTGTGGGCTGCATATAGAACCACATTTATTTGTGTAGCTCCGACCTTACCTAGGGTCCAGACCTACATCCTGTATCTACTTCTTAGATGATCGGCTACATATCGGCGGCCGGGAAAGGGTGACGCCATTCGCTAGTACCAACTCCACCACGCGGGGGGAAGAGAGGGGGTAGATGACCTAGGTCCTAGGTATTATGGTAGGTTAGGTCTTCGTCGAGGTCTTCTTCAGTAGTTGAACAAGTTATGTACTGGTTAACCATCTCACCCAACGCCAAGCCCGTTAGAAGCAGCCGCCGAGGCGCCTCTCCGTTCGCGTAAAGTTGTCAGATGGTATGATCTGATAATCTCAGAATTGCCAATAAGTTTGACGAGTGAAGGTTAGATGAGCTGGCCGCGTTGTTAGAAGAAAGATGCCTCTCTTCTCTTTCTCTCTCTGTTATTCATTCAGCAGGTTTACTGTCCGATCGAGCGGGAATGCCCAACCAGGCACTTCCCCTCGCTTTCCTGTTTGGTTCTAAATCCGCGTGCGCAGCCAATAGGCAGTTCGGCGCAAGGGGAAAGGGAAAAAAAAACACCCCTTCGATCAATGCGATGAATGTGACCCTCCCTGGTAGCTATTACGTGTCGATCAAGGTGTGGCACGTTAACGATAGCGGTAATTAATATATGCAGGTACGGATGACGGCGGCCTAGATCTGGATATACATATGATGGTTCTGGAGCTCCGTTTCCTATCGACACTCATCGTTGCATTCTCACTCCTTCTCTTCCCGATCATTCAAGGTTTAGCAGTCTAAGTCACGGTATATTGATTCGTGGCGATTCGTGACGGTCCTAGGGTCGTGCTATAAAATACAATACTATCGATGCCCAAGCTGGTTGTAATGCATCCGAAGGATAGAGATGGGCTAGAATGTCACGGTAGTTACGTAGTTGCAGCGCCTCACAGTTGTCTGCAAGCCTCCGCGTATCCTTACCTGCCGATTATATTCACCTCCCATCTCCCGAACAACCGTTGCGTCATTACCTGCGTAATGTTTGCTTAAGTTTACGAACCTTCTCGATATTGAATGTAGCTAAAGCCAACAGTAAGTCTAATAGCCTCTCTTCCAATGGGGTCCGCGCCAGTTACATACCTATCCGATTCTTCGAATCGAACGCCTAGGTTGTAAAAAACCGAGTAACCTTTCGTCGTCTCGATATATACGTACGTTTAGTAGAGACGAGCGGATCAATCTGGGTCGTATATTATTTTCCAACTTTGATCAACCTGTTATAGTAGGTATCTATCAACTTGGCAGCTTGAATTATGAATCTTAACTTGATTCTACTTACATACCTACTTATCTTTGAAAGCTTCATGTTAGTCAACTTTTGATTGTGGCTAAGGGGGGAAGGGGCACTAGGAATAGGAGCTGGTCATCGATTTTACATCTATAATACCTTTCTTGGTTATAGCTGAATTCCTCATTTATTCGCACTCGATTTGGTTGATTAGATATTTGAAACGGTATATTTACAGTGTTTTCAACTGGATTATAGGTTTGACCTCTACAATGAATCCGAACTTCTGTTTAACACTTCATAGATCCAGAAGGTACCTCTTGCCCATCTACCCTACTTAGGTACCTGGAAGGATAGCTATTACCAATGGGCCGGCTATTATAATCATAGAGATATTAGTATACTACCCTCCCTTGTGTTATTATTACTCTTCTGTTAGGGTATAAATCGAAAAAGAGAAATATTTTCCTTATAGGAGGTATGTTAGACATTTACTAAAGAGGTACTATACTTACTTTTTGTTACGAAAGTGTTATCATAAGACTGATACCTACCCTTATAAGAAATTTTAGCTTGTGAATAAGTTCGTACCTATTTATGAGAGGCAGTCTTGTTTGACATAATAAGAAAATACCATGGTATGGTGATAATTATATGGTTTCTATAAACTTATAATCCGATAGAACATGACGACCCGACTCTTGATAAAGGGTTTCCCTTAACTTCATAATTGAAAGAGAAACCAGTGATTATATCAGTAATGGATATTTCCTATAAATACCTTGTATCTGACCACGTAATCTCGCGAGCAACAAATCACTAACTCAATATGTGCTACCTTGGGATATCCGTCGTGGTCGTCGATCGGGATACCTGCTACATAGGCTCCCTCCTGTTATAATGCATGGTGCTTCCCCTTCCGGTAGAATTAGCAGTCTAATTTGTTGACATTCCGTACGTACATCAATGCTTTTTTCATCCGTGATAGAGGGAGTGCCTTATGTAGAGTAAACAAGGGAGGTTCCTGTATGACCGTGATCTGGAGTAATCAGGTTGAAAGCTCTTTGCGCGACGACATCTTAATACCTATCTAATTCCGCTCTGTTAGTTTTATGATAGGCTGAACGCTTTAGCTTTCTGAAGATATTAATGGCTTGGTCGAATTCCGATAAGGGGTAATGTGAGGCGAAATCGACGAAGCTTTGCTTGATCAGCTAGAGGCCTAAGAGTATAATGAAGCTGCTAAACTCAGTGAAGAACCTAGCCTCCAGAGCTCAAATTAACTAGTAAGGGGATTAAGAAGGGCTCGAGGATAAACTCTTAAGGATATGATAGTAGGTACTAATATGATTTAACTGACCGCTTTGGTGGGGGGCGTCGACTTAGGACCGTTAGACCTAGATATAGTATATAGGTTATATCCTCATCATGATTCATATCACTGAGATATTTATGCTGGGCCACGAGCAATTTCTCGTTGAAGTTGTAAATGCTTCGTTTGAAAGCGCACCTAGGCCTTCCATATGCTTGCATATAGACACCTACGAATCCGGCCATACTATAGTTAGGTTTGCATACTTTTTTATATACTAAGGGTCTTACTGACTAGGCTCAAGTAAGAAATAAAACAACTCCATTTTCGTAGACGTAGATGTGACTACGTATGGGCTAACTACACTTCAGCGCGGTTGACACTTGAGTCAAATCAAGTCTCTACTTGATCGGCAGCCCAGAGCAGTATTCCACCACTTATGGTTTATTACTTAAATTATATAAATAAATGTAAGCCGCACCTCCCATAGAGACGGACTAGCTTATAATTAGATCACATACGTCCGGGATTAGTTTTATGTAGAAAAAAAGTCCCCTTAAAGGTAATGCTTAGAATGATGGTCGTCCATGACCGCGAGCTATAAATATCATTGCGGGTATAGTAGAAGGTTCGTACGTCTTTGAGGATAGGTTCAAAAACGAATAGAGGAATGCGATACATATAGTAGTATCTTATATGACGGCCTACTAACAACAATCATGGATACTTATTGGGCATACTGCAACTGAAGAATGCAATATGGAGACGCCGTTTCAGTTTCCGGATTTGTCAGATCATGCCAAAAAACAACAACAACAACAACAACAACATAACCTTCCAGCCTGGCGTCAACTTACTAGCATAAGGCATCCTAATGCAGACCGTACTTTCCCGAGACATACCGACTATATATGTTCCCGGGACTCCGTATGTGGGGCATGGTGTCCGGTTGTCTTCGGCGCTAGCTAGCAGCCTCAAATTCACATTTGGAGCGATAATCTAACAATGACTACCGCTAGAAACCCTGCGGTGTGGGTTATGGTTGAGCGGGAATTACATGGCCCGCTTAGATGTCCTGATATACCATCAGGCGGTCGAATCATTCAGGGAGGGCCAACTCACCGCCGAAATTTTCATCGTACCATGGTCGCACAAGACCGGGTTGGAAGCACTTAAGGGACAGCGAAATACGATATTTTGAGTAACAACTGGGTAGACCTCATCGTCATCTCTATCCACTCCCCTGTCCCTTGTGTGCATGTGAGCATCAACGCCTGCCAACTGTAGTCGCATAGTCTTACACCGTACCGCGAATTCGTAGCAATCCACTGAAAACTTGTTTGCCAACTCGACCATGGTGATCCCAAAATATTTTGCCAGAACCTCTTGACTCCTTTTTTCCATGGCCGTGGTGAGATACCTAGGTTATTACCAAACCCACGACAAAAAAGAGGAAGAAATCTACGCGGCCGTGTTTATCGTGATCTTCGTTGAGGACATGTGGTGGTTTGCACACTTGGGATGCTCGACTTGGAGCCTCTTGTCACATTTTGGGTCTAACTAGACAACAGAAATCCGTCTTTTTTGATAACCCTGAACGCCTTGCCGATGGATGAAACAAACGCTACTGAGTCGCCTTGATAGCCTCTTCTAAGATATCTAACCCACTCTTTATCTCTTCCTCGCTGACCGTAAGCGGCGGGACGAACCTAAGCGTGTTTGTCCCGCAAGTGATTACCAACAAGCCCCTTTCTCGAGCAGCATTCACTATTGGTAGCGGATCTTGAGTCAACTGTAGGCCGAGGATCAGCCCCTTGCCCCGAACCTCGGTGATTAGGCTCGGGTATTGTCCTCGCAATTGCTCAAACCTTTTCACAAAAAGCTTCGACTTGACGAGAACTTCCTGCTGCATTTTCGGGTCCGAGAGGCGAGAAATCGTGTAATGGGCGAGGCGACAGGCCATCGGATTCCCGCCAAATGTTGTGCCGTGATCGCCGATCTTGATTTTCTCGCTGACCCGGTGATTAACTACGGTAGCGCCAACAGGGAAGCCGTTACCAAGAGCTTTTGCAGTGGTGAGTATGTCAGGATGCGCCTCCTTGGGCAAGTGGCTATGGGCCCAGAGACTACCAGTTCTCGACAGACCGCACTGGATCTCATCGTAAATGAGAACAGCGCCAACCTGGCGACAACGCTTTGCTAGGGCAACGAGAAACTCGTCGTTAGCAACGTTGATACCTCCTTCGCCCTGAATAGGCTCGATTATCACGCCGCACGTCTTATCCGTCACGAGGCCGTCGATTGCTTTGATGTCGTTATACGTCCCATACTTGAAGCCCGGCAGCATCGGCGCAAACGGTTCTTGGTATTTGGGATTCGGCGTGGCGGAGAGGCTGCCCATGGTTCGTCCATGGAACGACTTATGGAAGGACAGAAACTCGTGTTTGGCGCCTGTATGGTCCAACGTCTTGCCGACTTTACGGGCAAACTTGATGGCGGCCTCGTTTGCCTCCGAGCCAGAATTACACACGAAGACGGTAGCGGCGTCGTACATGCCGCCCGATTCGACCGTCTTCTCGACCAGGAGCTGGGAAACAGCGCCAGTCCATGGGTTATAGTAGAGGTTGGAGGCATGCCATAAGGTTTGGGCCTGGGTAAGTGAGAGCTGATTAGTATGCGACGCAGAGTGACGAGAGTCGAGAATTCGTCTCCTACCTGATCCGAGATGACTTTTGCCAGGCCCGGGTCGCTGTGGCCGAGCGCGTTGACAGCAATACCGGCCGTGAAATCCAGATACTTACGATTCTCTAAATCCCACAAGTAGGAACCCGCGCCCTTGACGAAAACCGGAGGAGGCCTAGCATACGTTGCTAGCATGAACTTGGAATGTTCCTTGACTAACGTCGCGCTGGCCGAGTCCTCGGATGGGTCAGGATTCGGTAGAGACGTCTCGTGGGAAATGGACTCTTTGACCTCTTGCGACAGGTTAGACGCTGCAGATGCTACAGACGCATGAGAGGAGAAGTTCCGGGCGCCAATCGAAGGAAGCTGTCGAACTTGAAGACGAAGGGCCATGTCGCAAACCCGAATACTCATGCTCGCGCTCATGCTCATTCACCAAGACGAAGAGAGGGGGGAAGGAAAAAGGGGAGGAGGTTAGGCTGAGGCAGGTCGAATCAGGTCGTTTGATTTGACTAGCCAGACCCGAGGATAGTAGGAGTCTTAAGGAGGTAGGTAGGGGGGAAAAGTCAATTGGTGATCGAGTCGAGATATGTAAAGTTAGGTATCTACTTATTTGTGTCGCCGCCAAAACTTCCAAGTTGATTTTATTTGACACCGTCGTATCGATAAGAATTAGCCTAAATAACGTTTCCGATGTCGCAAGGGAAGGAAGTATGCGGAAGTGCCAGGGTACATCTGATTATAATTAAAATGAATTCATCTTTCTCTGGAAGGATACTACCTTTTTTTTTTGTGTATTTTTTCTTCCTTTTTCTTCCTTTCTCCTTCTTTCAACATCAGTTTAATTTTTATTTTATTTTATTTTCTAAGCTAAACGGCAAGAGTAGAAAAAGAAAAAGAAGACTCTTGTATAGCTTCATTGCTTATTATGAGCCTTTAACAATGTTCTAGTATAATAATTTGAATATTCGATGAATAACAAATATACCTACCGCTTCTACTTCTATTTACCCTCGTCTCTTATCTATATATCCCGCGCCCGTGGACTACAGCCTACATGTACTTAGTATCCATTGGATATAGGTGTATAAGACTCCAACTTCCCGAAATTATCGTACCATCACGCGCATTTCCCCAAGAATCTCCAACGTGGGGCAGCGCTCGGGATGGACGTTAGATCCAAATGGGGACAGAATTTGGAGATGATGGGGAAAAGGGAGGGGGAGGGGGGAGGTTCCTGATCTACAAGGCGACTTTCAGCGACTCTCAGCGGCTCTCAGCGACTCTCAGCGACTCTCAGCGACTCTCAGCGACTTTCACATGTCAGACGCAAACGTCACCAGAGAAGCCGATAGGCCCCAGATTTCATCACAAGCCACCATTCACAAGCCTCCCTTTTCAAGCACCATCCTGTCAGCTTCGTCAGAATGGTCGGAAATCTACCATGCTTTCCCTAACCTAGCAAGCGTCATTATCTTTTCATACATACCTAGGTCTGTAAGCCCTCGGATCTCATGCTATAGGTTTATTCTTCTTGCTCTGCTTCTGTCTGAGTTTAGGATCTGTCTATCAGCTTCACTTCTGAATCTTCCGTTTCTATGTTGATTCGGTAGTACATACTTACCAGAGATTTGTTGCGAGGAATGATGTCGCCGATCACATGTTATATTGCTTCCTATCCCAATTCGACTGGCCGGCCCGAGTTTACACTTTTTTGCTGTGTCCCTTTTCCACGTACATGAACCAGCCCAATATATCGAGTGTTATGCTCTAAAGCGACAAAGGAATATCCTTAGACTCGGTCTCAAGTCTTGAATCTCTTTTGTCCCTTCCAAGCCTAGTGACAATATGATAGATCACGTTCTTGGTAGGCCTTCCGTGAAGTCGCGTAGGCTTCAGGTCCTCGCCGTACTGTCGTTCTGGTCCTTCTACTTATTCAAGTAAGATCCACGTTAAATTTACGCTCGCCCAAGTTGGCCGTACTAACAATACCGAAGAGGCAATCGACATGGCCCTCCGCTTGCTCGGTACTTGTCGAGAGCTTCCTCGAGAGTTTTGACGACATGGCAGACCGTCGTCTTGACCATGATGTACTTATATACAGCTCGAAACCTAAGCACCCTTGTCGGGCTTGCTAGTCCAGAGCCGATGGCTAATATGTACGACGCAAAATACTTTCGCGCGACGTGGGTATTGACAGCGCTTGATGCCGGTTTTTGGACAGCCATGAAGATCAAGAGGAAGTGGGTGCGAGATATAGCTAGCTTAGTATTTTCTCTCTTCTACCTCGTTGCTGCTGAGCGTGCGGATGAGAAAGTCCGGAAGGTTAGGGGAGCTTTGACCGTGGATCACCTACGCGTCAGCTGGAACAAGGGGACTACGCCGTATCTCCAGGCTGTTCAAAATCTGGTGCGGCCCCGGTTTACGCGGTGGCCGCCACGAGCGATCCGCATTCCCCGGCCCGTTACGAGCGACTACAAGGCGCCCGTCTCCGGTTGGTTGTACTATGACGGGCCTATCTCAGACCTGGAGCACATCAACAAAATGATCCTGGACATTCCTGGAGGGGGCTTTGTAGCCATGGATCCGCGTTGCAATGATGATAAGCTCTTCGCCTGGGCCGGGAAGACCGGTCTCCCGGTGCTCAGCCTGGACTACAAGAAAGCGCCAGAGTTCCCATATCCGTATGCCCTCAACGAATGCTTCGACGCATATGCGACCATTATTAGAAGCAGAGGACGCTGCGTAGGTATGGCAGGCACCGAGACTCCTAAGGTGGTGATAACCGGCGATAGCGCCGGTGGTAATCTTGCCACGGCCATGACTCTGATGGTAATCGAGAGCGCCACGCACCGACGCCAGTCTCTAATTCAAGCAGAGCTAACACCTCCTGCCGGACTTGTCCTTATATATCCTGGCCTGGATATGAACATCGGGAATTGGATGTCTGATGAGCAGATGTCTCTCATCAAAGACCGTCGGATGCGAGTGACGAATAAAGACTACCTACGCCGGAAGAGCATGCAGTATAACGATTTAGTTGGCACCCCCCACCAGTCAGACGATGAAGACGACGGCCCTTCTGGGTCAGTGTCCGACGTGAAGTCATCCAAACCAAATGGTGTGGGCGATGACGGGACTTGCAGCCCTCAACCAGAGTATTCTCATGCCAATCGCCAAACGTGGGCGAACTGCCAACCACCGGCTACGACCTCAGACTCGGACACCAAGCCCTTGTCGCATAGGCCCGAGCCTATGCGGACACGGTTAGCCATGGCGTCCATGATATCCTATTTCAACGACCGCGTTTTGACCCCCGAGATGATGCGTGCCATGATTATCTTGTACATCGGGCCCCACAACCGACCCGATTTCTCTCAGGACTACCTCTTATCCCCTATCCTGGCCCCTAATTTTCTCTTGCAGAAATTCCCTAAGACGTGCTTCCTCACCGGTGAGCGCGATCCTTTAGTCGATGACACGGTTATCTTCGCAGGGCGCTTGCGCCGCGCCAAGCAAGCCTTCCACTCGCAGCGCAGCTCGCGGGGGATGCAAGGTTTCGACGATATCACAGACTTCGATGAGAAGGACGTGGCTGAAGTCGTCCTAATTCCTGGAATCAGCCACGGTTTCACGCAGTTCCCGACGCTTTACCCGCCCGCGTGGAAATTGATCGATCGCTGCGCGCGATGGGCGGTGGATCTACTCGACACCGCTGAAGATCGCGCGAGACGTGAACAGAGCCAGATGCAGCGCCATCACGTGCGCACTGAATCTAGCGGCGACGAAGATCGACCACTTGAGATAAATATGACAAAGATGCGGGCTAGAACCACCAATGATGAGGCCAAGGTTAAACCAAGTACCCTAGAGCCCGCAGAAGAGGGGGCCAAACCAAAACCAAACAGAACTCCGAAGAAGAGGAGATCCAACGGGAGAGGTGGGCTTGGGCAAAGATCTAAAAGTATAATCGAGCTAGACAGTTCGGACGACCTACTCGGGCGACGCATGCGGGGCCTTGCCGACTCCTTGACAGGTGTACACGACGAATAATCGTCTTGTTAATGTATACGAGTACTAACTGCTCAGAATCCGGCGAACTATAGTGGTGAAAAGGTTAGTCGGTTTTCCTATGAGATCAGCCCCCCCTTGGCGAGATCTGAGGGAGACATAAAGCTTGTTCGCATCAAATAAATGTCTGGCTCAAGTAGTAGCATATACTGCTTTATTACCTCCTGTCTTGAACCATATACCTGAACCATACCTATATTACCTGTTCTGATTAATTCCTTGTTGTTTCGATTGATGAGAGGCGGACGCTGAAATCATATGAGTGTCCATTTATCCAATGTGCTAGCCAGTCAATTCAACTGAGAATCAGGTGCGCAATACAGTAAATAGTCATCGCTAGATGTACGCTAACACTTATAAACCTTTGCTAGTCTATTCGATATATACTGCGTCGTGTTTTCCGAGGATAGAGGGACGTGCGTACCCAGAGCATTTCTTCTTTTGATTTAATATAAATATATTGACCAACATCGGCTCATATAAGAAATTGGGCGGTAGTGGAAGAGTATTCGGCGACCATCGACATGCCTGTCGTATTAGAGACCGAATACACGATTGGAGATCTATTGGTCATCGGCGACGTGAACACACCATCGTAGTAATAGAAATTCGATTGTTTCACGCACTGGGCCCGGGGCCTTCGCCGTCCTTCCTATCATAGTCAACATAGCAAGCATTTGAACCTGAGCACGTCGATTGGAACGCGTGGAATGGCCGAGATGAGCACAGCGATATGTACTTCATTCCGACGCATTTTCCCTCTTAGCTTCAAGAGAATTCATAGGATCATCTATCTCCTAAACTGCATAAGCGACTGGCTGCCTCCTTTCCGGCCGTATAGTATGGCTGGCTTGAAGCTGAAGTTAATTAGGAGCTTATCCCTGTCGAATCCAATCAGTTCTTCACTATTATCTGTCAAGGACGCCTATAATCACGTCACGTACCTATATAGAAGGTAGGTGCGTAGGTATTCAAAGAGATCAGCCGGTCGCGGACATAGGAAAGGTCTGGTAAGGTGGAAGTCATGATATTGACGATCCTCGTGGGTGTTTAAAGGCAACCTTCATGTAACCTCCTGGCCATGATTCGTTGTTCATGCATACAACCCTTGAATTAGGTAGGTAGTGATTGTCTAAATGTGCCGTGCGGCGAATTATCAAAAACTTGGAGGCGCATATGAAGATCTAACCACGATCTAGAAAGAAGTGTAAAAAGGTCTCCAAGGCAGACAATGGAAATGAGAGGGTATACAGAACTAGATCGCGGACATATTCTGAAGACCCTGGAGTCTCGGCTATCTACAAGTCACAATTCTCCTCGTGGTCCGGGGATTCAGCTCTTTCGCGTCAGTTCACTTTCTGACGTGGCACCGCCGACTTTGGATATTCCCACCATAAGATCAAGTGCAGAGTCCTATAGTATGTATCACCAGTCTTAAGCTTGATGAGTGGTAATTGAGGGCCGCTTTTTACTTACCTACCTATTTTTCCACCCTAGATAATAAAGTAATGGAAAATCCCGCCCCCGAAAGGCCTACCGAAGACCCTATCCAAATGTATAACAAAAGAATCCAGATCATGCAAGGCATCATCGACCAACTCCGTGCTGCCCTACAGGAGCGCCAGCAGCGAGAAAACGAAATAAAAACAGTGCAGAAAGAGCTCCTCATAGCGAAGCTAACGATTAACGATCTCGAGGACGAGCTTAGAGATGCCAACGCGAGTCTTGCGGACCAAGAACCACTGGGACACGCCAGCAACGGACTTGTTCGTCTCCACCACGTTGTCTGGGGCGCCGAGTCGGTTTATGATGAAGCATTGAACCAACGTCTCTTAGACTGCGCAGCGCAGGACTGCAGTATCCCTGCCACAAGCGAATTCGTTGGTCATGAAATAGGGCCTGGCGAAAGGAGGACACTTGTTATCGCATACTCGATACCCCCTGAGTGTCCGAAGCGATGGCTTATTGTCGACGAGAATCACGAAGGTAAATTTGGTATATAACGAGATTTTCAGTTTCCATGAACGAATGACGCTTGGTTAGACTGAATTAATTTAATTCGTTTGATTGGATGCCGCTTTGAAGCGGAAGACTCAAGCATCGATAATTAACGGTATGATGACCAATAAGAATTCAACGACGTCTGTGTTATAGTCGACTCCGTGAGGTTGGATGGAAGAGACACATAACCTACCTCCTACGTAGTGTATTTTATACCAACCTGGTAGCCGCATTCGCTACCCCCTTTTTTCTTTCTGATTGGGAGGGCTGGCGATTCTCGTCCAAGTTACCTAATATGTGTTCACGAGGTGTCTACTATATCTAAGATTACTCTCGCTCATAGGTATATTATCGAATGACGCTGGTCACATAACGCTACCACTAAGTAGATTACATTTCAGACCCGTCCTAGGACTTAGACAAAACAAGGTGATATGATGCAAAATAATGCGGAGGACTTTGAAAATCTGACTTGGCGGGATCAATGCTCCGGCTTGATTTGGGTTATCATTTATATATCTGATAACCATCTCCTTAACCTGTATAGACGTCGACTCGACGGGCTAGTATGTGTTTGAGTACGATAGGTGTATTGTATTAGGTCTTATAATTCCGTATGCCTTTGCCCCCTTGCCTCTTTGAACATCAGACTGTGGTATGGTACGCAGTACTACCAGGTAGGTTACTTATTCTTGGCTCAGCCTATACTCCAGAAACCATCTATAGTGTTACCAGTTTCTAGTATTATCATTAGGATGATGATCATTGTTTACGTCCTCGGAGAGGACGGGCTATCTACTCCTAGCTAAACTAGCTTACATAGGCCCGTCGTCCTGCGTATTATTATCATTAGGAAATCGTATTGTATGGCATATCTAGTACTAGGAACTACAGTTACAATATCATTCCCGGCTCGCTTCCAGGGGAAGAGGTCTCACGTACCGGTTATTACAGACATAGTACCTATGGGCTATATCCTAAAATAGTCACGACTTGATGAGATGATGAAAATGTTGGTATGCATAATACCGAGTCGTCTCATCTACACCGCATCTTATTCACTCCCCGTCTATGTCAGGATATTTCTACGACACCGAGCTGCAATGTAACGTGCAATATCGAACTCGGACGTAGCCGGATCCATCCTATGCTTGTCGGGTCCTGCCAAACTTAATAACTTTGTACCTGCAGTGTAGACGCCACTATTGGATGTTCTGAGTTCTGTAGGACTAGTCTGGAGGAGTTGTAGTGGCCTCGTCTTTGAGCTCTCCGTGGGAATTTACGACCAACCTACCCTGTATCGGCTGCGTGTCTGTACGTAAGGGATAATCTTTCAGGGGTCACAGACACAAAGAGGGATATCAGCAGGCTGATCCGGATAATACACTCGACCATTATTAGGATGCTTCCCTCCTTAACTGCTTCTCATGTTACCGTCGTAACACTTATTTGGTACGAAAAAAAAAAAAAAAAAAAAAAAAAAGGGCAATAGCTCACAGCTTCAAGCAGGTTACTGGGGCTGTCCTGAACCCATACCCAATCCGTGTAAATGGCAATTAGTGGGTCGTAAACGTATTGGGAGGTAAGCTTCAATAATATGTTAACCTAGTATGTTATATGAGGTATAGAGGAAATGTTTATATCGCAACATTGTGGTTACGGATACGCCATATCGTAATGAAACTCCACCAGGCTCGCTAATAGTAGAATACAGCGCTGATAGTGGTATAGAAGATCAATGAGCCCGTGGGCCGTGAGAAAATAGAATAGCTGTTCGAGTTGATGCATACTCATTGGGTACCTGTATAATAATCAGAAGCTGCCGTGCCACTCTCTTCCTCTGGCGTCCCATAGATTGTTTAGGATGAGCTGGTCCCCCGTCGTCCGACAGAGAAAGACCCATTTTTAGAAGATCCGGGACGAATATCTACCTCCTAAATATTTTGTGCATCCTTGATGGCTAGTCTGATAGACTGTTAAGTCTAGGAACCGCCGCTGCTGGTTTCCGTTTGATTCGACGAGTAAATGTCCTGTCTATCTGTCGTTGAAGCTGCTTGCTTGGGGCCATACCTCGAATACGATCATGTATAATGGCTCTACATTATGGCAAAGCTCGGCAAAGTATTACCCGAAAGTGCAATACCCGACTTACCCAATCGTGACAATAAAAGCTCACGGCGGTATCCCATTCTGGGGCTGATAACGACACTGCTACGCTCATATTCCGAGGTATTATCTAACTTAGATAGTAAGTTAGGTACCTTATAGCATGCTGTATCGGGTTTCCGAGATTGATAATCATGTGAGGTGCCAGACGGAATAGCAAGCTGAGCATCCTAGTAGTTTTAGACTATCAGGACAACGCAATCCGGTACCCTTGCCGTTTCACGATCCCGCGTTCCACGGGAGGGTGTGTAGAATTCCTTCCACCCTGCATTCGCCAATTAAAATATCCTCGAGGGAATTTCCGGCTCCTACATCCCTCTTCTTCGTCCGACGAGTCGTTTCGAGCAGACCGTTGCCAACGTGCATGCCGGGCCCAGCCCCCTCTTGGCCGACAACGGCTCTTGCGACGTAAGTAGGATTGATATTCCATATGGCGACCCCATGGTGAACGGAGCGGGCTAAGAGATCCCATTCGGCTCCGGTAGCCATAGATGTCTCGTCACGGTATATAAATCCACACCACTTCATGGTACTCTACACATGGCAGTGACGGGTCAGCCATGGCGTGTAAATGGTATATAGGATACATTGTATAACTATTAGACGAGGCTATAAGTTCAACGCTCGTCTATTAGTGTCGGGATGATCTAAGCTAAGTAACATAGGCCGGATCTAGCATATAACTGCATGTCACTTGCGGGAAGGTGATTCGTCGGCCTGGTCCGCCACGGCTACAACCTGACATGGTGCCTATTTGCCCTGTTTGTAATTATATGCACACGTTACCGTATGTATTCGCGGAGGAATCACGATGGTCAGCAAGTTACCGGTATGCAATAGTTTTAATACAAGCACGATATATGTTCGAAGTTAAGAGGCTGCTATATATATACGTATTATGCATGTACGACTAGGTTATTGAGCCTATTGTAACGCCGAGAATCTGCTTCAACTCATCGAATTCCGCAGCCTACATTCAGAGTGATTGTTAAAAGTCTTGGAGTTTTCGCTGTTGAGCCCTTATTACAACCAGTCCATTCTCCATTTCGTAAAATGCCATCCCCTCCCGGTTCAACCGACTTGTCCTGGGTATTTGATGACATAGCAAAATATTTGGCCTTTTCTCATAGACCAACGTAAGCTAGAGTCCGGCTAGAGTAGACGTACGCCGTACTTGGCTCCGAAAAGGGGAGAAATGGGAGAAATATAACGGTAGCGACGGTAAAGTGAATTCGGTATCGTCCACATGTCTCCGTATACAGGCTAAAAGGTTGGCTCGTTGACGGCGCCGAAGAAAGCGGATGGAAGTCGCGTAAGAAATGGAAAACTTCGTAAACCCCCCAATAGATGTCTACTAGCACGATACTCGGAAGCTGGGTATTACTGTAGTGATGCAGAGAATGGTATAAAAGTACAAGTCGTATAAATGCGTGACGAACCCTCTAAGAGCGCCTTCATTCGAAAGAATAAACGGGGTATACGTTCGTTCGTTCGTTCGTCAAATTCGTAGTCTCGTCCGGCTTCGCCCGGCGGGTTCCCCCCCTTTTTTTTCGTGCTCTAAATTCCCATCAGCCCCTAGGAGACCTTAGCTAGATTATGTTAGCGATGCTAATCCTTTCTGTATTTCTGCTTCCCGAAGCCGCTCCGCGAGTCGGGCTGTCCCCACTCCCCACGACCTCAGCCATGCCGCTTCCTGCTATGCTCGCTCCTTGCTCCATTTTGATCGGCGGGAGTGCCTGAGCCCGGGGCGCGTACCCGGGCGCTGGGCTTATCGCTCCGGACGCAAGCCCTCTAGTAAGCTCTATCAGATTATCCCACCCTCCCCAATCCTCCCTCTCCTTGGCGTTCAGGCCTGTTCTGTTGTCCAGGTGCGCTAAACCGCCTCCGGTAGATGATGGAGGCATTGTGAGAGGTGCCTCACGCTCCGCTCCAACCCAGACCCAGGCCGTCTCAGCGCAAGCCTGGATATCCGCGCTCACGTATATCAGGAGCTCTTCGTCCTTGAGCAGCGTGTCCTGAACGGTCCTGGCGTCGGGTAGAGCCGTATGCGGGGGATACCCGGGCGTCGTCGAACGTGGAAGCACGGCGAGCAATTCTCGCTGCTTAGCTCCTAAGACCTGTAAGAAAAAGGATAAATAGCGTCCACATGGAATAGCGATGTCTCGTCGCGTGTCAATCGACCTAAGAGCCCTTAAACACGTAGAAGCTAATTCGTAGTAGCCCGTGAGAAGTAGGAAGAGCGTGCATCGGAAGATATGCGTAACTAGAAGGGCTGTAGCTGTATCCGCGAGAGTGGCGTTGGTTCGAGCAATCAGATCTGCCGTGTCTATCGCCGTAACCTTGCACTGGTGAATTGCGTCGCTTCGAGCTTCCGCGGGACAGCCCGGAGCTAGGTTGTGACGGTGCAGGAATAACCTGGCGCTGAGGAGATACGTGAGAGGCATTAGCACGTGAGGCGCGACTAGGGAGGCGTTATTCGCTTCGCAGGCCTCCGGGAACATTTTCTGGCAGGTGACGAAGTAGTCGTCGAACGTCGCGAGGCGTGGCGGTTCGATCACGGGGGCGGAGAAGGCCTGTCTCAAGGCGGAATATGATCGCACTATGTTGATAATACCGTGCAGAAAGTGAGTTAAAGGGGATGCGTTGGTAGGATGCACGGGGCCTTCGGTATGAAGGAAATGATCGTCAAACGGCTCGGGGAGGGCCACGTCGCAGTCGGCGTCGTCGATCGCAAAAGGGCGGCCGAGCTCTAGTGACAGCGTCCGGTCAAATATGTATATCGCCCACCACACTCTCCGCCTCATATCCGCCTCAACCCTCGAGCGCACACCGGCCACTTCCAGGTGAAGGTCGAGGTCCTGTGCGCCCCGCACCGCGCTGCCTAAGCAGGCCCAGGCCGTCGACTTCAAGTTCATCTCGTTCAGCGCAAGCGAGATGAGAAGTGAGGTCCGGACGTTGTCTAGATCGAAATCGTTGTTCCAAGGGTCCACTAAGCTCCGCGATGCTTCTAGAAACTCGCCTGCCCGTAGCGTTCGGTCGGGGTACGGATCGGTGCTGAAAAGGCTTCCCATCGCCAGCACTGCAAAAAACATGGCATGCCAGGAGACGGGAACTCGCTGTAAAGTAGTAGTATTCTGGTAGAGTTCTTCGACTTGGTGCTGCAAAGTTGGCCAGTGCAAGATCGGCATCATGATATGCGCTGCCCCGTAGTACGTGTGAAGCAGTCTGTCCACGGTCGCTTTGGGAGGTAGTGGAGGTCTGGGGTGATCGAACGTGACAATAGCCGCTGGGGAGTGTCGATACGGTATCGGGGGCTTCAGTACACCCCTTGAGAGATTCCGGAAAGCCGCCCTCGCTCGAGACGGATCCTGTAATAACGAGGCTGCCCGCCTTCGTCTACTGGGTTCAGAATTCAGAGCGGGAAGAAACTGCTGTGGTAACTGGTCTCCTCCCTCTACGTCGACATCCATGTGTTCGCCCCGTTCGGCGAGGGTACGCCTTAGATTACTGTTCTCTCTCCGCACTCTCTCAATCTGCTTCTCCAGATCCTGGACCTGTTTTATAGACGACATCCGCCGGTTGGTCTCCTTGGTAAACTGGCACTTGACGTTGCGGCTCGAGCACTCCGAGCAGCTCGTCGTTTCCGTAGCATCACACTTGACCTTTCTTTCCCGACAGGCATCGCAACTTTACACGCGTACAGGGCTCTGAGGAGCGGGCGTCTTCTTCTCCGCGGGCCAAGGCAGCCTCGGAGAAGCCAACGCACGTCCTCTCGATACCCCGTACCAAGAAGTCAGCATCGGCCTTCTCTCTACGAACGGGGGTGCGGGAGGGTTAATTGGAATAAGGACGGCGCCGAAAAAATTTCTTTCTCTGGCGGAACCTGAAGACGGATCAAAAAATCTTGCTCCTAATCACATACCTAGGATCCTTCCTTCTCTGGCGGTAGGCGCGTTTCTGAGCCGAGACGTTTGCTGACAGCTGGGCAGTAGAGAGCCCCGGGGTACTAGTCACGGACTCGGTAGGGGGCAGCGAATCACGGCCCATCACGGAAGTCGCTGTCACCGGCGTATACGGCTGGAAACCTGTTTGTGTTGCTGGAGGTAACGGTGTAATTCCTATGGGCTGTGGCGTCTGAGCGGTGTTCGATCTCGTGTTAGAATTCATCAAATTACCCAAGAGTTGGACCTGCGGCCGAGGCGAGGTTGCCGACGAGACCGAGGAAGAGTCATACGACCTCGTAGACAGGTTGGGTGAGCGAGGAAATGGATTATGCGACGATGCTGCCATCGCCAGAAAGGCTGGCTCCGAGGTCAAGTCGTTTTTCTTCTTCTCCACAGCTTTGTCGGGCGGAGTTGTTCTTAGATCGGCTCTCCCCAGTCGGGCAGCTTTCTGGGGGAGAGTTACCGCTCACGAAACATGCAGGGAACTGCGCTGCAGATGTCTCTTCAGTAAGGGTCAAGCGTCAGAACGGTATCCAAGCACCGTTCCACCGTGAACCAATCCTGGGACGACCAACATACGGCGGGCGGCGGGCTTGCGACGAGAGAGGTAACTGGGGCTGCTACCTTTGTACCAAGACCGCACAGTCCGAGTCTGGGCAATACACGCTTCTTCTTTTTTTCTCGCCCTTCGAAAGATCTCCAAGGGCCCACTGCCCTTTTGCGGTGTTGCAGCAGCGTTGTGTCACTAGAAAAGCTCGTCCTAGTCCTAGTATTTTCACCTGTTCCGCTTCCTGACGATTTGACAATAACAGCCCCAAAATAAGTCAGCTCCGGTGAGATGATTCCCAAACTACGCGGGATGGACGACCGGCTGGAAACAGAGTCTCGGGAGCGCCAGGAATGTTGCGATCCAGCGTCTAATACTGCTATCTTCTGTTCGGTTGGGAGCTTCCGCCGACACCAAGGAGGTCGACAAGGAGGACGATTTCCTAAAGAGGAAGGGTGAGCCTGCCGGTAGGCGACAACGATCATGTACAAATACACAGATATAAAACTACGATACGGGTTTAATGTGGTGTCACTCGAGAAGGGGTCCGGGTTGACGATGGCGAGCCTGGACAAATGTGCTGTCTCGCGCTCATGGACAGTCGGGGACGGAGAGATGGTAAGTAATGAAGTTCTGGAAGAGATGGTGATTTGAGGAGAAAGACGATGGCAAATCCGTAGATCCTGCACTGCAGAGACAGGCTACTACTGCTAGTCCGCAGGTGTATATCCATCTGGGACTCCCGCCCCAGTTCGACAGCAAAGCAAAAAATTCGGGAAATATATAATCTAGAGGGGTCGACCCGAATCCTTCTGCTACTAAAGCCCCCTGCAAATAACACAGGGAGGGAAACCGAACAGGGCTCTCTGAGTATAAGAGATGCTCGTCAAGAGAAGAGAAAAACAGCTAGCTACGGTGTTTCGAGCTGTGTACTATGCTATGTAGGTGGGCCATCGGCCTGGACCCTAGCCTGACCCTAATATAAGCACAGGTCGCCGTACTGTAGTAAAAACCCTGGGACCTTGCCAGATCAAGGGGGGCAAGCCGCGATGGCGAATCGGGCAACCACACCAAAAGAGCTTAATAGAAGTTCTACGCATGCATGTATGCTGCGGTTTTGCTCTCTCTTTCACACACACTCTCTCTCTGTTGCCGTCTCCGTCCCCTTCTTACTACTCACCCTCTTCTCCATTCTCTCTCGAGTCTGCTATCTATAGAGCATGTTCGACTGATATCTATTACTAGACACCCCCCTCCCCCCCTTTCATTACGCACGTATACCCAGGAGGTATATGTACGGTATGTATATGGCATATTTATATGTACTGTAGCACATTAAACTTGGGGAATGCATCTAGCATGGGAGAATGCCTCTTTGGCTTACGCGCGGAGGCCAATAGCTTGCTAGAAAAGCCCTCCTTCCCCCCAGGTTGATGCTAAATATGAACCCGAGTACGTATCCAAGTAACAATTCATGCGACATTGCTCTCCTACGATAGCAGGGCATCCTGATGTCGGTTCGGCTGGCCTGCGCTGCCCTGGCCATGTAGGAATCCTAGACTATGCAACCTCCACAAGCTGTACCGTACCTAGCAGCTGCGTGTTGTTTTTTTTTGGTGCAAAGATATCTTAGGTAGGACTGGCTGGCGAGTCGGCATTCTTCTCGGTTGTGCCAGGTAGACTAGACCAGACCCGTTCGGGTTGCATGATGTGCATTCAGAACCCGAGGCAGTAAGCGTATACGTCTTTTTTTCTCCCCATGATTTTATTATATTTTATATCATTTTTCTTCCTTTCTCGTACTTGTTTAGTTTAGTACCTTATTAGGCTACGTCTCTTTCGTCGTCACCGTCTTCCCACACTATGTACTATCATTCAACCAACCCCAGTCATTCAGCTGTTCGACTTGGCAACGCGCTAGGGATTGGTTAGCAAGGAAGTGTTGCGAGGCATGTACGGGGAGTACTCTGGTAAATAATGAATACCTACCTACCTAGTAATACTACTTACTACCTATGCTACTTCTCAAGGAGGGAGGGACCTCGTCTTTCCCTGGCAAGCGGCAGTGGCCGGTCCGTTGTTTTAGCTGCTCTTCGACAGGCATGGCTAGGACCAGACGATGTTTTGTATGGTACATACATAACTTCATACGGGATTACATGGACAAATCGTCTGTGAGCCCGTGACCCGATCTTATTTGGGGGTGTTTTTTTCCCCTTCACTTTCTTCTCCTCTGCCCTCTATTTCCACAATAATAAAACCTGGCATATGAAAAGAGGAACGTCCCACTGACGAACGACGGCTCACAACAGGGTTGAATACGGTGACCAACGACAGCTAGCTTGAAACGTACCAAAGATCGAATCCCTCTCCGTACTCGTGGTGCTCATGCCGATGTAACCTGATCGTTTGGTTGAGCTAAAACGAATAAACTCCGAGTCATCGGCACCTAGCTGTTGCGTGCTGCCGATTCCGACCGCTCGTCTTGGAATATGTGGACGTTTGTCCTCGCGATGTAGCCAAGGTAGTATTATTGCTTGTTCGGAAAACAAAGCGGGCGAAAGCGGTCAGGCCCGTTACGAGCCTGTGGCATTTGTTTCCCTTTCCCCTGAAGTATGTGGCGTTCTACGGAGGGGAGAGAGACTTAGGAGTTACTTCTTCACGTCCTACTAGATGGCACAATACAATCATACATAATCATACATGGTAGCATGTACAATACAATAGCCTTGCCCCTCAACCCTTTTCTCGAACGAGTTAGTGATCCCGGGACGATCTAGTCATTTTCAAAAGCACGTTTTGTCCCGGTGATAGCCCTAGCACCTTACAAGGGAGGCCCCTTCGACTTCAACTGTAGTAATCCGGCCGGGGTCATGAAAAGAGCATGGGGGAACATGCAAGGTGCCGCAAAGAGAGCACGCTACAGTACGTAGTCTGCATGGCAACCAGTGTCTGCTACCTACCAGGTACAATGTAGCTTTGGGGGGATCCCTGCTCGCACGGCGAGGAACGATGGGGTTTTCCGTTTTACGGAATCCAGGTCTGGCTTGATGAAGGGGTTGGACAATGCAATATGCTTTCATAATGCCTACATTACCTGTAATATAGTCTACTATATGTGTATAACGTACTACGTGGTAGTAAGGTAGATATAATACCAATATGTATAGTCCGCATGATCCCATCCTGTCGATATTCCACGATATCATGGGCTTTCTCATCGCTCAGTCGTTTGTCGCGGCTGCATCAAGCTTGACGCTCAACCGATCCTCTCTCTCTCTATTCTCTCCATCATACATACATACATACACGCGGACACACAAACAAGACGTCGTGCAAGCGGCCGACAGGTACGTAGGCTAAAGCTTGGCTCCAGACAGCGTCTTACCGAAGCAATGCGGCACTTTTTCTATTGATTTGTTGTTCTCCCTACCGGGTTTCCTAGCTCAGAACCGCGCCGCCCGGCGACATGAAGTGCCGTACCATGTATACGCACCTTAGAAGTAGCTGCATCGGGCAGTAGAGACGACGTTGAGAAAGAGATCTGGAAACTATCGAATCACTGTTGGAAGCTGACTTCAAATTACTACCCAAGCCCGTAAGCGGCAAGGCAACGAGTGATACTTCTTTCAGGCGCCGGCACGGTGTCGAGACGAAATCAATGTGCTTTAGACTGTCATGTTGCTAAATATAACTGTTTCGGTCGGCAATGTCAAGGAAAGACATTGTCTTAATATTCCCCCGTCCCGTTGTCATAAGGACTGTGTATTTGCCTGGCTCTTCAAAGATACCTCCGCATACCTATCGTCTAGACGTGATGGTAGGTAAGCCTCAACTTCAGCCTTACCCTCGTACATGATAGCGAATAGCGTCTCGCTACAAAAACCGGGAACGTTCACACCCACGAGCTTCCCAATTCTTTGTTCCAACCTCGTACTAGAATATGAATACACCGAAATCCATTTCGAGCAGGGGCAGCAACGGCGGATAGACAGATAAATGCCACGCGGATGAGCAGCAGCAAGGACCAAGGTATCAGAACAAAACAAGGACAAGGATACGGAGTCGTATTCAAGTGCAGAACCCGTGGAGGATCCTAAGCAATCATATAATAACAGCGTCATCATATAGTATCATCAAATATTAATCAGATCATGAAGATCTGGATGTAGTACCTCTATGCCTATCAGCTCTTAATCAAAGCAACTACCGAGGCCTTCTTCAAAATAGGTAATGGTGCTGTTGGCAGGCGACCCTAACCAAGCTGCATACCTACCGGTTTCTTTCGAAATCACAAACGAACCAATAAAGCAGATCATGGTGGATTAGCGTTCGCCGACACTCAGTCCAAGCGATGCTGGGTAGCTAGTACGTAGCAACGTCGCTAATTAATTTTGAAGTCGAAAGGAATTAGCCAGACGATTGCATGTCGAATATCGAGATCGTCAGGGGAATTTAAGGCTTTTAGGAGGATAGCAAGCTTTTAAGGCCGAAACACAGGGGATAAGGAAACATTCATTTCATCGAGTCCCGGTTTCTTGATGAGCTAGGTAAACGCGCTCACAATGACAAATTCTGCATGGTCGATGGTTATAGTGTAAACATCGGATAGAGCCTTGAAATAATACATACAAGCCGTACCGTGGTACTAATGAGATGGTAAATTTATCTGATTACGAGCTAAGAGGCAGGTTTCTTGCTTCAGGTTAAAAAAACCGTTCGATATACAAAGGCATAAACGTATTAGAAGGGATTCCTAGATGAGGACCTCGGATCATCCATGTTCAACATAGTATTGGGGAGGAAAAAAAGCAGTCAAGAGTTTTTTCCTTCCATCTTCTCCTTAGTCTAATTTACATATTATGGCTGACTTCTAAGGCTGTCGGTTTCATCCTTGCACCGCATTTTGACTGTTTGTTGTGGGAATCTCAAATCCATGTAATAATAGTCCTAATATAGGTACTACTAGGAAAATACTTGCAGGAGTATGCATAAGCTGCTCACCAACCTATGAGAGAAAGTTCCACTAAGAAGCAGATCGAGTAGTAATTATTACTTTCTCATAAGACTCGATCAAAAAGGCAAACGACACGTGAAATTCAAAAGTAAGGGATAGACTTGGTAAGTATAGTATTATGAGTAGGTTACGAGGGTGTTTGTAACGTGGAACCCCAACATGCGCGGCTTAAACAAATTACTTTTAGTAGAAAGTAGTACTACATACCTAGGTATTATAGGGGATGCCACGGTCAGCCAACTCGACACCTGACCGGCTTTACAACTTATAAGAGCTTATATTATATAGTACCTACGCGTCGTACCGAAACAAGGGCACCCAGAGACCTTAGGGTGAATCTAGACGCGGAAGATATCCGACCGAACGACTATTAATATGCAGGATACCTTACTACAGCACATATAACTTCGTACATTAATACTAGTTAAACACTTACATGTATATTAATCATCTACCAATCTTGATTTTCTAGAAGGGTTCCTCAAAGCTCACTACCTCAAACGGGGGCGCTCACTTTTAATCTATCTGTTACGTGGTCATCTACCACTCGCACGGGATGTCTTACCTAGGTACTTTTGCACTTTGATACTGTACGTTAGACATCTCTGGAGTTATGTAAGCCCTCTCGGTCCTCGGGTCACGAGAGGTAGGTACCTATTTGCCCAGCAGTCGATTTTTTTGTAATGAAACTCGCCGGAGATTAAAGAGAGGCTGTAATTGTTGTGTGTAACAACATGCAGAGAGACAACCTACCGTGTGAATCGACGGCTATGATACTATCTAAGGCTAGCAACTATGCTCAAAATCAAGAGGCTCCTAACGTCCTCTGACGATTTTTTGTCTTGCCGATACGATCCGTATTATGAGGTACACTACTTAGGTATGCGTGTAGGACTTGGCTGCTTGCTGGCTACCTACTTTCCATCGGGAAAAGGAGGGTGGAGATGAGCAGGACAGATCGGACATCACCTTGCGATCTACTACTGTAATCTAGCCTTTCCCAGGCCGGTTCTCTGTAGCTCGCCGTGAGATACCCCCTTTCCATCTCCCCCTCGCGAGGGATGACGCTATTATACTAGGCTAAATCTACGTCGTGCGTATTAGTTCCTCAAGCGCGGTGAAAACTCGCAGAGCAACTAAAACGGATCTAGCGTCCCCCATTCTCTGGATCGCATGCGGCTGTCGCGTTAATCATTTCTCGGCTCCCTCCGGACATGTCAAGTACTGGATAGGTACTAATTTCCAAGTACGCGCGTCAGTCTTCGTGGACGACGGACATCTACGCCTATCTTAGTCGTCTAGACTTTGACGCGGGCTAAACTTGCGGAATTCTTGACGATGTGATGCCGAATTCACAAGCCTCTCCTCCGCCCGGAGGGTCTTGCTATAGAGGAGGTATGTAGATATTTACGTATATAGTAGCACAAAGAAGTATCATATAATATGTCTACCTAGTCAAACCTTTCTCTAGGCTCGAACCAAAGTCTAGAGCTACCTCACTGGACTGTGACATGGCCCATGGCCGGACCGTTCCACCACAGAACTCTCTCCCCGGTTTTGTCACGCCGAGACCTGAATCGCTAAACGTCGGGTTTTGTGCGCACAGGCGAATGAGAATCTAGACCACCACATGTCCAGTAGGAAAGGGACGCACTTATATCGAGAGATTGTCAGAAAGCTCAGCCGTGTACGGTCGTTTGCATCATCTCTGCACCTGTCCGTACATTCAATCTCGGCCTGGGACGCACCCACGTCCCGGGTTCACACACTACTGATCTGCAGGGTCGTCGTCGACAAGCAGCACGATAGCAGCACTGAGGCGATCATATCTACGGGCCGTGCCAGGTTAGATATAGTATTCGATCATTGTCTAATAAGCGAGAAACATACAGGTATGTATGTAGGAACATAGAGTGGAGAGTCGGGAGGGTGGAAGGCCACGATACCGCAACAAGCCGCATCCTCCTCCATCTCCATATCTTGGCTCCTCTTCGGGTGCTTGGCTTAGAAACGAGCGCGCGCGTATGTTGTGTGGAACACTCGCCATTATCATGGGATATGCCACATATGTACGTATATAGATAATCTATCAAAGTCAAGACATAAAATGCTACCCCCCTTCTTCCCTTAGAGCTATCATGAATTCCGATACAAGTTACCCACGCAAACGGAAGACCGCGTTAACAATGCCTACGGTTACCAGGATAGTTGTCCATTGGCAAGGACGGCCGATGTGTAGGCGATTAGTTTCCCAGTTACGTATTACAAAGGTACGTCGATGAGATATGTGAAGAATCACGAGGCAATAAAGATACAAAGATCACGGCTCAGCCTCCGTAAGTGGTCGAGGTCCGACAGATTGGATACCTAATCTGAGGTAGATTATACGGAGGGACGGGTGGAGTTCCGTTAAGTCTACACTACATAGTTCAACCTGCCCTGCCGATAACATGCCCATCGTCTGCAGTAGTGTGCATGCTTAGGGGTATACTTCGTCGACGAATGGATCCGTTGGTGCCGGCACTTCCCTCAGTACGCATGGTCGAGAAATCTGGTACCGAGGTCGCATGATAACAAGTAACGAGGACCCATGGGGAAGATTACCCAACGGAGACAAGAGGCCGTGGACCAGTTATGTATTTTATGTATGTAGCGGCCGATTGCCGACCACGCGGAACGAATCCACGACGAGATCGGCTCCGCACTCACTTGAAACGCGGATGTTGCCTCTTTCGACAACCCAAAGCTCCCGTAGGAGATGAAATTATTGATGTGAGAAAGGCTGTAGCAATAGGCTGAGAGCGGACGCGTCTCCTAAGTTGCCTACTGGTCATTGTACGTTGGAACCTGGGATGCGTACAACACCCCGTGAGGGAGATTCCGTCCCCGGTAGAATTATTTTGCTTGCTGTTGCTATTGCTGCTATGACTGCTTCTGATGGTATGCCTGCTTCTGCTGCTACCCTGGTTCGTCAAACCTTGTTGCTGCACTCGTACAGTATTATACAATGAAGACCTTTCTCTGGGTGCTCGCTGGAGTAGTATTCTATCCCGTGAGACATGGAAAACATGCCGTCTGTGTAACGCATCACAAGTGCAATACACTAACCTAGTACGCAAGCATCTCAAAGTGGCCACGGCACAGGCCCCCCTCCAGAAAGGAGTAGGCCATCCTTGTACATACATGTACGTGTATGAGTATGCGAGGTATGGGTAAAGGTAGGTATGAGCATTGTAAGTGCTCTCGTCCAAGAAGCCAAAGCAGGCGGCGACCCTCTCTATTCGTCTCTCCCTTTACCAACAACGCCTCGAGCCAAGAGAACTGGATACTACTACGGCACTTTGCGATGATTCACCCCCGCATCGGCATGAACTACTATGCTTAAGAAATAAAGAACAATCTTCGGTCGCGCCCCAAGATAAACCGAGCGACTCAAGACAACATGTCTGGTGGACTTCAACTCATCCACCCGCGTCTCTACTGGTGCTGGCGCTGGCGCTGTGCCCAACCGAGCTACATACTCTCTCAATTGTGTGCGTCGGGGTGATACCAGGGCCGTTCACGCCACGACCTGCATAGCTATGCGAGACAACATACCTATTACCCTAGGCACGGTCTCGGAGATAGGAGTGGTACAGACCTAACAGACCTAGACTTAGACAAGGAAGACAAGACCATGCGGTGAAACGAACGACCTTGTATCACCATCACAACGACTAAAGATTCAACGACGCCACATACCTTTTCATGATGTCCTTCCAGTGCATCAGTACACACTCAGGCCTACGCGAAAGTATTCCCAATTCAGACTATCCAAGGATATCAATTGCTATGTATGTCCACTACATTGTTATAGAAGCTAGCTTGCGTGTCAGTCTGGACTACTTACTTGTCGTGGATACCTAGGTAAGTAATTAAATTAAGGGGACCCGCAAGGTCTATTATAATTCGGGGATGTTGATAAAAATTTTTTCTCGAATCAAGCAAAGAAAAAAAAAAAGAGGCCAAAAACCGTAGGATTTGGATTGCGCGAGATCTGCAACAATCTTTTTTTTTTTTCCTTTTTGTTTTTCCTTACTAGGTTCAGCTTGGTTTCTTTCTTCGTCCGTTGCGGCTGATGAGCGCACGTGTGCCAGGATTCCGTCCCGGGGGTGAAGATCACCATGTAGGTAGGCAGGCGGCGCAGGCCTGCCACGAGGGTCTTCCCTCTACACAGTACCTACTATAATGCTCCAAGATAAGGAGCCGTACACAGTAGCTGGCTGCCTGCCAAACCCAGATTTGAATCGATAATCAGAAACGTGGCAGAGGCCCTGAGGGTCTAAAAGTACGTCTTTGCGGTCCATTCTCTGTGCTGGGCTCGCGTAGAGAGAAAATCCTTCCCGATTCGTGCCTATCAAACGCACAGGAAGAAAACGAGCGAGCACGAACCATCATCGACCGACATGGGCAAAGGGAAAAGGAGCTTGGAACGCACGGTGGTAACATCTTCTATTTTTGAAGCCTATTAGCATGACTTTCCGGTGGGAGGGTCGATGTACCCAATAGTTAGTGTAGTTCGATTGCGGCGCGTAACGAGGAGTGAGCCAATGATTCCTACCACTTACGCATATGCGTACATAGATTCGTAGATAGCCACATGGATTAGCAGATTACCTACCTTACTTATAAGTTGTTCAAATTTACAAGGAGCTTGACACATGGTATCGTGTAATCGGTAAACCCCCTCTTCTCCCCACCCCCTTTTCTCTTCCCCCTTTCCCCTTTTTCCCCTTTTCTTTTTCTCTTTCCCGCTGCGTTTGCATAAACTACTGTAATTGGTCCTGGTTTGGGCCGTCGTTACAAACAACCTAGCCCGCGACGGTGCCGAACTTCTTTCACGTACGGGGACGGAACTGCGCGATGCGTAAAGCGATTCGGGATCCCTAGTAAAGCAGTCCTTGACGAGGAATCCAATGGCTACCGTTCCCCTTGCAGCAAGTCCAAATAAGACGCTAGCATGTCGTTCTCGCCAAACAAGGGCCACCCCCGGGGATCATAGCCGAGATCCCAAGGTTTGCTATTATGTAGAAAGCGGACATGATAATACTACATATCACGTAGAGATATCGCATGCACACCTACTATTACGGACGTATCGCAACCGCTGATCTTCTGTCTGTCATCGCGGTTTGCTACGATCTTCTAGCGTTCTAACCAGGTCCAGTTTGACCTCGTTCTGATCGACGACGCAGGTGGTTATTTATATCCTTTCTTGGATATTTTTCTGATGTCTTCCTCGTCTGGTCGACGTCAAATGAAATGAATCTCGTCCTCTTCCGAGTAACCGTGCTTAGGCTACAAAGTTCCTGGAAGCTGGCAGCGTTACGCTCTGCCTAACCGCTTCGGGCTGACGAGTCGGGGAGCCGGTTCGGGATCGAGAGTCTATCTAAAACAGTCATTCTTGAACGTGACTGTCTCCATCTAAATGCGCCGGCCGTTTTCAACGGGCGCTCGCCAAGATACACCGGCTCGCTAGACTCCGAAGTTCGTCTCAGCGGCGCTTACCGGCTATGACGATCTGTAGTGACAACTATGTTCGCAATGAGAAGATGGAGTTTCTTGATGACAAGTGATTCTAGGTACATAAGCGCCGTATTATGCACCATACCTGATTATTACGATGATTTCGGAATTATTTATTTTGTTTTCATAATTCTTTTCTGACGCCTGTCAGCAATGACAACGGTTTTCTTTTTTGAAGCTTAGGTCTCTTTCCGAGTGGTAATTGAGAAAGAAGACCAAAAAGCGTAACTAGACAAAACAAATCGTACGCTCCCCGACCATGTGCAACACGCCGCTGCACACTTTTCTCGCGGCTCTACCCAAGACCGAGCATCATATGCACCTCGAGGGATCCCTCGAACCGGAACTCCTCTTCGAGCTTGCCGCTAAGAATGGCATCACGCTTCCCGCATCCACTGACCCGGCCTTCGCTTCAGCGGAACATCTCCGCAAGCGCTATGACAACTTTCAAAACCTAGACGACTTCCTTAGCTATTATTACATAGGCATGTCAGTTCTAGTAGATGGCTCTGACTTTGAGGCTTTAGCATATGCCTACTTCGCCAAGGCCGCGTCGCAAAATGTCCGTCACGCGGAGGTCTTCTTTGATCCGCAAGCACACACCAACCGTGGTGTCAGGCTATCGACTATCATTGGAAACTTTAAGAAGGCGCAGGCTAGAGCAGAAGCCTGCTTTGGCATGACTACACAACTGATCATGTGTCTGCTGCGACATCTGTCCCTTTCCGGAGCAACAGACACATTCGCGCAGGCAAGAGAGCAGGGCTATTTTGCGGACGGCACGCTTGCCGCCATTGGTATGGATTCTTCCGAGCTCCCCTTCCCCCCGCCGATGTGGAAAAGCATCTATGATTCCGCAAAAGAATCCTCCATCCGGAGGACGATCCATGCTGGCGAGGAGGGCCCGCCGCTTTACGTAACCCAGGCTCTTGACCTGCTGGACGTGCGACGCATAGATCACGGTATCCGGGCTCTGATGGAAGGGGATAATGCGCTCGTGGCACGTCTCGCCTCTTCTAAGACGCTGTTGACAATGTGTCCTCTCTCAAACGTCAAGCTAAACTGCATCCCCTCAATAAGCACATTCCCCTTGAGGAGGCTGATCAATGCTGGTATCAGGTTTAGCATCAACAGCGACGACCCTGCCTATTTTGGTGGCTACGTACTTGAGAACTACTGCGCACTTCAGGAGGCGTTTAACTTGACCGTCAGAGAATGGGAGAAGATCGCAGAGGGTGCTGTCCTAGGTAGTTGGTGTACCGAAGAAAGAAAGGCCCAGTTGTTGAGAGAGATAAAAGACGTCGCAAACGAATGGAGCGGAGGCTGCGGAGCACTCGAGGAGTTTCCTACCTGCCCGAACGACAACCCGGGTATCGGTACCTAGAGTAATTATGTGCATAACGTCTCATAGCTGATCGTCACCTGCAATGCCCTAGGAACACATCATGAGCACATCATGTTCTACTATCTTATAACAACCCTTCAATCTTACTAATGGTTATACTTATCTCTCTATAGAAGGATGAATAAAAAATTTCGCAGCCGTGTCTAATACAGAAACGTTCGATCGTTAACATAACAACATCGGGGGGCTAGGAGTCTGGAAGATGCTGATTAGGTAGGTACTCAATACGGCACAAATTATGAGCATATTCTATGCGGCACTCTTGTCTAAGCTGGCTTGCTCAAATTCCATAGAACAGCGTCATAAATAAACCCAGCCTGTAGAATCCTCTAGAAGATTGTTGAAAAGGCAAAAGGGGGCCTATATACGCCAAGTTCTTCATGAGAAGTAAAGTGAATTTTAAACGAGGATAAGGGAAGCAACGCCGTTATAGTTCTATGCAATAATACCTACTATCGAGTAACGAAATTAGTAAATAGGAGGTAATTAGTCGATATTGTTAACAGTGTCGACTGCTGTGAACCAACGAGCCTGACTTATCCTAGGGTATGTACCCGTCGACAGTAAAAGGTAGCTCAGTTGATAAAGATTACCATAGCAACTACAACAGGTAGAGAACTTAAATGATGCAGCATTCATTTTTTTCTCTCTCCCTCTGACATTACAATAGTTACGGTTGCTCATTTAATTAGATGCTACCCTGCCCGAATGTGATTTCGTCAACCATTGGATATTAGGCAGATTAGAAGGTATGCATATATAAAGGGTATGCATATAGGGCGAGAGAACTTAGAATATATGTAAATAACAGGGACCCAACAGTTTCTGTTGACGGGACAACACGCATCAACAATCACTGTAACTGACCGTGTCCGACCCGCATCTCTTTCTATCTCGTCCAACCATTGTTCTTATTCGTTTAATATTTTGGTATCTGGACTTGCAGATCTAATATACTGCCAACACCACCCATCGAAACGCAACACAACACACCCAACCTTGGGTCTTATTTAGGTACGCTCTGGAATAAACGAGATCCTCTTTCTACTTCTGCTTCCTCTTTGTCACTTGCCTAATACCTTGACTAAAGCCGAACAACGATTCCTTGGACTACGCCGACTATTAATCCCGCTCAGGCGCGCGATCGATAGACCAAGGGCATTCCTAGGTACAAGATCCTATTGCGACCGATAAGGCAAGTCCTACATACAACGCATCTCGAACGGCGGATACCTCTAGTCAGGACCAACAGCCAGCTACGATCGATGCGAAAGGAGACGAGGCGGTAAATATGGCATCGGATAGTGACCAGCGGGCGGCAGTTCGTCCGAGCATCGAGGCCGATCAAGACGAGATGGGCAGCCAATTCCGGGAGACCGCGAGCCCAGAGCAACCCGAACAAGCCGGTGAAGACAAGCACGAGGATGTAGAAGATAGCTCGATGCTTAGCGAAGGGGTGGACACGGCCCAAAACTACGAACCCTCATATCCGGAGCGCCATGGGTCTGTCGACGATGGTGGTGATAGCAGCTCGCACCATGAGGCCATGGACGAGGATGTATTTAGCGACAAGAGTCCGCGGAGCTCCTTAGGGTCGTATGAGGGCATCCCAGAATCAGTAAAGGCACACAAAGACTTTGACAACATGACGACCATAGCCCGGTCTCCCAGAATCTCGGATATTTCTCAATACGAAAGAGAATACGAGAAGGAGGAATTCGTCCCTACCGTCAAAGGTACGCCCAGACCGCTTTTTCGGACCCCTTCAGATGTCCGCGCGATGCAGATGTCTTCGCCGCCAGCTTCCGTCCTCGGGTCTCCGCGATCTACGAAGAAGCAGTTCCCTGCCGTGTCACGCTTGGGGACGCCTGCGGCTCCCGCGCACTACTCCCCGAAGAGGATGTCGACGCCCTCGCGTTTTAAGGGGCGCAAGGAGGCACCTCTTGTTCTGCTCCACGTTACGCTGCTGCCCCTACGATGGGTTTGGGGTGATTTGCTTAATACCCTGGAAACGGACGAGTTGAGCGAGCAGGCAAGGACACTCCGGGATTCGTGGAGGGTCCTGCAAGACCGCATCGGCGACACCGTTATCGAAAGGGGCATACTACTGAGCCATCCTCAGAATGACTACGAGGTTCTTGAGGAACGTCTGCTTGAAGCGCTGGAGCTGCCTCTCCACCGACGAGCTCGGATTCTAGAGTGTGGTCACTATATCGGCCCAGCCAACGAGTCGACCCTAGCTGAAGATGAGGAGAGCGAGGACGAATGGAACTCCGAACAAAATCGGTCAGGAGACAAGCGACACTGGTGCGCCACCTGCAAGAGCGAGATCCGATATGATTCCCTCGGCCTGGGCAAGATTTTTCGCATCAAAGTCTATGCCAGTAATGGATTGATGAGAGCGGGTGCTTGGACAGCCTGCTGGAAGGAGATGGAGCGTGTGGACGTCGAGCTGGAGCCCATTGTCGAGCCAGCCGTGCAGGAGGAGTTGGTACGCCTCGCCGCATCTCAGCAGGAACGTGAGCTTTCCCACAGGGAAGAAGTGGATATTGCAAAGGAGGTCGCGCAGCAACTAGAAGAAGAGCATCTGCGAGAACAAGCTGAAGCAATGGGTTCCCGCTTTGACGCTTCCTCGCCACAACCTGATCCAGTTCGTGTGAACTCCCCCATATCGGCAGAAGAACGTCGCAGGCGGGACGAAGAACGGCTCCGAGAAATCTATGGCCACTCATCGCCGCCGCCTTCCTCTCCGCAGTTTCCATCCAGGGAGCCATCAACCCACCCGGATCATGACTCCTACATCCCGCCTCCTTCCCCGTCCCCGCCACCTGCATCACGCCGCGGGGAATGCTGCGGCCGAGAGGATCCTCCCCGGCAGGCATATCAGAACGCATCTCTCTCCGAACTCTTGCTGCAATCTGTGAGGGTCCTAATGCAGGACCGCAAAAACGTGATTATCTTTACTTTGAGCGTTTTTGTCCTCATACTTGCTCTTCGGAGTGCTCCCGCTTCCAACGAGCCTGTATACGAGCCGGTAATCCATAGGATGAGGGACATCCCAACCGCCCGTCGTGCTCAGGTGGTCGACCCGTCCCAAGTCCCTGCCGTCCAGTTCGGTACTCTGGCTGCGGAGCCATTGTCAACTGCACCAATCTGCGCCCACCCTTCCGATGCTGTGTCACAATATACACCTTTAGCCAACCCTACGGCGGTGATATCTGATGACCGAGAACCATTAACTTCAGCTCCTATGAGCGAGTATACTATATCTTCATCACATGACTCCTATCAGGAGCACGAGTCCATAACAGAATCCATGGTAACCTCTGAAGAACCTTCTACCATGGCGACTCTTGAAAAGCTGGCGAACCCAACCTCTATTGCAGCTCATACAAGTCACCAGATATCCTCAGAGGTCGCTTTTTCGCAGGATCTATCCGCCAGCGAGACCACAATACCTTCGGCAGCATGTTATGAGGAAAGTGAAAACGAAATTCCCCAACGAGAAACAATCGTGGCCGAATCAGCTCCAGCCGAACCAAGTCTCGAAGAACAGAGCCTTGCATCAGAATATATCGTGCTCCAGGAGAATACGGCATCAGTGACGAGTGTCTCTACAGTATACGAGCCATGTAGCACGCTCCCGATCTGGCAAAGCAAACCCAGTGCCGTGACGCTGCAGTCGGAGGAGACCGAGACCGAGACCATCACAGAGAAAAAGGTAGTCCGAGTTTTCCACACGGTTACGGAGACGGAGGTGGAGACGTCTATTGAAACTGTTATGGTGGCTGCTGCAGATATTTCGAACAAGCAGTCAGCGTTGTTAGTAGCTGTGGAAGAGAACGCGGCCGAAGACTCGGACCCGGCCACGTTAGGGTTAGAGGAATTATCATCCGCCGAAATTGCGGTAGAAGAATGAGTTGAGTGGCTCCAGATGGTGAATTTACGTGAGCTATGAACGGTGGATGTCATACGCAATGAGTACATATGTAATGGAACTGAGCAGATTACGCCGATGCTTCTTGCGCTCATTTTTTGATGTTTTAATCATTGCTCTGCGTGGTGGGATGGAAGGAGGTAGTTTGTCAGTCAAGATTGTTTATAGTTGTGATAGATCTACGATACCATAGTACTTGACTGTAAGCGAGACAGCTTTTAACGCGTTAATTCTGACTTTGCTACCTCTTGTTGCTGCCATCGGACAAAATTTGTGCGGCCGTAGCTACATATACCTAGACTATGAAATATTGTAGCCGGCATCAGAGTAACAGAAAAAGGGAAAAAGAAAAGACCTCTATGCACTTGGGCTTTTATGTGTTAGCTTCCTAAATCCATAGATGCCGATTTAAAACTTGACCGGTGTACGAGCGCATGGGTTGCGGAACACCGAAGTGATCATAGTAGGAGGTAGTCAATGAGTTGGCCTAGTAAGTAGCGCATTATTTTGGCAGGGCTGTATCATAAAGGTTGGTCTTTGTCCCTCCTTACATGTGCTCTCAAGAAACAGAAATAGGATTGTTTAGCCTCAGACTTTTGAAGAATGAATCTCTTAAAAGTGACAAGCAATCTAGAAAGTCTTTGGTCTCCTCGTGATAGCTAGAAACTACCTCTCCTACGTGTTGACTGTCTATCAGGTAGATACCCCAACCCAAGGTCTGATCTCAGTGGACCAACCCGAGGTCGATCCTCTTCCTCACCTCGCGCCAATAGTCAACGCGCTTTGCCTCCCTAAACTTCTTACCCCATTTGATCATTATCAAGAAGACGCAGCAGATGGCCAATCCGACGAAGGCGACATTGATGAAGCAGTTCTGGTACCCTAGATTGTTAAGCCAAGGAGTAATACCATAACTGACAGCGAAGCTCATGGTGTTGCGGATGATGATGCACGTAGTCAGGGCGTCACCGGAAATGTCTCGGTACGAATCGACCAGGTACGAGACGCTGAGAGTGACGCCCATCGTATTGGCGAAGGCAGTCATGCCCATGGCGAAAACCAAACCAAACCAATGTACGTGGTGAGCCGCGCCGACACCCCAGAGGATGAGCGAGGCAGGGATCACCAGAGACGAGATAGTGAAGAGCCAGAGACGATGTTCGGGTTCGGAGACGCCGTCATTCCTGCGCGCCAGACGGATAATGAAGCGATCCGAAAATACTCCCGTCAGAGCCGATGCTATGCAGACTCCTACCATGCAGGAGACGTAGCTGAGCCCGACGAGCGACGGGCGGAAGTTGTAAGGCGCGCCGCCTAAGATGATGGAGCTTGTAGCGTTGAGGATATTGAAGTAGATGAGATACGTCCCGTAGCTAAAGCCCGAATAAAATACCACAGGCCACGAGATGAGCTTCAGAGATTGCCACGCTCGATAGTGCATCATAAACGGCCGCGGCCTATCAACGATGGACATCTTCTGCCAAAAAGCCCTCGTCGCGACCGACGGCCGTTCTTCCGCGGACGGGACCCTCTTGATAGCGTCGGATGGGCCGGTAGAGGCTTCTTTGCCCTTCTCCGCGTCTGAGCTCGGTTCGGCTGCGACATCGCTGGGCTCGGCGACAACGCCCACGGTTCGACGGTCGTAGTTGGTCTCCTCCATGAAGAAGAATAGGAATAATGACGTGGCACCACAGAATATAGCCTGGAAGTAGAACACCCACCCGTAACCCACGCCGTCGTTGATGAACCCGGAGATGACCGGCGCGAAGAAATTGCTGCCGACCAACGTGAACGCGTACCAGCCCATGTACGTAGCTCGTTCGTGGGCGAAGAATAAGTCTGCGATGGTGGTCTCGGGAAGAGCTTCGATAGGGGCGGCGAAGAAGCCCGTCAGGACACGGTTCGCTATCCATTGCCCGTTGCCCTTCGCATACGGACCCCAAACCGTGATAGCCGTGAGCGCGAGCAGGGAAATCAGATACGCCAACCGCTTGCCATACTGCAAGGCAAACGGTTGCCAAAATAGTAGACCCCATCCCAGGAGCAAGAACATGTAGCCGGTACCGGCATTGAGGTCGGCCTCTGTCACGGATAAGGCGGAAGAGAGGGGGACGAGAACGGAGTAGACCACCGACAAGGCCATGCCGTTAAACCAGGTGTAGAGAAGGGCGCAGGCCAACGCCAGATACTTGCGTCTGGGGGTCCAATTCAACGGGTCGTCGGGGTCTGCAGACGGCGTCGGCACGAGCACGATATCCCTCTGGTCCTTAGCATGCCGGGTCGCCATCGTGTGCTCGAGGTCGACCAGATGAACCGTACCCGGCACCAGCGACTCGTCGATATCGCCATGACCCAGAGACGCCGAAACCGCCATCTTAAATCGGTAGTGGAGAAGGACAACGGCTCTAGGTAAGCCGAACTCGACTCTGAGCCGGGAATTGGTTACTTCTTTAATCTTACCTCCTTCGGACTTTTCTGAGAGTGAGCAAAAGGTGGAAGAGAGTAGATAGACGAAATGCTAAAGGCTGAGATCGTTAAGAAGATATTAATAATATTCGTTTGTCCAAAGCCATGCATTTATCTTCTCCCCGCATGAGAGTATTTATATTCTGGTTGATACTTTCTTGTTCTTTTCTTGTTCTCATGACTATTCTGATCACCGAATACCTAGTAAGATATATTAGGAATTAGAATAGTATAAATGGTAGAGACTTTGGATACGTGGGATTCCCTTTGTACTTATTACTTACCACGTAATGTTACCTACCTATAAGATAGGTATGCACAAAGTACCTACATACCATTCATGTCTCGGGACCAGGAACCGAGAACCGGGAGATACAGCTATCTGAATCCCTGTCGATCTGCGGCGAGACATCGTAATTACCTCTTAGACTGTCGATATCATATCTCTGGTTGAGAGATAAAAGAATGATGCTTCTGTACCGTATCTCTTATTATATGCCCGTATTACACACTTTATAAGGGTACATACATCATATGTACCCCTAATCTACCTGTTTTCGTCAAATCAAATCAAGTCTCAACCGGTGTACGGGGTATAAGGTATGTAAATATCCCCGTCTTGTTGCTGATAAGAATTTCGCTTCCCTGCATCGCATCATTCGTCGAAGAGGTCTTAGCTCTTATCCCGCACGCCTCCTAGTAACTATCGCTTGAAACTTCTACGTGTATCTCATATATATTACTGTGTACCTGTAGGTAGGCGTGGTTAACACGATAAGCGAGATTGTATGCGTCGAAAAGGAGGCAAGACAAGATGAGATTTCGATCGCGACGACATGCATACCACCTAACCTACAGGTACCGACTTAATTTACTTCAATTAATGCATAGGTATGCGACCGTCATCCAGAATGATGTTATTCTAAGACTATGAGAATTGGAACGTGATTGGCTGATGCTCTATACTATACCATACTATTCCTAACCAACGTTGATGAAAGCCTCTATGCACCAAACTCGGGAAATCGCTAGCGGAGATCGTTGATGGTAATATAACCCATACTCGTATCGACGATCATCCGTTGTCACTCGTCACACGGACAAGCGCTTTAATTCTTCCTATCTCTCTTCTAATATCTCTTCCTGCCTAGTCCGGGAAGACGTCCTCAAGGGTCCGATAACCCGGGTTCCTCTGCCTGCACCTGGCACATATTATCGTCGTCTTCTCTGCTACCTCGAGGAGGAAATTCTTCATATCTGGCGCGCTGCCCGTGTGCGACCAACCATTGACCAGACCGTCCCGTGGACCCGACTGCGTTCCAACTGTCGACCCTAAGAAGACGACCTGGTGCCTGTTGGCATTTCCTGTGCAAGCTACGGTATGGTGACCTAGGAAGCTGACCTGTAGGTCTTCTAATCTGGCAGACGTAGACATATCCCGGAATATCGATGCCCAGGCGTTGGGGCTCCGTGGGTTATTCTCCAGCTCATCGTCGCCGGGCAGCACCGTCACTCCGATCATGCACAGGCATAATTTTCGTAGGGAGCCAGAAAAGTGAAGCAGGACCTTGGAGAGAGATACGCTAGGGGCGATCATATTCCCTAGTTCTAGAACCTGAAGAGCCTGGAACCTCTCAGCTAGCGTGATGCGATCGAGGCTGGCGTGCAGATCGCCGTACACATGTGAACCTCCGCCTCTCTCCGCCTGTCTCCCGTCCGTCAGGTCCACCAGGCGGGCGAGCCATCCGATGATCCCGTCCGGGAGGAAACTATGACCTCGGGACCTCACTCGAAGGCTGACTAGATTGGGCGTTTGCTCGAGAAAAGAGAACAAGTAGTGGGGTTGCCATTGTAGGAAAGCCAAGGACCCGTGCACGAAGCTGCCCAGCGGGGTGTAAGTAAAGCTGACCGAGAGATCGAGCGATCGCAGGCCTCTCAAGGTAGGCCCGAGAGATTTGAGGAGAGTCTTTGGGAGGACGAAAGCTGAGCTGGATAGGCCCATATCCTGCTTCTGTATGTCTGCCGCGACGGCCCTCAACCGTTTACCACCTCTTGCCACCGCTAGCATGGCAGCCGAGAAGACCACGTCAGCAAATTGGTCTTGCAGATGCAGGTGTGGCTCGTCGCTGAGAAAATCAACGCCTGTCTGCCGCCGGATCTCGGCGGTGCCGTAGCTGACGAGCCGCTCGCCCGACCCGGGCCGACGGAATGCTCGCTCGGCGTTAGTGTCCCGAAAGCTGAGCTCGACAACATTTGGCAAGTTGTCCAGAGCTTCGCCGAGCAACGATTGCAGCCGTCCGCTGCTGACCAGCCAGTTCTGCTCGACGGCAAGCTCTTCCAGCTTATACGGCTTTACCCCGTTCTTTACACGAGGGTTGTCGGCGTTCCAGTCCCGGCGCCTAAAATCGGGCAAGGCATCACTGCTATACAGTCGATCAAGCCCGATCGTGAGTCTCAATAGCCGCCTTGACAGGTGCGGATGTTTCGAGATGTTTAACAGACAGTTCAGACTGTCTGCGAAGCATGACAGGAGGATAAGAAAAGAAGTTAGCACAAGCTCGGCGAGGTAAAGAGTCGAAGAGGGAAACTGGCAGACAGTAGCCTCTCCCTCCACTTCTATAACAAGAGCGGCATGTTAAACGGGCAGAGATTCATACTGTATCAATGTCAAAGTCCGTACAAGAAGCGATATCAAAAGGCGAGACTTCGCACTTACCATTCGTTAACCATGAAGCGTCTGTCAGAAAAGAATTCCTCCGAAAATGTTTCGAACAGGAATGTCTCGACGCGACGACATGTCAGCCGAAGGTTGAACAAGTCGTCGTGAGGGAGGTATGTCGCCGTATGTACGAGTAACTCGCAAGGGAGCCATAAAAGCGGAGATCTGGATGGCTTGGTCCCAACCTGTGTATCATCCATATTCACTTGGATCCCTAGCTGCGCTGCCCCGGCGTGATCTACTTTATCTTGATGCGATGATGGGCATCCGTCGAAACGTTGGGACAGGGGAAAGAAGAAGAAAACCAAGATCAGAGCAAAAGCGAAATGCAAAGGGCGCCGAAGAGAATATCAGAAATCACAAAGCCGACGTGACCGTCGATTCATGCCTCCCTTTTGCTTGCTCTCCTTGCCATTATCGGTCATAGGTGTTAGTGGAAAACTACCTCTCTTACCTGCCAGCCATGCATCTTGACAATTTATTTAAAGTGCCGAATCCGAGGCAACGTATACGACCTTAGCTTCTTACGAGTATGTCGGAATTCATCGCTTCGCCGTTTCTGCTAACAGTTGTGAGATCTCTACATCAATATCCTACTCGGCAACGTAGGGACGCGGCACGTAGCTCCTTCATATCTATCCGACCCTACTCTGGTTTGGGGTCGGAAATCTTGCCGCCGCACCCAGCTGTTTTGATGAGTGGTTGCTTCATTCCCAGCGCTTCTTTCTCCTTTCGCTATCATAATATATCGCAGCGCAAGGGCGAGACTAGGTATGTGAATATACTGGCTTGATCGTCGAGCCCCCCTCCTATCATTTACGAGTTATTTGATACGCAAGAAGGAAAAAAGGGGGTGTTTTTAAGTATCTCTCTCCATTGTCTATTTGACTTATGTACCAGACATAAAATGTATTTCGGATCTCCTACTGTGTCGACATATGTACATAGCACATAATTACATCCACAGCAAAGACTCTTCCTCATACGTCCTCTGCTACCTACATTCATGGGCTCGATGTACCTCCCTCATAAGTAGCGCACCGCGGTATCCCTACTTTGACCATACCCGTTTGGACCATGATGAAGCCCAACCTTCGATAGAAGACAGCCCCTCATTGGCCGCCGGGAGCTGCATGCTCACCAACACTGGCAACCGAAACGTGGCTGGCAGGTTGACCTACGAAGCGACCCGTGGCGGCGGATCAACAGACATGAAGTTGGTCTCACAACCCACACAAATGTACCGCCCGCACCGTCCGTTGGGTAGCAATCGAGTGATGCTTGTAGGTTGACGGTGAGTAACGTTTCCTGGCTCTGCCTACGCTCACGTCGTATCGGATAGCTTCACCACGCTTCCAGCTCCTATGTTTGGCTCTCTCTTCCTTGTGTCTTCCAAGTTTCGATGCCATGTAGAAGAGAGCGACGAGATCTTGGTATATCCGCACGTGCGTAAAGTACATAGCACGTACATCAACCCGTTTTCTCCAGACTCCACCTACCAGGTCTAGATTTGAATAACCGGGATAGATCCTTGCAGAGAGGTATCGTGGTATGTAAGGGTTGTGAATTAGCCACAGACCTGCATGCTTTCGATGCTACGATGTATATGAATATGATGGTCGGCTTGCATTGGTTTAGTACCACACACACACACACACACACACTGCGCGCGCGCGCTATCCCGCTCTGTCTCATCTTCCTAGCTCTTGCAACCTGTTAGCATCTAAGAGCCGAGCAGGGGGCTTGTCTGTGTTAATGAGTTGTATACCATATAAGTACCCGGTAGTTAGGAAATTCTGGTTAAGAACCCGGTAGCTGCCCAGAAGGGCCCCGAAGACGAGTCAGTGAAACTTGCCGACGGGCCGTGACTCGGTAGGATTGTGTTTTTTTTTTATCTCGGCGCCGTATTGGATCACGTATCAGTATAGAATTTACAACGGTCCTCAAAGGGGAAGCGCGAGGTCTTGATGGACGTTGATGATACCTATCTCCTATGTATAAATGGAGACCGATGGATGCGTGTCTTTTAACTCTAATGCTTCGTGAGCACTGAATTTAAACACGTAGGATGAGTCGTACAAATAAGCATAACCACGTTTACGTAGACGGTGACTGGTTCGTAGACATAGTTGAACCAAGACTTTCCCTCTGCGTTGTCACGGTATCAGCAACACGTTGCCACACATCTAAGGTTGAGATCTCGAAACGATACCGCTCCATCTTCATTATTGTCAAACAATACGGGATCTACGATGCGGAGAGCATAAGGGTTGCGTGTTGAACTTCGCACCAACGCCGCCCTCATTCACCGTGTCTCATAATTACAACCCCGCCGGAATCTACCAATGTTAGCCATATCCTTCAATGTCGATCACTACTACGCCGACTCGCTCACGGGCAGGTCGGTGAACCGCGAAAATAGGAATCATCACGATCGTGGGAATCTCAATGCAATAACGGACAACTGGACGTAGTTCCGAGCTGTTCTTTCCGGTGATGATACTATCCGCTCTAATCCTGTACATACGCACCCTAACTGATCGATCTGTCTCTGTCCGAAAGCTCCGTATGTATCATCGTGCTGTCGCTCGCACATATGCTCTTGCTGTCAATGCAAGGTATATATGAACAAGCTATTGTAAATATCGCTGTGTATCCGTATCCCTAACGCACGCTGTCTATATCCGATTTCCATCCTTCCCGCATGTGCGTGCCAAGACCAAGGAAAAAACAAACGCATCTTCTTCACACCACGACCGGACCCCGTTAGCTTCCGGGATCCGGGTACACGGACATCATGTTCGGGTACGGCGTGGCGGAAGCGCAATCTGGACATACCCGATCCGATGTGCATCGGTTGTGCTTCTCGCAATGCCACTCCGCGCTAGGTTTGCACACGCGACACTCTTGGCAATGCTCCCATAGGTCGGTAACCACCCAGCCGCCGCGGCAGAAGCTGTACCAGTGACCGTGGAAGTCGTTCTGGTTGCAATTGCCCAACGCGCCGCGGAGTAGCTCAAATTCAAGGCGCTCGTGCTCCTCGCGGCTCTTCTTCCTCTTACCGCCGCGAGTTCGCTTCCAGCTGTCCTCCCACTTCCTGAAAGGCTCTACGTATTCGCTAATAGATGCCCATGACGTGTCATCGTACAACAGTATATCTATTATCAAGTCCACGTCAAGCTCCTCGACATTCGGCTGATTGCATAACCAGGTGGCGAAGCAGGCGTTGGGGCCGCAGGGTTTCGGGAAACCGGACGAAGGACCGAAGAACTGCGTGAGATCCGCGAAGGGATTCGCACACGCTTCGCCGCACGAGCAGGCCGCAGAGCAGCCGAGACCGTGCTTACTACAGACGCAGAATACGCAAGCCTTCTTGTCGCCGCGCCCTGTCTTGCAGGAGCACTTCTTCGTCCGTTGCCCGCCTCGGGATGACGGGTCGATCGGCGGGGTGGCCACGGACGGAATCGACGGCACGGATGATACAGAAGCCTGCGGAGGTTCGGGGTTGGTGTAGACCTGCGGTCGAGACATATGTTAGCATTCCAAATTCTTCTTTTCTCACCCTCCCCGCCATCGGTACTCCGCCGCGGGTTGTCCTACATCAGTTGATTCGTCCGCTGTTTCGCCCTGCGCGTCCTCGTCGTCAATCTCCTGCATATCCTCTTCCTCGGGCGTGTCGCCATTTCCATTTTGGGGTGCGGGAGCCGGCAGAGGAGCCGGACTCTGTAGATGAACTGGGCTGAAATGGGAGTTCAAGGTGGACGAGGCGTCCGAGTATGAATTGGTGCTAGCATGATACGATGCAGCATGTGCCGTCGCCTGAGAGTTGTACGGCTCGCCGTATTGTGATAGATGCTGTGGTATAGTGGAAGGCGGGGGGTTGGCGCGTGGTTGTTGATTATAGCTCGCGACGTGGTGGTTCGTGGGCACGGGCGAATACGTCCCTCCCGCTCCTGGTTGGGGGGACTGTGCCTGGAGGAGAGTCTGCGTCTGCGCCTGCGCCTGCGTCTCAACAAAGTTACCGTTTCGAATTCCGTTGAAGTGCGTCGCGTGAGAAGTCATGTGGCCGTTGGTAGGCGCCTGAGGGTAATGTGCTGCAAAGTTGCCGGCCTGCTGATGCGGACTGTACGGGCTGCCGCCATAGGCCGTCGGCGAGGTCGAGTACGTTCCGCCATATCCGCCGGGCGAATTCGTCACCGCGCCGGGCGAATAGGGATTATAACCGACGGGTTGGCGTGTAGCGGGCTGGAGAGAGTAGCCTCCATTATCGTAACCCGTAGGCGAATATAGACTAAGGCCTTGGCCAACTTGGTGATGTCGCAGGGCGGGAGCTGCGGTCTGCGGGTTACCGTTGATGGAATCTCGCGACGTGTTAGATCGCTGTCGCTTTGCCGGTGGATACGACATTGCATCTTTGCATTCGACCTTTACCCTCTTTTCTTTTTCTTTTTCTCTTTCCTTTTTTTTATTTCCCCCTATGTCCTTCTTTCTCCTTCTTTCTCCTTTCTTCTTCTTCCCCTTCTTCTTCTTCCTTGTCGAGCTATTCCCCTGCACTGTCGCACTGGAGGGGAACAGAGGAGGAAAGAGAGGCAAAGCAATGCAACGCAGGGCGATGCAGGGCCGGGTCTAGGTCTGACCTGGTAGGATGGAGCGGCAAATGGACAGAGTGGGACGTATTTTATATTTTGCTCTTCGAATTTCGTATATCTATGATCGAGAACTTTTAGCTCGATATATTAGTCAAAGTGGTCGACCTCCCGAGGAAGGTAGATCGGTAAAGTCATTCCTGATTTATTTCGTAGATGGTTGAAGTAGGAAAGTTCGAAAAGTTCAGGGTTCAGGCCAGAAATTCTTTGACGTCTGGATCGGCCATAAATTCCGCGTCTCGATTGTGGCGCAAGGGCCGAAGAGTAACGCGTTAGTGATAAGTACCTGTACCTGTAATCCCTCACACGCCTGTGTAGAGGATACATGTAATAGGCATGTATCGACGTATATGGGAAGGTGCAGTAGGTACCCGTCTACCCGTTCTTAGGTAGCGCGTTATGTACATACCTACGAAGCGTACCCTTACATAAGTTGCTGAAAGGTGTTTGGAGTACGTTCATAGATGTACATACAACATACATGTAGGTATGTGTGTACTAATTTTCTTAATTATGTAGTATACCTACATATGCCACTGCATACGGGTACTATTATGGGTAAGTATATAATTTGTAGACGCGTACCTCTACTACAGGCATTTCAACTTGGGATGCACACCTGCGGTGTACTATCAGACAAAACGTGGCTATTGTGGCTCTACGTACAAGATAATCCGTGTTGGTGTTCAGGGGTACTTGTCGGTATATCTCATGCAGATTATATAATACATATTGTATTCTTCTTCTTATGCGATGTGTTCGGCCATATCATTACAGCTGTTGATAATATCGAACGTAAGTAGATACCTACTTATAAGAATAGCATTAACACCTTACCAAATTATGAATATCATTCCACAGTTTCCTGCTGTATGATATCAAGCCAGCTCTTGGGATTACGGGATATTGGTATTTTGCTTACCAACAAATTGATCACACCTCGCTTGTTTCTTGGCCTTGCAACCTATACGCACGTGGGAATCTAGTAGAGATTTTGAGGCTACCTAGGTAGCACAACCGATTTCCATTATTAACTTTAGGTCTATGTATAGCAGCGACCACCGGCCCGAACAACGGCGGTCCGCGACCCCACTCGGACCCGATAGATCCCGTACTTGCCTACTTAGGACCTGGCCAGGTAGGTACAGGTAGGTACCCCTATTGTTCAGTTACAGTATAATTGCGCTTAAGAAATAATGTATGGTTGCGACACGGTAATGATACTTTAGGTAGGTCTCAGGCCTTTGTGCATTTGGTTAAATAGAATCTTTAGCCAAGATCAAGAATTGAGCCTCTCACAAAGGAGCCTTTGGGGACATGTCCTTCGAATGAATAGAGCTCGACAACTAAGACGAAAGAAAATATGGCCAAATACCTCTCATTCGAAACGTATGAAGAGAAAGAACCGGATAACGTCTGGTAACCCGATGAATGATCACTCTAGATTTTATGACTTTGTCTACAGCTACCTTGTTGGTGAGATGACAAAAGGTGGGATATGTCAACGAAGCATGGCCTTGTCAGAACCAGAATCACGCCAGGCGAAAGCTGCAGCAATATAAAGTGGTACCCGCGCGAAGTGTCCTTTTGCCACGCATACATTGACTACCTATAGAAAACCTCGGGTTTCCTACCCAACATCTCCTAGCCTTCGAAAAAGCACATAATTTAACTATCTTGAGCTGGTCTCAAGCTGCCGGTCACGACCCCAACTCCATATATAGGCCCTTCTTGTTTTCCTTTTGAGGGAGTGCTCGCCAGTAAAGATGTGCCGGAGTACGGTAGAAGATTATAGGAGATGCAAGAAGCCGGTCCATTGTCGACACTACAGATCCGTGATCAAAAAATGCCTGGCTGCAAAACTTGGCTGGTACGCTAATACTTATCACCCTGTGTTTATCACTAACGGTATCATGACTCAAAGCGGTCACCCAATTCCTCCTGTTATCGACGAGACGTGTCCTACCTGCTATCCCAAAGAAGCTGCCATGGAACAGGAGCAGAGGAAGGAAGAGAACAGAAAAGATATTCCAGGAGGGGGGATGGTCATACTTGAGACCGCGAACTTAAAGGCGTAGTTAACTGAGCATACAGACACGATTGCTCAGACTTGCTGTGGTCGGAAAGGAATAAGCCCGGTGTTATGTTCAGGTAGGCGACCTCTATGTATCATGTAGGTAGGTATAATATAGGAAACCAGATTCTTGCCTTTTTAGGTATTTTCTTTTTTTATTCGAGAGCTCTGAGATCTCGTGCATTTCATTCCGCGAATATTTCGATATCGTCTTTAGAATATCCAAACCCGATATCCTAGACCTTGGCAAAGCACTAGTTATGAAAATCGGCCTGGATGAAGGATTGCCCGCATATTATGAATAGGTACATATAATAGATAATTGGATATGGCAAATCCGGGACCCGTATCTTGTAACAAAGGCGTACCGTATTAATATATCAGCTGGTCGTCGTAGGCCCGCACGCCTTCGAGATATGACTTGACATCGTTCCAGTCCCGGCATACTTGTTCATGAGTTAGCATCAGGGCTCTGAACTCTAGTTACTGGTGCCGAATGCTTACCATGCTTGGAGTCCCAGCCGTCGGAGCCACCGTTATGATCTGGGAAGGTTGTCTCCAGGCCTTCTAAAGCCATGTCAGCGCTGCACATGATGGCCTGCCTCATGTAGTCGAAGCAGTGGATCATATGCCAGTGATGATCATCCGGTATCTCGTGACCGGACGTAAGGCCCGAATAAGTTTGAGCAATAGCGAACTGCAGTCGATGGATTGTTAGCTTCTTTATCGTACCTAGGTACGTGGTCTTGGTGATTCGGCACGAGTACGGATAGTAAAACGTACGAGACAATGCAGTTGGTGCGTAGCAGACGTAGTAAAGACGGTCTTGTCCGGCCACATGATGGGCGTTGGAAGGTCGTGGTATTTGCTCGTATCGTTTACCCAAACGAAGCCCATGCCCTCTGTTTGAGAATTAGCGTTACGTGCCCGTAGCGACATTTGGAAGCGGGCTACCGTGGATACTTACTCGGCATCAGGTCGTTCCACCTCTGTAACACCTCATCCGTGAAGAACTCAGCCGTATCATTCGGTGCGTACGACTCATCCCTCTCGAACGTCGTAATCCTCTGGGAAACTACGCTTTGTTAGATATATCCTTGAGGTAATTAGTTTAGAATCTACACCTACACCTAGGACCGACGCCTGTCATGTCTTGGCCGAATTGCCAAGGATTGACTTCCCTTTCCTCGGCCGTAGGCTTGTGCCATTGATCTCGAATGAGTAGCGACAGGATGATCAACAGCAGGACAGTGTCGACCATCCATCTTGCCGACTTAGCGGCCGTGATGACCCTGCCGAGCCTTTTACGTTGCGCCGTTGGTCTATTTAGCTCTATATCATGCCACTGCTTCTCGTCGCCCATGAGAGACTCCTCTACCTCGGTGCTGGATCTCGCATCGTCGCGGTCGTCGACGTGCCGCAGATTTGAGTAATTGGCCTTTTGGGATTCCATCGTATCTACACTAGGGACACAAGAACAAATAAGAAGAGCAATAAATTAAAATGATATCGTATTGAAAGGCGACCGGCGCGGGTTGAAAGGTATTGGGGAGGGAAGTCGAAGGGGAGAGCAAACAACACGAAGTCAAAACGAGGAATTGATTTTAAAGAGGTCGTCAGCTAATAAAACTGAACGAGATCTTCCCCGTGACCCCATACCTTATCCCTCGTAAGGGTAGCGGGAAGTGTTACCGCAGTTGTTTCGTCCGAGTCTGAGAGCCGACAGGGATCCGTATCAGCGACCGCGTGAGTTGAAGCAGGCTGCGGAACGACGATAAATGTGAATTGAATCGTGATCTGTATATAGATTCGATAATAGGCGAACAATTAAATTTGCATTCCATACGTATTCATGCTATCGCGATACGGCTATCTTGTTGACATCGCAGAAAATTTTTGTCAAAATAGCTACGCTTGTCAATAGTTACCTCACTTAATCTCAAGATACACGTGGTAGGCATGTTTAAAAGGTAGGCCAGTTGGAAGACCCGTTTCAAGATCCCGGCCTCCCACCTACGATGTGACGCCGCGAGCTTCCCCTGGTAAGCGAAGGTCATCTCAAGGCTCGAGCAGAGGCTGACTTCAGGGGCAGTTTTAATAGTTGGTCGACGTGTGAATATATGCGCCTAGAATTGACTTAATTATCGGGGATCCTGGAATTATTTATGAGGCGACTCTTGGTCTGGTGTTCTCGATCAGTATCTCCATGTCTAGTCGTGATTACGGTATTGTAAGCTCGCGTAAATTGATTGGACATGCGATGTAAACCCGTCAGGGAAGTACGAGTAGGAGCGGAGACGCAGCAACTGCAAAAGAAATACCATATAGTTACCGCGTAAGATATAAGTTGACGTCTATGTAGGCACCTATGTATGCTGCGGTATTCAGCGGCGGGCTATCGTGCTCGATGTCCTGTGCGAGGAACTAGTTAATATACCTGTGCTTGTCTTGGTTGATGGTGGTAGTTCTGATGTTGCCGATGTCTCTTCTGCTCGCCCTTTATTTCCGTCCTGCTGAAGGCCGTTTTCGATAGGCCATCGGAGATATCCTTTCTTATCTGCTTCCCGGATGCTCTCTGTGAAGATGCGCCCCATCAGGTCATATCCGTGATCCGTCGGATGTGTACCGTCCGGCCCGATATCCGCGACCTGTGGCCGGTCGGGGAAGCCTGCGCTGGGATGCATCTCCGCTAACAGGACTGGTTTCGAGCCGTACTTCTCGATGAGCTCGCGGTATTGTCGGTTGACATTCAGGATTCCGGTTTCGCATCCGGGCACTGTATTGGTTAGACAGGTGCTGAACACCACCGTGGACCGGGTTGAGACGTTTAATAAGTAATCAATAAAGTCTTCCATATGTGCTCCTGCCTTGTCGATATCGCGGTTCTGGAGAACGTTGTTCGTCCCAACCTGAATTAGGAAGACGTTGGGCTGCAGAAGCGGCGCTATATGTGTGGCATGCTCGTGGATCTGGCTAATACGATTGCCTCCGTATGCCTCGAGGTCGTTATCTAACATGTCACCGAACCGCTGAGAACCGACCATGTTGACGGGGATGTCGAGACTGACCAACTCGTCGCGCATCGTCTTGCGAAATCCGACATCGCCAGTCGAAAACTCGCCTCGAACTAGCGAGGCGCCCAATGACATAATACGTAGAGGAGTACCGTTGGCGATGCCACTCGAGTTCTCCGGTCTCCAATTTCCTGGCGCGGTCACGATACCATCTGCCGTGGTGTTAGTGCCATTTGAAGGCCGGTTGTCGTTGCTACTGCTGGGCTGAAGGACATGGGTTGCGCCGAGAGCTGTGAAGGACGACAGGTGTTAGAATAAGAGCATACCTAATGCAAGCATATGTGAATGCAGAGGTCAGCAACTCACCGGCGAAGACGACTGATATGATAATCAACAAGGTCAATGCGGATATGACTCTTTTGGTGCGAAGGAAATGAAGACGAGACGACCATGATTTCTTCTCGTCCGTCGCCATGATAAAATTAAGGGCATTTCTCGAGACGTCGTCGTGTTGAGATATGGTAGAGTTCACGAAAAGGGCTGTGAATACTTACTACATCATTGTCGACGTTGGTGTCTCTTGGTATAGCCCCACGCTTTTCTTTGGAAGGATGAGCGGATCGGCGTGTAACAGTAGTAATACAAAAGCACGGCCCTCAGCTAATGTGCGGAATTTCGATCTGATTGGTTAATTATCATACCTTCTAGACGATATGGCCTTGTGACTGAGAGCAATGGACATGAATGACTACCTGGTACCTACCTCCTGTCTTGAGCAGGGTCCCTATAGATCGGGCTTTAGCACTTACATGTAGATATAACCTGAATATCAATTAAATGTAAGAAACGCTCGAGGATGGGAAATAATTTTCCTAGCTCTAGTTACATTGTTGGTAGTGGCTACATATTGATTCATGTTCCTAGTATTTGGCATCGCGCTGGCTACTCTCCTTACATAATAGCGACACGAAGATTGAATATTTCTGTTAGAAATGTCATAATATTAATTCTTGAAAGGGCTATCTATAGATACCATCACCGTACAGTTCTGATTTCAAGAGATGTCAAACGCGGCCAGCATGGTCATGCTGTGATATACATATAGGAGAATGGACTGACTGGATGATACTTGCCTAATCAAATACAATGAGGCAGAAACTGGAGTGACAGTTAGAATTAATTAGTCTCGACGAGCCGATAGCTTGATTTCATAGCGTGAATAAGGAGGCTCTAGAACACCATGCTTTCGGTAGGGAGTAGATTCATGACTCTGGCATGGACAGAGCCACAACGCCTCGCATTGCTGATGCGAGGTCGAGACCTTGCAAATATGGCGAGTGAAATTTTCATACTAGGAAGCTAGATGTTGTGCTGTCCGCTGAGAAGTCGAATAATGGGAGATTGGTGCACGTCGTGTGGAAAGACCCATACTGGGAGCGCTGCTAACGGTTCGTTTATTGAGATAGTGAGCAATGCAAGAGGGGCGGACAGGGGAGCTGTGAATATCTGCTTTGCGTGTAAGTATATGATGTAAAAGCTTCGAACGGTAGTGCAACTTATCCCCAATTAAGCAGGGGGCTGTCTTCTACCCGGTTGAGAGTAGAAAACAGCCTAAAGACTACCCCCGAACTGGCCTGTCCTCATGTATCTTGCAAAAATAATTTCATGCGATAGGGCTCACTATACCAACGTCGCCTGATTCGCAATGGCTGAAGCCGGACAAGTGCTAAGCTTTGACTCCAACTCAAGATGGGTCCCGGCTTCAGTCCTTGCGAAGGATGACGCCTAGAAGATCGCCCTATCACAGCTCTTCCAGAAAACCTGCTCCCCATGCCATGCCATCGTTGACGAGGCCTACTGCGGAAACCAGCGAGCCGCCCCAATGCCAATTACATCTACCCTGGTATCGAGAGATGCTCTTTCTGTTGAACGCACCGCCAACGCGGACTAGTTTTTGATTCCTCCCCGCTGAGCTTGGGCTTGCAGCAAGGGGGGCATTTCCGTACGAACAAAAAACATCTGTAAAACTCGTACTATCATCTCTCCTTGATCCATTTTCGACCGAGGCGAGGCAAATCCGCCAACTGCCACAAGAGTAGTCGACGGATGGGTTTTGGCGCCCTCCGTCACCGTGGGACAAGGCCCACGAGAGGAAGCTAATGCGCCTGGTCGGACCTCATGATATGACACATCGACTGGCTGTTGCCGGGATGTGGTGCTGGGAGTCTAGTAGAGACGAAGAGGATGGGGTAGACGGTTCCGCGATAGCTCAAACAAAGCCACATTTAATGCTGACGACCGCGGATGACTGGATCGTGACCAAAGACGAGCGGGTGCTGAGTGTGCATAACGCGGCGCGAGATAGGTGTCGAAAAGCCCTAGGTAGATTTCTGTCGTAGCCACGTGGTAGTCACACACCGAGTCCCATCAGATAATGGTGCGGTGATTCAGGCGAATAGTACCAGCGACGGACAATATGAAACCGTGATAGGGCTCCTGACTATATGTAGCCAGAGCCGCACACTTCCCATTCGTGCTCGATGGCACATACGTGACATAAATATCGTCAACATAACCACCAGTAAACAGCGGCAAGCCATCAATCGGAACCGTCTTCCGCCCTCGACGGCCCTGGTAGACATCACCGGCACGGTAACTCAACGACCAGAGTACAAATTCCAGCGGCTCAGGGCTGACGAGCGACCCCGAAATAGGAGCACTTATCATTACGACTCATAGCCGAGGCACCTCGCACGCACGGGGCGACTGGAGTGTCTAACTACCGCCCTTCCACCCCTCGAGGCTCGGTCGGCCAAGCCTGCTTCGCAGCAGAGCAAGACGTTGGAGAGACCACCAGGGATTTATAAGGCAGATTCTAGACGACAATAAGCGCAAGACTAGGAACCAAAAGGTATCTTAGGGTTAAGTTCCGAAACACCATTCCCTAGCAGACGAACCATCAGCCAGATCCAGCTGGCCACCTTCGCACGACAATCCCAACGCAGCATTGCTCAGCAGGTCTCCTTCGACCCTGGGCAGCGACGTGTCGAGCGAGGCTTTTGTAGATTCGACCGAGGGGTCGCTAGACATTCCTTTCGGAAAATGGGAATCGGAGGACTGTGGAGAAGGCGTCGTGCGAGGTTTGTAGGTGTTCCGTCTCCTCAGCCAGGGAGAAGACGCGAGCGAAAGAGCTTCCGATCGAGTAGGATTGATGTGGCAGAGGGTGAAGTAGCTTGCATGTAGAATGGCGCATCAACAATAGACTCGTCTCCGGCGAGACGATGAGAAGCTGGCGAGGAATCCTGAAAAGAGTGCGGTGATGATTGGCGGAAAGAAGAGTAGCAGATGCCGACATAAGACGCGTCGTAGGATTTAAAGAGCGCGTGTATTACGTTATAGAGGTATGCAAGCACATGTACAACTGACAAGGATTTTCGTTGTCGTTGATGGGGCCATGTTATGGGCAAGTATTGATACATACAGATTACTATGAGAAATACAACGCTTCAGCCACAAAGCTACCGAAGCATCTTCTACCTACATGGTACATATGTATGTACATGTACAATAATATATCCCCACAAATGATAATGAAACTGCTTGTCGGTTCAATGTTCGTACACAGTACATGTAGGAATTAGGTACGTATAAGTACCTCCTTATATACACCGTACGTACCCCTTACCCACAGGATTAAGTATACGTCACATCCGTTGATGTCACCCACAGTCTACTTCGACTAATAGACGTACCTCATGTAGGTGTACTTTGAAGGTACCTGTGATGTTCGAATCATCTTGTCGAAGACCATATTCGGAAGCATTCTCTAATGTTATCTCCGTCACAATGCGACCTTAACAGCTCTGTCTTACAATAACATTAATATCTGTGTACCCGTATAGACCCTCTACATCAATAGAATCGAGATACACAAACTACCAGAAAATCACATTCTACTCCCCGCCCAGTCATGCAACTCCAGAACGGCCACTGCGCCATGGACAAGGAAAAAATGACTCCCCTATCAGCTATCGAGAAGGCCGGGCTAAAAGCGTTTGATCCTCAGAGCAATGATGGATCGCGCTCGGAAGGCCAGCGAGATCTCAACGCTCTTTTGTCGACGTATGTTGGCCAGTGAGAAAGTTACGTTTGTTTGGCTGAACTCGAGTGGCAGGACCAATACCATTACTCTCATGTCTACCCTGACCAAGCTGACCCAGCCGGGTCGTGTTCCGGGATGGCTTCGAGGTCATCTGATGGACATACTGACATTACTTCCCCAGCGATCTAATGGCGTACGAGCCACGCTAGAGTTCGTCTTTTCCGTTCACCCATCAAGTACCTTCATGGGGGTGTCCGAGGCTGCGACGCCCCAGAAACAGGGCGCAAATATCACTATCGAAGCTTTAAAGCTCGCTTCTAGCCTGCTATCTACGCCGCCTGCTACCGTCCCTTCGGAGAAATGGTTCCAAGGCATCGCGCCGCAGCTTCTGGCTATCCTTGATGGGAAAGATGGCGCGGATCTTGCGAAGGCAGCCGCCTATGTGATCGGTTTCGGTATTTTGGGGAGGAAGCAGTTCGGAGCTCCCGGTAATGATCTCATAACACAAGCGTAGTCGAATTTGGACACTGACGTTGATACTAAGGATCATCTGGCTGGAAGACTTTCGCCGAACCGATGCTTGCCAAGATAGACCCATGCCTATCGTCGCGCGAACTGGCAAGCAAGCCAATCGTGTCTAATGCCGGTCCGGATGAGGTTGTTGACTTGCGGACGGAGGCCGTCCTTGTTGAAGCGGACGAGCTGCGTGCTGCGTTGAGACGTCTGTCTTCCTTATTAGATTCGCATCCGAACCCAGGCTTAACGAAAAGGCTTCTCGCTCCGCTAACACAACCTCTCTGGACCTTATCTTCATGGCCGCCCGTGAGTGACGAATTCGACGAGCGGTATAGACGTCCGGCAAGCACCCTCCTCCATATCTATCTGATGCTCTCAGGCTCTCCAGACAAGTTTCGAGCCATTCTCGGCCGTATTATCACCGACGAAAATGCGGACACCTCCAAGCTTCGATGGGTATACGACAGAGTAGGGGATTCTGGCCTCCAGGTGAAGCGCGTGCGAGCGAGCAGGAATTCTACAGAATCTTGGTTAAACATAAGCCTCTTGGAATCAAGATCGGACACTTTCGTGCAGCTTTTGCAGTCAGTCGGGACCGACTCGGACATCTCTACACTTTTTCTAGATCTGCTTCGAGATTCGCTCGGGTCTATGAAGGTTGATCACGACATCAAAATAATATCAGAGGAGAAGGAACCAGAAGATCCGGCTAAGCAACTAGCCGAAGCGAAAGTACTGCAGAAGATGATGGAGAAGCTGGCTGACCGGCTAATATCTAACTGGAAGCAAATACTCGAACTAGTTAGCCAGATCATGGATGATTCGCGAGCATCTACCGAAGCGAATGATGACACCGTAGCTGTAGCCCTCAGCCTGCTGAACCTTGTTGTCACGGCTCCCGGCTTCCAAAAGTCTACCGTTCACGCCGATCTCCTCGCGTCGATCGAGGATTCCCTCGAGAAGATCAGCAAATCGGGAGCTGCCAGCGTATCGCAAACGGCTCGCAACCTCTCTCTCCTGCTCAAGTATCGGGACGCTGTCGATGATCCCTCAGAGCAGACTACGGCGCCAACGGTTCGCCAAGTAGAGGACCGGAGGACGTACAACTTAGCCATCTCTTACATCACACAGTCAGATTCACCTCCTCCGGTGCGCACCGAAGGCCTAAACCTTCTGTCCGGTTTGATACGGGCCGGCAGCCCAATCGTCGACATCCAGGCCACTCTAGTGCTCCTCTCTTCTATCCTGAGCGGAGGCGACGACTACGTAAACCAGGCCGTAGCGAAATTATTCACTCAACTCGCCGATAAACACCCTCGCTCGACCACAGAGGAGCTGCTAGAGCACTATGTCGACGCGAACGAGCTAGAGACAACCGACACTCGCTTGCACTTCGGCGAGACTTTACTTCAAGTAATCCAGCGCCTCGGAGAGGCCTTCGCGGGCGGGATAGCGACGCGCGTAGGCGAAGCACTCCTTGCTATCGCAGGCCGACGCGGCCACCGCCCTAAGACCCAAGTCAAGCAGGAACGCGAGGAGCGTATGAAGCAGATGAAGAACAAGGAAGCGCAAGATGCCTGGGGAGGTGAGCTACCTGACTTGAGTGAGCTCAGCGACGAGCAGGCCGCAGAAGAGAAGGCGCGGGATGAGTTCATTGCGCGGATCGTATCCGGCTGGGAGAGCAAGCGCGGTGCCGAGGATATACGCATGCGCGCATCGGCTCTATCCATATTCTCGGTGGCTGTCGAGACCAATGTTGCCGGCCTGGGTGCTTACCTCGTCGAAAACTCCGTCGACCTATGTCTCAGCGTGCTCGCCCTCGAACCAGGCCCGGAAGCGGGCATCCTCCGACGCGCAGCAATCATCCTCGTACTACACTTTGTACGGGCCCTCGCGGATGCACAGGAGAGTGGCAGGCGCCTCGGCTTCGGTCTCGAAGATCCGAGCCGGCAGGATATCGCCCGCACTCTCGAGTACATCGCGCAAACGGACAACGACGGGCTTGTGCAAAGACACGCCCACGATGTGGCAGAGAGCTTGCGGAACTGGCAGCTGAGCACTTTGGTGCCCCCTGCTACGCAAGCTCGTGGTGATCTAGGTTCTACCATGCTCACTCACATAGCAGGGCTAGATATAGGGGCTTCAAAGCCAAGCTTGCCTTCTCTCGAGTCAAACGCGAGGCCTAAGATCGAGGAGGTAGAATAGCAAGTTTAGCCTAGACCATGATAATTCATATAAAACCTCCTAATTAACGCGCTTATTACGTGGATTGAACGTGCCTAGAATCCGTCTACAACTTGTTTTTCTAAACCGAAGATGGAGGGATACAGGTACGCAAACATAAGTTTGTAGGAATTAGTATAGTCGTATCTATGACGGTACAAACATCGCATCATTAGTTCGGTAAGAAAATGCCTAAATTATGCGTCCAAAAGTGCCCGGTTCCCAGCTTCAATGCATACCCTCCCTCCCCGCGCCTCCATGCCTACTTACCCACTCTCTAGCTCCTTCGGCCACAGCAGCTGCCTATTCCAGAGACATCTCAGCATGGTAACAAAGACGAGCACCCAGACGACGATTAGGACAGCGGCCATGACGCAGCCGGCGACGCGAAGCCCGGTGCTGCCTACGGCGCTGGCCAGAGCTAAAGTTGCCGTGACGAGTGCCGTGTTGGGGAAGACAAAAGACCACCAGGTCATCTGGAAGGGCATCTTGCGCTCGGGTCGCACGTATTTGCATAGCGAGCCAACCGAAACTAGAAAAAACCACACGCTGAGACCCCAGAGCCATAGCCCGACAATGGTCGAGAGCAGCCGTAAGATCACGATGCTGTGGGTCGAACCTTGGAAACTGTCCGGAATAAAGACTTCAGATTGTTGACCGAGCGAGACTGCATGGGCGTTAGCCTAGATACTATGTTATAAATATCCGAAGCGGAAGGGGGGGAGGAGCCGGAGATCTCGGGGGGCGCCTTACCTAGCCCAGCCACCGTGAAGCCGCTGGGCCCGATTGAGATGAACTAGCGAGACGAGTGTTAGCAGCCAGAAATGTCCTATTAGTGACAAACAGTAATGGCTTACAACGCCGGGCCGCTGCATATCCCTGGGCAGCTTTTGAGTCATGAGCCGGTAGATAAAAGCGGCGCATATCATGAAGCTGATGAGGAAGCCTGTGCCTTGTACCGCGATCGCACACATTGCTATCGCTAGTCTGTTGAGCGGCGGGTTACCCGAAGCGACTACGTCTGCGGCTATGAGTGTACTGGCGAACGGGGCAGCTAGGAGTAAAGGATAGCCAGGGAAGACCCAGACTGGCGTCATCGTATGAATGGGAAAGATTCTGTTAAGCGTAACTTGTTAGGGTCGCCAGAAACTCGGACCAGAGCGGATGTCCTCACTGGGTAGACCATAGAATCAGGTACATGCCAGCGCTTGCCACGACACTGATGACGACGTAGATCCAGAAAAACCACTCCATCGCGTGCCGGAGCCACAGGCCTGTGGAGGGGATCCCGTACTCGCAGATGTTGATTAGGATGGTGGCGGCCCTGTCTCGGCCTTCAGCGAGGATCTAAAATACTTTTATACAGCTAGATGCCACTTACGAGACTACCTACTCGACACAGGATGCGTGAGCTTGCATGTGACGGCGGATTCTTAGGTAGAGCTTACCACAGCTGGGATGAAGAGAGATTCCATCTGGTCCAGAAACGAGTGCAGAAAGCTTCCAGGAACCATGACGAACCTCATTATGATCAGGACGCAGTTCATGATGAAGAGGCACAGGTTGAAGAGAAAGAACGCGAGCCCGGTATACCAGAGCCAGTCGGCACGGTACGGGGCCCAGACTAATAAATCGACGATCAGGCTCTGCACCTTCCAGTCTTTGATCAAAGGGCCAGACACTCACTGGCATGGAGAACATTTGCGATGCCACCGGTTGCCTGTACGGGTACGCAGTTGAACATTTGAAGACGAGATGGCCTTGCTCGGAGTGATATAGCTTACCATCGTCTAAATCGGCGTCAGCGGCTGGACCTAATAGCACGTGGAGACTCGTCAACGCGACGGCCCATCGAAACATACCATGGTGAACCAAGTCCATTGATGGCAACATATCCGATCGCGAATGCCGATCCTGCCACCAGGCTTGGACTTCCTAGCTTTAGAGATGATCCTAGCTAGACTGTCGGCATTGGGCGGACTGCTGAGAGGAACGAGGGCCGGTCTCTTTCCCTGCCGCTTTTCGTGAGATACGGGCAAGACCGGCGAAGGGCCACCCCGATCGAAATAGTCCTCGCCCGGCGTCACGTACCCATCCAAGGCCGACCCGACATCGACTTGCGTGCTTAGAGCTCTGGACATTTTGACATGCAGAACTCGTCGGGGGAGCGGGTGAACAGCTTAGAGACTATATAAATGGCGACGAGCACTACGGGTTCGACATGAGCTAGCGCCGAGTGGAAATTGACGAGGGTTGTCACGAATACTATAAGGTGTAGAACGATAGAGCCGACGTTTGATAAAGACATGGTCCGGTCTCGGGTCTTGCCGGGAACGGACGTAGAGGTAGATGGAGATGATGAGTATATATGCCGAGATTTTCGATTTCGGGGTTTAATTTTTATTTTTTTTATTTTTTGAATAGAACAGAATAGAAAGAGTAAGCTGTGACAGGGTGAGGTCTGCTATACTATGCAGATTTAAGATGACGCTCTGCACCAATCTCTGCCCGCGGGTCTGCAGGCCAATGCTACATATCAGTCTTGGTTCTGTGCCGGATCGGCGGTATCGTCGTCTTCACCGTCTTCACGAATGGGACTCTGCAAAGATGTGGAGTAAGGGTACCAATGGCAGAAGACGAATGAAGCGTTCGTGATGATCGCGCGATACCTGGTACTTATAACTCAGCAAGTAATTGGATGTCGGGGATGTCGGAGATGTTGGGGGTTGGGTTGGGAAGGGTGAATTTCACTTTCTCTTTGATGCTGCTATCTGTCGGATATACATATATGCAGTAACCAGATCAGCTAGTCAAGATGTATCTTACCTACCTTATGTAGTATAGATTTTACCTTGTATATAGTACCATTGATGTCACTACTTACATACATGCATGTAGTTATCAATACATGTACTTACGTTGTAAGTGTGCACTTTGTTTACTATGTACAGATACGGGTACCGTGCTATGACGACATAGCAGCAAAACGCTAAAGCCTAAGGGTAGGCCTGTACCTACTGTGTCGGCACATCTGGCACTCGAGCCTCGCATTAGAGGTACTTAGTGTACTACGAAGTACCTAATTACCCTCCTGGTACCTATGTACCTAGCAGCCGTACCAAAGCGAGGATTCTTCAAAGAAGCCGCATCTCAATCATCTTATCCATCTCAATAGATAAGCTTGGATACATTGAAAACTTCCCCCATGTATTTCTATTCTTACCTCCACCAGTGTTCGGTTTGCTACTAGTCAAATGCCTATTTGTATAGGATTGCTGACTAGATTCTCAATTTCGCCAATTCGAGTCCCAACTATCTATCTCTCTCGTCGAGCCCCCTTACTTCGTCTCGTATTACACCTCCTAACCGTCTCCTAGTCGCTTCACCATATTGCTTTGATAGACGTGCTTAGGTCGACCATCCTCCGGCTTGGGGCTGCTTCGCGCCAGTCCGGGTTAATATAGCTCCTATACTTCTTTATCCGATGGGCACGCTATACGTCTTACGAAGATCAAAACGATAAATAAACCTGACCTATTCCGGGAGCATTCCTATCTCGTGATGCGGCTTCGTCATGGCCCTCCAAAACGGTGGTCCTTAGACGATACGTATGGTCAGTCAGACAGTCCGGGACAGCTGTGCATGTATCTTTATACGCGTACGCGTTAGCTAACTAGGTCTTCCGTCTCTGCGCAGGCTTTATCGCAACCTTCTTCAGGACACAGACGCCGACTCATACGTGCCAAGCTGTAGCCTCGAGGTACACAGCAGCACGGTCGTCCTCTGCATCCTTGCCGACAGCGCGGAGTGCCAATGCTGTACCATCACGTATCGCATACCGGAGTCGCAAGGCTACGTTCTCGCCGCGCGATATCCGACGTAGTTTTCATACGTACTTTGTCACGAATCTCCCATCATCCTCGCTGCATCCGGATTCGCGCGCACCGGCCGGCCCTCACCATAAGCTCCCTCGTTCCGCTGCTGCACCTCACACCGCAGTCTCGGGCGCCGCGCCCGTCTCTCCGCCTCATCTGCCACCCAACCGCGATTTGACCGTCGTTCGTATACCCTTGCGCAGCGCCAAGCATCACTTCGGAGCCGCGGAATCGAGAGGTTCCAGGCCTTACAATGAAGACACCAACCAGGCGGGCACAATCGACACCCCAGCTTTTGCAAAGCGCGGCCCTATCAGCCTTGTCCGGAGCGCTATGAACAAGACAGGGGAGGGCACTTCGGCCGATAGCCCCTACGGCGACCCTCAGATATTCTACTTCGGCGTCTTCGACGGCCACGGAGGCACGCAATGTAGCGACTTTCTCCGAGACGAGCTCCACGGCTACATCGAAGAGGCCGCGGAGGAGTTTGAGCTGAAGAGTAGCCTGAAGACGCAACGAAAGAGCCGTAGACCGGATTCCGGTTCATATTCGGCCAAGGCCTCCACCGCTGTTCTATCTGACGCAGATGCTGGCGGGCAGGGAAAGCTTGATCAGCTCGACATCAAAGTCTCAGAAGCTGTTGCAGACAAAGCAGAGATACCTGAGGTTGACAGACACGGCGCAATCCGGGAGGTCGACAACGCTGACGCCGTCGAGGGTTCGAGACCTGTGCCTGCTAAAGTATCCGAGTCGAAGGCACTGCGTCTGCAGAGAGAGCTCGTGGAGGAGTACAAGAGCACCATCGGCGGGTATTTCCGTCGTTTCCACCCTCCGCACTTCCATATGAAGCATGATCATGATTCTCGCAGCCCCCTCGTCAGCATCGAGTCCGTTCTCACGTACGCGTTTCTCCGCGCCGACCTCGACTTCGTCGCGGCGCAAGCCTGCAAGCCTGACGCTGATGACCCCTATGTCGCCGACGCGGCCTTGAATTTCGACGAGGTGTTGGGGAAGCCACATCACCTACCACCTTCCGGCCACGGCATAGGTGGACGTACGCGGTTCAAGGGCGGCTCAACCGCCTCGGTCGCCCTCATCTCTACGCCGACACCTGCCCCGTTCTGGCATCCTGCGGCTAGTTCTACGTTGCTGGTCGGGCACGTGGGCGATACGCGCATCTTATTATGCGAGACCGCCACCGGTCTCCCTCGTCCCCTAACCTCGGATCACCATCCGAGCTCCCCGAGCGAGTCCCACCGGCTACGCCGGTTCGCGGCATCTTTTGTGACGGATTCCTTCGGCGAAGAGCGGATCCAGGGCCTCGCTAACTCTCGGGCATTCGGAGACATAGCGTCAAAGCGTCTAGGCGTCTCTGCCGAGCCTGAGATTACGCGCACGGAGCTGGGACCCGCCCAATACAGCTTCATTGTCCTCATGTCCGATGGCGTATCTGGAACGCTGAGCGACCAGGAGATCGTGGACGTAGTCAAGGAAGCCAAGACGCCAGAACAGGGTGCTAAGGACGTTGTAGCGTATTCCACTGAGGTGAGCAAAGACGGCGACAACGCCACGTGTCTCGTCGTCCGTCTCGGCGGGTGGGAGCGTAGGAGCGAGGGTGGGCTGGGAAGCTTAGGTACCAAGGAGATTCGCGACTTTAGACGAAACGAGGCCTTAGATCCTAGACGAGGGATTAGATAAATGAGTAGTCATCTAAAAGCTTACCTACCGCACCGCAGGGCCGAAGATTACCGACATTCACTGATAGGGGGGATGTATATGTCGAGGAAGGGATTGACATATTGATGCTTTATAGTTATTACGAGCGTCGCACAAGGTAGGTAGCTAGCATTATGACAGGCACATCGTCAGGCTCCGACATTGGTCTATGCTGTACTGCGTGCCACTGTCCGAATCATTGAGTAAGCTTAACATAATTAAGTCACGGCACCACGCGCGAATGAGACTTTCAATTGCTATATCGTGATTTGAAACTTGCATATTCTCCTACAAATCGGGACTCCCCTTCCACGTTACACGCCTATGTAGAATAACCAGTCCCTTAGATAACTAATTGCTGAGAGGCTTGCTGACCAATAGAGCGAGTTCGTTTTTTAGGAGGCTGATTACGAGCTATATAGATGAGCGTCGACATGTTATACACAAGGCCAGAGCGTAGCGCCGGATTGTAGGACTACGTGACGATCACCTCGAGCACGCAAGATGAATACAGGAGCTTTCTCTGCCGCCGTTGGCATCCTCGTCTTAGTTAAGGATACACGATACTATCGAACCCCGATTCCCTTCTGAACCACGCGGCGCTTCGTTCGAAACGTCTCCGCATATATTTCCACGCGCCGCCCTCTCTCTATTAAGCGGAAGAGATGGGTCACTCCGTCTGATCAGGTAACGCGCTCTACGCGCGGATCCACCTACACCTCTCGCCAAGCAGCCCGGACGTGCGGGTCTGGTATACTCGGCTGTAAACAGAAATCACGTCGTCCTGAGCTACCGCGATATACCAAGGGCGTCCATACGTTTGCACGACAGCATCTCGAATTGGTCGGCGATCTTCATCTTGTCTGGGTCGGTGAAGAACCAGCCTTGAGCTTTGTCGACTAGATCACGCTTGGTACGAACCTCAGTCTCGCATCGGCGACGAAGGGTATGCACGAAACCAACTTCGGCCTCTCTATCTAGCTGCTGAAGCTTGTAATCGTTCCAGCCGACGACTTCAGCCGGGTCCACATAGTAATCGATGCCTAATTTGGTGGTTCGCTGGTGCGTCAGAGGTGGTTGAGCAGTGTCGAACACCATCGAGGGCACGGACGATTGCGGCGCGTGATCGGAGAAGATGGACGAGAGAAGTGGGAACACGAGGAGGAGGATGATCGGAAGCAGGCTGATAAGCGTATCCCAACTTGTCTGCGGCTGCTGCTGGCCATCAGCCTCTCGGGGTCTCCTTCGAGGGTTCCCTCCTCCCATCTGATGTACGCGAAACCCTCGATTGCCACCAATATTAAACACGAACTGCGGACCCGTATCAAAGCCTGGGATGTGTCAGCATCTCTGTTTCCCCTTCGTATCCTTCGCGTTTCTCAGAAGCCTTCGTGCTTCCGGAGTGTTGAACAGGAAATTGGGAATGTGCGAGGGATCCGACTTACCGCCAAACGGGCCACCGAAGGCACCACCGAAAAACCGCTGGAACATCTCCTCAGGGCTGACCTCCTCTTCCCACATACCTCCGCCACCGAATCCCGGCCCGCCGGCCCTCGCACCGGCAAAGCCGTTGAAGGGGTTGCCGGCCTGCGCCCTAGCACTTTCGAACCTGCTGTCCGGATCGGTGCCGAAGCGGTCGTACTTTTCACGCTTCTCCTTGTCGCCGAGGACACCGAAGGCGCGGCTGACCATCTTGAAAGCCTCGTCGGCATTTTCGTGGCCATTCTTGTCCGGGTGCGTGAGCAGAGACTGCTTGCGGTAGGCTTTTTTGATGTCGGAGTCGGTACAGCTAGAGCGCACGGTCTCAAGGTCGAGGATATCGTAGAAAGCGGTGGCCTTGCATCGTCTAATGCGAAGAACGGCAGCCCTCTGCTCAGGCGTGCACTTGCGCTCCTGGTTCCCTTGGTTATGATCCCGCGACCTCGCCGACCCACCCGACGAGGCGTCGAAGCCGGAAGATGCAGCGCTAGGCATGGCCGTAAGACCGCGCTCGAGAGGACGGTTGAATTGGAATGGCAGGTAAGAGATTATCTATCGCTACGATTCGGGCGTATAAGTGGTTCGATAGAGGCAGATAGTAGACGAGCAATTGCTGCACGAGGCTCTTTGCTACGGACGAGACGACTATGTTTGTAGCGAGGAGAGGGACAGAAAAGTTGACGAAGACAAAAATGATGAGACTTGGCGGGATCTGTGTAGGGAACTGAGCTGGTGATGAAGTCAGGGTCGAATTACAATGGAAAGTAAAAAGTGAAAGTTTAGAGGGCAGGTGATGAATGTTGCGTATTCCCTGTACGAGACTCCTAAAGTATACTTCTATTAGGTACATTAGTTTTGCAAAGTGGCTTTATGGAAAGAAGTCTAGGCCTTGTGGCTAGTACGGTAGGTAGGTTATGTACTGGGTACGAAATGTGTGTACGTTTAATGTTCTTGTACCACTCATCATGCAGGTGATGTAGGGGATACTCCGGTACATCGTAAATTTTTATTTCAACATTTATGTATTGACGTTGTACCTACAGAACTGTCTGAAGGTACTGGCTATGTACTGGTAGGTACCACTTAGGAGATACAGATAAGACATGGAGGTTCCCACTTGTCCCGCTAGAACGTCGTCAATTCTTCCAATCAAATAACAAGAATTTGTAGCTTGCACGAGCCTCATCATCGTCATCGTTGTCACCATATTAACTTTTTTTCCTGCTTTTTTCCCTCTCTTCAAACCACAGCTATACGTAGCTGCAATCTGAGTGCGGTTAAAAATGCATTGATCACATGCTACGTTGGAGACTCTTACTTTTGTAATTCATAGAACCTGACACGCGCATTAGAAGGGCATTAGGAATAATTCCATCCCGGGAATGGTTGTGAATCTCCCGACATTATAGATACCCAACGATGACATCGTCGGAACCGACCAGATCCGTGTCCTCACGTATCGAGGCATGGGGTAGTACGTTCTACCCTATCCCATCCGATCATTTACAGCTGGCCAAGTAGCTAACGCTCTCCACAGATTCCCCCTTCGCACCCATGGGTCTCGCTACACTCGTCACAGCCCTGCACTTCCGTCCCCTGGCAGTTCGTCCCATGCTCTTCGTGCCCATCCTATTCTTCTCTAGCTACGCGAATCTGCAAGGCTTCAAGATCGACAGCGCCGGTATCACTGCCGCTGCGAGCGGCACCTACGCCTTGCTCGCCATGAGGAGGCGGCCGGCCAGATTTGCGAAGCGTTTCTCGCTTAGGGGCGCTGTTAGAGGTGCCGCCGTTGTCGTGGGCGCCGCAAATGCCGCCGCGGCGGGATGGGTGTATGCTACGGGCGATCGCGAGGGAGAGAAGGAGGAGAGAAGAGACAACCCTCGATGGGGTTGAGCAAGTTGTTCATAGCAGAACGGATGTCTTCTGTTTAGCACAACACTCAACACAGAAGAAATGTATTACAATATACAACAAGGCTACGTTGTACGGACATTCATAATATATGTAATTTGTTTGTATATGTAGTTAAGCCCGAGTCGAATGCATGCATCAGTCCCTATTACGCACCAGCACACGATTTGCTAGAACACAGGTAGAACGCGTCTCGGAGATCATAAGCTATCTTAGGTATCTGATCTCAATACTGCTAATACTGCTAATCGGTCGCCCCAACTTCTGCGCCACTGAATGACGACGACTAGCCACGAAAATGCTTGACAAATGAAAATCCGAAAGATTCACAAACCCTATCAACTCAAATCAAACGCCGGGAGACGCCTCAGCACTTGATGGTCTCCTAAACTAGCCCCCTTCCCTGTATGAGCCTTCTGCATTTTTCCTGATCTCTAGAAATGCGACCAACTATGCTTCTCGTTACCGCGCATGCTCCAAGTCCATTATAGATTCGCCGGATCGTAACCATTCTCCGTCTGGCTCGAGGTTTTCCTTAATTCCTATCCTGCATAACTGCATCCGAGGCCCATTCCCCTGCTTCGTAAGAGCCACCTCCTAAGAGTGGTGACGACACAACCCCTATTTAGGCCGTGGTGAGTATCAGGAGCCTAATGCTAGAGTACATCCAGACCGACAGGGTGAATGATACCACCATAACCATGCCATACAATGTGCGCAGGACATACGGCGCCCGGCTCGGTCTCGATATGTTCCTCGGGAGGTCAGATAGCTTGAAGTTGGTGATGTAATTAATATCCGTGTCCCTGGCCTTCGGTTCGGCATATTTGGTGTACTCTCGAATGATCTTGGCGGTCTCCCACTCGTTGGCCTTCCGCAATATCCCGACGACGCATCCAGTGCGATGCTTGCCTTTGTTGCAATGGACAAGTAGCGGGTAGTTGTTCCGGTTGTCGATGATTGCAATGATGGATTGCATGGTCTTGACGGGGATCCCCGCTTTCTTCGTGCCGACCATGTCGAAGATCTCGTGTTTGATACGATTTCCGTCAATGAATTGTCGGTAGCCGTCCGGGAGATCTTCTCCGACAAGGGTGACGATTGTCTTAAGATTAAGCGTCCGCATGAACGGGAAGTCTGGTGCCTGCGGATAACCGCTTCGGTAGAGCCCAGGGACAACCACAGCAAAGTTAGCCGGCGGGGCGCCAGTGACTGACAGAGGTCGTTCAACGGCTACGTTCTCCTCGTCGTGAGCCGCGACCTTATGGTCGTGCGACGCCGTACGGCTCCCATCGCGACCACAATGCTTGGAGGCCATTATGTTTGTGAATCCTGCGATTTATGCCGATATTCCCCAGCCGGCGACCTACGTGACGCTCAGGTAAGATTCAGTGATTGGATCCGGGCTGTTAGGCCAGCTTTTCTAATACGTAAATGATGAGAAGTATGGGGGGTTCAATTGTTAGAAATAGTAGAGGTCAAGATAAAGTAGGCACAGGCGGACGAATGTGTAGATATGTATACGTCTTCTGCTTGAACAGAGATATCGGGAAGATGAAAGAAGGATGGAACGGAGAAGGGAAGTTAAGTGAAGGAAGATTCGTCCAGTCCGGCAAGACGCTGGATCAGAGTGAATCGAGAGAGCCGGTCATGTTGGCAAGACGAAGCGTGAATCTCATCTTGTCTAAAGGTATAGTAGAGCACTGTGTGCGGTGAGTGCGGTGTGCGCGCGCGCGTGTGTATGTATTCGAGGATAGATGGTCAGGAGAAAGGTAGGTTTAGGTACCTGGCATGAGGTTTGTTAAGTTTATGTTGTTTATGTAAACGTAGGTCAAGCAAAAACAACGAACTACGCTATTGTTCTCGAACCCTGGTCTTTTAGCCTTTTTAGTACGGCACTAAGGTTTATTAAGGGTCGTTTCGCGTCGGCTCCATTTTAGTGGAATTCTCGCGTTCCGACTTGTAACAGTATGTACCCTACCAATACCTGTGGGTACATGGCATTACGTACAGGTAGACTGGGTACGTCGATTAAAGTGTATGTACATACCTCGTACTAGGTAGTACCTACTTACATACATTTATACGTGCCTGATACATACAAACCTTCTGCATCAATTGATGCATGCTTAATTGAATGAAGGCGGTGAGATGCCTGGGGATACTTCCGGCAGAATGACGCAGGTAGCTGCGGGAGCTGGGGAGCTGGGACACGCTATCACTGGATAAGCCTAGCGCTGACCAGCCTTTGCTTGGGTCCGTTCTATCTCCTATCTATTAATCTTGCTAATCTTGCTAATCTTGCTAATGGCGACAGGAGCCCGCGAAGACTTATATGTGTAGTACAGGTAAACAGTAAGGGTTCCGTTAGGTGCGAGATATCTAGATCAAGAATCAATCAACTGCATACCTCCTATATAGTAACCAGGGAAAATTGGCATATCACCTTCACTTCTCTACGACGTAACCGATAGCTAATATCACTTTCCAAAGGGGCTCGGCTTTCAGTAGCCCTAGCTGGTCGAGGCCGTGTGCGGCAGACTACTCTCGGAGACGTCTTGTCTTTCATATAACCTCATCGTTATTTAGCGACCAAGTGTCTACAGCATACTTGGGGATGGCCGGCCTGAGGGGCGAGCTTCGAGATGGTCGTACGTAAGTATTTATGCTGGTATATCGTTGCGTTTTCCAGGAGCGTCGCTCAGGGCATCAGTCCACCACTCACCGCATGGCTTACTTCAGAATAGCTCCGTCTCGCCTTGTCGTTTCATCGCCTCGTTGCCTCGTCGAGGTGTGCGTGCTATGTACATGTTATACATAAATCAGTTATATCCTATTGTTTTCGAGACGTCCAAGTATGGCAAGCCTGAATTCGGCCACGCGGTTCCCGGCGTCGTTTAATATTCGTTGGGCTGCCGTCTCTGGCCTCGTTATATGTCGTGTCGCTCAATCCCCCTATGTGGTGAAACAGCCAGATCAACGCCGGCCCTAACACACGTTGCGACGCAGGTACTATTTGTTGTTGGGATGTCGGTTTTATCACTGGTAGATGCTCGTCATACATCAATATGTAAGTCTACCTACTTATAGTCTTATACTACCCTCATGTATGTGTAGATAAGGGGTACGTTAGGGTACCCATGTACTTACCTGGTAAACATGAAAATGCAGGTTACACACCTTGCACATTCGTCATTCATTAATAATCCTGGAGCCTTCAAAGTTTTTAACGTCTGGTCGCTTACCTCTTATTCGCATTCGGCTGCTGCAGCTGGTTCGAAGCAAGGGCTTGTCAGCCTTACCCGTTTCCACCACGCCGTCCTCATCGATTTGACTGATTATCAGTCTTATTAATCACACTCTGTAAGACATCGTCACTTCTCGCTCCCATTCGTTTCTTATCGTGATGATGGTGGTCAGACAGATGCGTAGTCACCGCCAGATCTGCTCACTCGCTCTCATCGTCACCGCCTACAATTTTTTCATTCTACTAAGATCTATCACCTAGCCATACCGCCTCATCTCTCTGTTCGAGAGCGAGAGAGAACAAAACAAGCACTGGTTATCGATTATACTTGTTTATACGCCGAATTATGCCTAAATTTTCTTTGTCCCCACCCCTCCCCCCCCTCCCCCTCCCCCGGTTCCCCTATACAATTGACAAGAGAGATAGGAAATATACATAAGAGAAGGTCCCATGTCAGCAAATCAGCTGACCTCAAGCCCAACGCTTCGAGTGAGGCCTCTGAAACCCTGCCGCCTTTCTCTCGAAGACGGTCTCGCTCATCGGCCTGGCTGGAATGCCCTCAAGTGCCTCATCTACTAGCATGGCAACGTCTTGCGCGCAACCGAACGACAAGCTCCACCCGGCGCCCCCGTGCCCGTAGGAATGCACGATGCGGCTGCCTGTCCGCCGGAGTTCTCGCTCCACCCTCACGTTCTGGCCTCTGAAGGGACGTAGGCCCTGCGCGAGAGGATAGTCGGGATCTAAACGAGCATTTTCCAAGCCAGGTAGGAACTTCTCGCATCTTTCGCGCATCCTGCGGATGATAGGGGTGTCCAGCGCGAGGTCCAAGTTCCACTCGTGAGGCTCAGTTATGCCGCCGATCACTGCCGCTCATCGTTAGTAAGTCTGCAGCTCTAGCCTCTATCCGTGCCCAACACCGGGAATACGGATCAGGAACCTAGGCCGCTTGGCAGGCACGATATGACTAACCCTTGAACGTTGAGGGTGGGGAGGCAGGGTAAAAGTTGACGGGTTACTTACAGAGGATATCGTCATTCCTGGGCACGAGGAAGATGATCTCGTTGGTGGAATGAGCAGCGTCTGCCGTAATGGTCAGAGCCGCATCTACTTTTGGAAAATCGGTTCCGTCGTTGATGACTCGGATAAGCCCACCCCTGATGGGGTACACGCTTTCGTCTCCGGCCAACTCCTGCGCCTGGATACCGGTGCAGTTGATGATGACGTCAGCTCCGAATCGGGCCCGCAGCGAGTCCTCGATCTCGACCAGGTCGTCCCGGATCGTCTCGGTGACGAGATTGGCTCCCTTGCTCTCGACCAGCTCCATCAGCCATCCCATAGCTTTATCGGTGTCGATGACGGGCGCCAACAGCTCGTACGCGTCGACGGCGCCGTACGACGCATCGACGCCTCTCTCATCGACGATATCAGCTCCCCGGTAGAAGCCCCTCACACCGCTGGCCATGATCTCCGTCATCTTGGTGACCTGGGAGGGGTCGCTCTCCACGGGCTCGGGGAAAAAGAAATCCGACGGCATCATGCGCACGCCAGACGCCTCGCTTAACGAGGGGATGGACGCGATCCCGTCCCAGATGTGGTACGCCGTCATAGACCAGTGCTTGGAGTGAGCCAAGGATATCTTGTCTGTATGTTGACCGCACACGGCCGGGGGGAATTCCCAGAGAGCACCAGCGATCTGCGACGTCAGGCGCTGCTCGTCGCTCGCCCACGCGCTACTGACGACAGTGACACGGTATCCCCTGTCAAGAAGCACCCACGATCTTGGGACGCTGTCGTTAGCACGTCGTCGTGCACGCATGAGAGGTGGGCTCGAGATAGAGATCGAGGTGGGGTATCGACTTACGATATTAGGCCAGTGACACCACCGCCAATCACGAGAACGTGCGGAGACTTGTCAGTAGGTCGTCGAAGAGGCTGGCCTACTGGCGAGATATCTCTCCAAAGAGTGAGCGGCATGTTGTAGCGGTATGTCTTGTCTGTCTCGGGGGACGGTTCTCGTTGAAAACAGGTTTTGCGAACGACGAAGTAAGGGTAGCTCGCTTTAAGGAAAGAGACGCGGAGGATCCAAATTGCTTGGTAGAGGGTAGATCTGTGTGGTTTGTCTGATCAACATGACCCTAAACATCTGGGGATGTGAGGGCTGTTATATGCATCTACGAGGCGGGCTATACCGTTCGGTTACAATTGCTGTCCCCGCGCACGCCGACTCTGTCAGACCATGAACGACGTGAACCATCCCCAGACGCCCCTTGGTAAGAACGAAAATCGCATTTCGGTGTTGGCCTGTCTCTTCCTTCTGCGGAATTATCTCTGTACTGCCCATCCGGGAGGGGGTATGATTAATCTTTGTAAGAAGGGCCCACCATGAACGACTATACGACCGGAAAGGGTATGTGCAGGTAAGGTCAACAATCCCTACGGTATAACTGACATGTATCCGTAGGTTTCACTGTGTGGGAGAGTCCAGGTAGAAGAAAGACCTAATAGGTGCGGCTTTCCCTACGCCACAGCGCTAAAGCGATTTCTAGAAACTATCTCCTAACGACATATGCAAACCGACCCGAGGAACGATCTTCGACAACCCCCCCCTATCCTTGAGCGTTGGTCTTCTGCTAGGTTTAGAAGCCCGGATCCAGATAACCTCATCATCTCGCCTCTTAGCACGTCGGTCTACGTGCGAGGCGCGTATGACGGAGCTGTCCGCTGCAGATGCGGTAACAGCACCAGCTCCGATATAAAAAATTACCTAAGCTGTAACCTAACTCGACTGTCATTTGCACGGCTGTGTCTAATACTTAATATAGGTCACTTAGTCAGTAGGCTACACACGACAAATCTGGCCCGTGGGGGTTCATGAAGGGGACTTCTCAGCCAGACGAGCGTACCGCTAGATTACGAAACTAAGGTGCTTACGAGATGTCATGGGTATTAAGCTTGAATCATAAGAGATAGATCACCGCAAAACGTCTCCTCGGGTAAAGATGCCCGTCCACAAGAAATGACAGCAAATCATCCCAGCTGCAGCGCTCGCCTCATAGGGCTGTCAACCGGTTCCGCAGCCAACCCCTCGTCAGCAATACCTTATTCACCACCGAGACCCAAAGCGCTATATCGCGGTGAAAACGCATTTTGCTGATCCATGTACTCTCGCATCGTCTCACAAGACTTCACCGCTGACCCAAGAGAAAAAAAAGAAAAGAAAAAAAAAAAGCGCGTTTCCCGCCTAGGTCGGTCGAAATAGGCGGGCATGGATCGCAGTAGCTGCGGCGGATACATAATGGCTGATACATATGACTCCCTTTCTGAATCCTTGCGAGTAGGTATTCGTGCGGAGCCTCGTCGGTCATACCGTGGCCAATGTCTTACAAATCTCGCTCGAAGGATTAGTGCCGTGCGATTCTTGCCTGACAGTATGAAGACCGAGGGCATGGATTAGGGCATCGAACAAGGCTGATCCCACGAGCTGCGTCGCCGGTTCGCCCGTCCGAGGTCCACGACGAGGACAGGGCCAGGTCGTAGAATGCTCGGGCTGAGGTCCTCGTGAAATGGTCACCGATCCCGGGCCTCCGGCTGTATCGCCCTACTTTCCGTACGATACGACTTTCTACTTTCGCGTCATCATTATGCGTCACCAACCCTCGCTCGTACCATCATCGGCTTTTCGCACATGCCTCGAAATATGCCCAGCGTCCTCCCATCATCCCACAACGACTATGTCGTATAGTAGGCTTATGGAGGGAGGACGTTTCGAGGCGGTGAATCGTGCTGCGTGCACGACAGGAGGATCGACCAACTGCGACATTCGCAGCGAGCCGAAAATGATGTGTACCTGGCAACATGTCGGTTATCATCCGTGGTTGCCGCATGTACCCATGTCGCCGACTGGCACGCGCCGCATGCAATAAGCTCGCTTAGATAGCGAGCAATATGTCAGGCACCTGCCCCCTAGCTTGAAGGAATGGCGGCGGCATGTAATCTTTCGACATCACTCTCGTAGCACAGGCCGTCGCACTCAATAGAATGGTACGACTACCCTTTACTAACCTTCGACGCTGTGAATACCGAAGCTATGGATGAAGCAACATCACCGGCCAGGTCCCCGATGGTAAACTGAGACCTGCTACGACGGCTGGGCGTGTCGACGCGCATCTCGTCGTCGAACATCCCAACCCGCAACGATGGCGAGTCGCCAGACGCACGCGGTTGCGTGTGAAAAGCTCAGACAATGGCCGGCCAAATTCAGGGGCGACGCCACCGCCATTTAGCTGATTTCTGCTTCCAATGCCATGGTCGTTGCTGTTTTCGCCAAGCGCGTACCCCTCGGTCCGAATTACCCTGACATCTACCTCCCGCCTTTTGGGCACGATGGCGTCACGGACGAATATTGCTCGTCGAAGCCAAGCCCCCGGTAGCACAGAAACTCTACGGTGGCAGAACAGTACACGACCTAGAGAAATATATATGAACGACGTATGACAGACTTCGTATATTCGTCGGTATCGCTTCGACGTGAGCCGCTTCTACGAACAACTAAACACTGGATCTTGCGACGACCAATATACATCATCGCACGACCGCGGCCCCGTATTTTGTAGAACACCCTGTCTAGTTCGCGAATACCTCTCATAGCTCGTCACCTCGTAGCCTGTGACCGACTAGCGCTCTTACCCGACGATAATCTCATACTACATGCATAAGTCTATCTCCTACATCACCCCGCGAACTCCGCCGCGGCCTAGTAGCTTCCACAAATCAGTTCGAGGGTAAAAGACCATAGTTACCTTACCTGTCACCGTCACAACGGAGTGAGGGGTGATCGAGAGAAGATAAACTTAGCATACGCGAGGGTTTTGTTGGCAAGGAACTGGTTCCAATGGCGTGCTACGTAGACCGTACCAAGCAGAACGCCGCCGTGCCCTAACCTTTCTCTAGCATATCCGCAACCCGTCCCAAGAAAGAGATTCAGGATTCGGGGTTAGGCCGGTATTAGCATGGGTATATGTGCTCCAAATTACGCATGTGTGATTCGCGTCGACGCTGTTGGTTTCTCGCCAACAAGCGAATCCTTCCCAGGTCGGGCAGCTGCCATGTACGCATATAATTAAGCATAGGTACGCACTGACACTTGACTCTGGGGTTCGGGGCCGCAGGTAGCAAGAATTAGCAAGAATTGATGCTGTGTACGCGAGCTTGGGAGAACCAACTGACCTGGTTAGATCCGTCTAGTGTCAGAGCTCTATTCCCCCGCAGCTTGTCAGCATCTCCGAGATACGGAAGTCGACCGTCTATGAATAGAACCCATGTGATATATCCTCTTGAGGATCATGTTCGAGCTTGGACTTGAGAGGCGGGTCTTTTTTTTTTCTTTTTTTTTCTTTCTCCTTCTTCTTTGAACGAGACTAGGGTGAGAGGATGAAGTAGGTAAGAGGCAAGTAAGGGGTGGTGTAGACTTTTCAGGTCCCTGAAGTTAGAATATCTGACCCCGGCCTAACCGTATGCGGACGTAAGGCTGCATTCCCGGTTTTTGTGGCGCCTGCCTCGCATAGCAACACCCTCAGGTGCCGGCGACCGCTTACGGGGGCGGTACGTACCTCAACATCGGTAGCTTATCCCGATGCTTACCTACACATAGGGGAGCCTATCCCGATGCTTACCCCCTATTTGTCTCCCGGTGCTTACCTGGGACCTACTACATAAGTATGTGTGCAGGACCTACGTATGTACCCATATCTGAGAGAGCGAGGACAAGGTGTGTGAGGCTGGCTGATTGATACACCTTCTAGCTGTCGAATATTAAATAGTTAAGAATGGTAATTGTGAAACATTTTACTAATTGAGCTTCTAGTCTAGCGGTCATACGACACTACCTCGTGCTGCGTGTTGCACATACCTCACCGGTTGTAGTACTGGTGGTGGCTTGCCAATCGTCGCTGAAAGGGAGGATGAGATTGGGCAGAACAAATGACAAAGCCATAGAATGTGACAATGACGCATCCACGATTAAGGCTCGACCTGTGGGCCAAGCGTCTTTCAGCTCGCGCCAGTTTACACCGCGCCCACCTGGCGACGTCGTCTTGTCGCTCGTCGCTCAGTCGTTAGCCGCTCAGTCGTCCCGTCGCCCTATCGTTCCCGTACTGTATTAAAAAAAAAAATTTTTTTTATACTCCCGCGGACTTGCATACTCAGATTAACTCCATGCACATACTATGTACATATAATTCGGACTTTCCAGGTAGGTTACATGTAATAACAGATGTCATAGAAATCTCCCGACGCTACTAAAATCTTACGTGGACGTCCCAGCTAAGTAAATAGCCTAGCAATCTAGGATACATAGCCTACAGTACATATAGTTACCTATTATACCTATAGGATGTATGTACATATCCATACTTACCCTATACGGTGTAATGATGTAGACATCATGCGCTACACCGACTACCCCGCCATCAATTCCTCTTTCTAATTCCTCCAAGCTTTTACAGTCAATCAATTATCTACTGTCAACCAAAAAAAATAAAAAATATCATACTACCCTGAAAGGAGGAACAAAAAAAAATAACAAAACCCATTACGTTTTTCGACAAGTTATCGTCGGGCCGAGCATACGCCATGTCTTCGTCTAGACTAGGCCTCGGCGGCTCGTTGCTAATCGCCGCCATCATTTTGCTCATGATGCCTGGCAGGGCGGCCGCCTTCGGCGCTGGTAACATCCCTTCCATCGCTCAGGTCGAGGGCCATAACTGGCGTCACGGCGATATCGAGGATATGCTGAAGACCATCGCTTTCCTTCATGGAAAAAAGTGGACCACCCTCTTGGTCCAGCGCACGTACTTCGGGAATTGGCTCCGCGACTACTCTCAGGCCGTCGACGTCGGCAGCTTGAAGGGCGTCAACGCCGCCACCATCCGCATCCTGGTGTGGGTCCTGTCCTTCCTCGCTAACGGCTACGCGACCGAGGAGTTCGAGGTCACGGAGGACCGGCTCGGCGTCTATCGGCCCGAGGAGCACATCGACAACCCGCTCGGCTACGCCGACGGCCTCGATGCTAGGACGTTCGACCCACGTCTCAGGGGCCCGGTCATGCCGATCGAGACCGAGATCGACCCCCGCACTGGTATGAAGAACTACATCGCTAACGAGCAAGGAAACTGGGCCACTAGCGCCGGCTATCTCAGGTTCAGCATCGGGCGCAGCATCCACTTCGGCCGTCTCTACTGCCACGGCTCTCACGGCAGGGGAAAGGAAGAGGATCTCTGCGAGGCACTGCGATGTCTGGGCCAATCCCTCCACTGCATGGAGGATTTCAGCGCCCACAGCAACTACTGCGAACTCGTCCTGCGCGAGCTCGGTTACCACGAGGTATTCCCCCACTGCGGTTCAAGTTCCGAGATCGACCTGCGCGGCAAGCGAGTCTTTCCCCTCGTGACGGGCACGTTTGGCGGCGTCGATTTCCTGCACTCCGTCCTCGGCGAAGCCAACGACCACTTCACCCAGTCCGAGGTCGATGAGCTAGACGTCGCCTTGAAGAATTCGGAACAGTCCGCCGCGCAGTCCGGGAGCGGCACACGAGGCTTTGGTGGGACTTTTGACGGCGTCGCCGGCGACTTCGTCTCCCTCGTCGCCCAGTTACCCGGCGTCGGAGGTGGGATGGCTTCCGAGGCGCGCGACCTGAGGCGGATGGCCGAAGAGCAGGAGAGACGGAACGAGCGCGAGGCCTATTCGGGCACGCGGGACAACCCAAACGTCGTGCCCGGCATGAGCGAGAGCTTCGACCCGGTCAAGGTCTCGAAGCAGATCTATCCTATCCTAGAGTTCCGCGACAAGATCGTCAAGTCGATCAACAGGGGCATCGCCAAGATTCCCGGCTTAGAGAGCCTTTTAGAGCACATCAGCGAGACCCTCACCGCGTTCGTCCTCGGTCTGCTAGCCCCGTTCATCAGGCCGATCATCAACGCCGTCACCAAGGTCTTGAAGGACGGCTCCTCGGGAGTGATCAACGCCAGCGCCAACTCGCAGCTAGAGCCGTGGAAGAATCCCCGCTGCACCGACCCCACGCACTCCATGCTATCCAAGGACCACTTCACCAACGTCCTGAACCCGTGCGCCGGGCGAGTTGCCGCCACCATCCTCCAATACGTCGTCCCGTATGCGCAAACCTCGACCTCCTCGCCCCGCCCCGTCGCATAGGATGCTGACAACTCTCTAGGCGAATCCTCTATGCCTGGGACAACCCCGGCGTCCCCGTCGACGAGGTAGTAAATGACGTCCTACACGCTTTCCACCATCCCGCCCTCCGCGACAACCGCGTCGAGATCCAGCGTGAGATGTTCGACACCGTGCGTAAGTGGGCCGACGAGTACCCACGCCGTCACGAGCTCAACCGCGTCCTGGGCTCGGAATCTGTGAGGAACGGTAAGAACCACATCCTTTCGGGGCAGAAGGGCCACTCGCATGGCGGCGGTATCTTCGACGGCGGCCTCGCGGAGCAGCTGGGCCATGGAAGACCCGCCGGTTCGCTATGGTCCCAGTGCGCCACGAGAGACCTCGACGCCATGGGCGTCGGTCAGGGGCTGCGTCCGGTGGCCGGCTACGGATCAAGTCGCCCGACTTCTTCGCACTCTCAGGGGCACCCAGCGCAGGGTCCGGGCTATGGCCACGCGTCCTATCAAGCCCCGCCACCCGCCGGCGGCTTTGCGCCGTATCCCACGTACGGCGGCGGCCCGCCTCCCGCTCATTACACACCTCACCACGGCTATGCCGCACAGGGACACGGAGCGCCTCCACAAGGCGAAGCCGCCTCGTATTACGACGCATCGCGGCCATCCAGGGATTATCCTGGCCAGAGCGGGTATCCGCCATCTGGGCAGCAACGGTGGGAAGGTGGATACGGGAATCCTCCCTATGGCTGAGGCTGGGTACCTATCAAAGGATACGGGTCGCGCAAGTGGCGATGGTGGCTGATGTTCACGTCGGTTGGAGTGTAATTTCTGTGGCAGTAGTATTCCACGAGTTTACCGGTTTTCAGGCCATCGACTTCAACTTATCACAATAATAAATTTTGGCAGCTAGCATCTATATAGACGATAATACAGGGGAATCATATAGACCAAGTCTCCGGGGTCGGAGGTGCGCCGTGTGAGGCCTGATCTATAACAACGACCCTCTCTTGTACGGCTCGGCAACCTCGAACTCCACGCGAGGCGACAGCTCGTCCTGGTTCCAGTAGACGGTTGCGTGACGCAGCCAAGACGCATACGTTCCGGGCACATCGTCCGAGTCTTCGTGCTCCCTCCACAGCGATCCTAGAGTACACCCGTACACTTTAATGATCAGCCCATGGGCCAGCTTGAACCCGAAGCTCCTCCGCAGACACGAATCAACGATCTCTCTTGCCCGCCTCTGACTGGCACTCTCTGCCTCGCCTGGCCTCGGAAGCCGGAGGGACATCAGACCGAACGCCTCTTGCCCATCCCAGCCGGTGAGCTCGTTGATTAGCTGCGATCCTTCCATGTAGTCAATCGCGTACACGTGGTCTGCGACATACTTTGGCCCGTCCCACCCTTCCTCATCATCGACGAGTCCTGCGACCATCGACATCGCTTGACCTTGGATGATGTAGTCGCTCAGCATCTTTCGTACCTCTTCCGGCCCGACCGTCCTCCCGTCTTCCTGTATGGTAAACGTTCCGCTAAGCAGCGGAACACCTTTTAACAACGAACTCGCGTGCATGCCCTCGGTGCTTGTCTTGCCACCGTCCTCAGCCCACAGCGCGAGCAGCAGTCGCTGGCATCTCTCGAACATCGGGTTTCCCCGGCGCGACGCGAGGAAGTAGTTGGTCAGAACTCCGCGCTCGGGGCCGCCCATATTGTAGGAGAGCACCTCGAAGCACGAACAGGAGTTGCCGACAGTCTCGTTCCACAGCCGATCCAGGTCGCCGATCTGCATTAGTCCTACATCCGCGTAGACGCCGCCGTACCGAAGCAACAGCGGCCATCGCACAAGGTCAGACAGGTGCTGCTTGCTGTATGGGCCGGTGATGGAATGCTCCGTGAAAGCGCGCGGGAACGTGAGCGGATCCGACACGTCGAGAAAACACGCCACGTTTGAGGGGGAGTCCGGCACGAGGTCGAGCACGCGAACAGCCCAGCCACGCTTCGACAATCGTCGGTGCCAGGCCCGCACGTTGCGCTTCGCGTACGCGTGCATGTCTCGGTAGCCTGAGTGCCAGAAGAACCACACATTCTTCTCTCCGGACACGGACTCCGGATGTAGGAGATCGCGGTCCACTTCGGGATCGGTCCGTAGGTCCAAAAACTCTGGCGGGATCACGTGTAGTCCTGGCGGGAGCGGGTACTCCGCGGGATGCGCCGACACGTCCATCCTCTTTCGACGGCTCGACGGCTCGACGGTCCTGTCACCTCAATGCTAGAATTCCTGACCAAGTTCGATGTAATTGTCGCTTACAGCCTCTTTGGCCTTTTTTTTCTGCGCTTGTCTCGAGATGGGCCATTGCATTATGGACAGATATTTAACGGCGACTCAGACGGACTCGAGATGAGCGTCATACACGTGACTACGTCGAACGATATATTATAAATTTACAGTCGAAAACACGCTAACTATATAGGTTCGTCTGGCCCCTCCGTTCCAGTTCCACCACTGCTTGCCTGCGCCCCTTATCATAGGCTAGTTGTTGTTACTGTTGTTGTATTTAACGCCGAAGGCAAGAAAGAATGACCTATCTTGCAGACCTCCCTAAAGATATGCGGCGTATAAGGCTACCTGTTTCGACATATATTTTACAAGTCGAACCCCAAGGTATAACTACTGTAGCGGGGGAATATGGTTTGATTAAATAAAATAATCAACTATTCCAAATGCTATAAATATTCAAATGTAATAGTTTATTCTTTTATATACCTAAAAGTTTAAGATAATAAACTATTCAAAATGTTGCAAGTATACAAATGCAATAGCTCATTCTTTCTCAATATTATCTGTACCTGATCAACCGATTGATCATTTGGTTACCTGGTTGATTAGGTGGTTAGTCTAATTACTACAAAAAGGGTTGATAATTGATTGATGATTGATTGACTGACTGACTGACTGGTTGATCAATTGGTTATCTGGCTAATTGGATTGGATGATTAGTTCTAGTATTAATAAAAGGTATAATAATTGACTGACTGGCTGACTGGCTGGTGGACTAACTGATTGATCAATTGGTTACCTGCCCGTTAACTAGGTGGTTAATTTGATTATTAGTAAAAGGTTTAATATTGACTGACTGGTTATATTAATATTAGTACGGTAGGTTTTTTTTCTTTTAAGACTTAGCTGTCTTACATAAAAAAAAGATGAAAAAGAATCAGGAAAAAGATCGAGAATTGGTGTTTAAATAATTACTATGGTTTGAATGGGTATTAAATGAGGGTATCAATTGAATAAATATTAAGCGAATGAATTAAGTATCGTGAATATAAGTCTTAATAAATATAATGGTTGAAATAGCTAACGATTAGAATAGAATGGTTTAGCTAGAAAAAATAGTCTGTATATAATCAATTGAACCTGGATTGAAGAGATAATAAGATGGTCTAAATTATTAATGGTTTAGTTAGAAATAATGGTCCGAATATGGATTGGAAGGATAATAGAATGACTTATATAGAAAGAATGGTTTGAATGCGATCAACTGAATCTGGACGAGACTAATAACAGATGGTTAGAATTATTATAATGGTAGGTATTTAAATAGAAAGAATGGTCTGAATAGGTACGGTCAACTGAATCTAGACGAGACTAATAATAAACGGTTAGAATTACTAATGGTTTGTATACGATTATTTGAATCTGGATTGATGTTAAAAAACTAACCGTCCCCGCTAGTTCTTCCGAATAAGCCTCTGTATAGGTAACAAAAGATTCTAACGTCATTAACTAAGCGATAATTTTAAAATAAGTAACATTTTTATAGCTCGAAGCCGAATAATCTCTGCATACCCCTTTACGTGGCTTTCTACACCAAACAAAGACGCGCCGCTACTAATCATATGGGTCATTGCCACAACAGCCGCAGAATTCCATTTGCGAATATTAGGTGTTCGTTCGTTGTAAGGGTTATATGTCATACGGATTTTGTAATGTTCCGATGCTACGTGGCATCCAACAGGGGTCCCGTTGGGCTATTTATACCCAAGGTCTTTCCTTCAAAGGTTGATCTCTTTTTTCCCCTCTTCAGGGACCTTAAGAACCAAAACCGTTTATTAGATCAGATGAATACAAGTTATTCCAAGCTTCTTATTAAGACCCTTGTGACATTATACGTAACGCGTCTATTGATTATTATCGGGTCTTTTTTTTGTATCAAGAGAAGGTAATTAAGTAAGTCGATAATTCGTAATACCTTCCCAAGTTTTATAACCTTATTATATCGATATACGGGTAGCTATTCGTTGCTGTTCGTCATGATGAAGTGGCCGAGAAAGAGGAGAAAAATCGGTCGTTAGGGCCCTGATGGGCATCTTAACGTCGTGCTAATAGTGGGTGCCAAAAAGAAGATCGTCCGGGGGAAGTTGTTGGCAGGCTAGTCTGTGCGGCGTGGCTATCTATCTCTCGGCGAAGTTCGTCGGCCAGGGTCGACATTGGTATAACCTCCTTCGGGGGCATTTCTAGATCCTGTGTTGGTGCAGCCCATCTAGTATAAAATAACATGTACGAATGGCCTTGCTCGCCGACCTTCCAATTGTCGTCGATCACCACACCGCCGGTCTGCGGAGGTGTGACATAACAGCCCTGCTCGGTGTATGTGCGTATCTGATCGGCTTCCTCGGAAACTGCCCGCAACCTGACGATAGCAGCTAGTACGTACTTCTCGCTCCAGCTTTCGAGCGACCGTTTATCCTCGTAGACGCGGGGGCTCTTCAACTCCATAGTTCGGAGCTCCGCAAAGCCCGCGCTCGCCGCGGACGTGGGCTCGTACAGAACCCGAATGTTGGATGGAAAAGAGGAGAGCAGCAGATGCTGGAACCCCGTCGGCTCCCGAAACTGCCCGAACCGGTAACTTACCACGTCGCCAACAAGCTCAGTGCCATCATATCGAATCAACCCGTCCGTGGCACTCGCGTCTTCGGGAGGGCATACCTTCCACTTCTTGCTTCCGAGATGCATCAGGAACTGTCGATAACTGTCTATCAGATTCTCCTCCCTCGACCAGAGAGAGCGGGCAACCTCCGCGCTCTGAACTAAGTGGAAGAAGCTCGTCTGTTCCTCTTGGTCCGCCGACTACCAACCTAGGCAGATCTCCGATAGAGCTTCGCGTTTAAGATTAGCCGTGGACGACCAGTCGTCGTCGTCCTCGGTGGTTAGCGCTAGTGACAAGAAACGCAGCGACTCTCCCTCATGCTGGAAGAAGTATTTGTCCACGAAGGAATAGAGGTGGCGGACGACGATGAGGAGAACATGGAACCCGCGCATTTCCCTAGGCTCGTGGTCGAGGATGGGCCACGTCTTTCTCAACAGGAGCATTCGGGTGGTTGTGTGTAGATTTGGGGCCTCCATTACATTTGCGTTGAAATCTGACAAAATGCGATTAAAATTCAGGGCTCTCTAAAGTGCAAGTAAATAAGTTTGGGTATCTCAGTGTACATAGTAAAAGACCGTTGTATTTATTAGGTTTTTACATTTCAATAGGAAAAATACCCTACAGTCTACTTGACGTACCCAGCAGTGTGAAGGGCAACTGATTTGATACTGATACTACTTTCCCTAGGGGTTCAAGTTCATTTGAAGTAGAAAAAGCAACTCATAGTACCTCCCTTTCTCACATAACCACCTATTACTACATTGTGACGGTTATACACATATATGGCAAAGGTTGGTGCGGCTATATCGTACACTGCACTTATGCTGCATGGTATAAGTCTACTATTTTGCCCTGTGAAAATTAGGTATATATACCTAGTAATAATGATAAATATATCTTACCATTTTAATCCTTTATAACTTACCCGCTGTGTCTCCTTAAGAATTTAAATAATATTCTAGGGCTACTTAATCAAAGTAAATTCGTACCCCAGACAATTGTAACAGCCCTAGGTGCAGCTGTTAGTCGAGTAGCTACTTGTCATACGGATTTTGTAATGTTCCGATGCTACGTGGCATCCAACAGGGGTCCCGTTGGGCTATTTATACCCAAGGTCTTTCCTTCAAAGGTTGATCTTGTTTTTCCCCTCTTCAGGGACCTTAAGAACCAAAACCGTTTATTAGATCAAATGAATACAAGTTATTCCAAGCCTCTATAAGACCTTTATCCTCTTTTTAGACCCTTGTGACACTACTCTAGCTAGTAATGCCAGATGGGTTGAGCGTCACGGATCCAAGAGCGAGAAAAAAGAGGTTGGAAATGGTTAGAATTAAGAATGAGGAAAATTACCTAGGTAAATTAACATGTTGATATTAATACCTGGTAAAAGGTACCTCTATTAGAGCTATAGAAGCTATAAAGAGGGTTGGTCCCTAATATTACCTACTTGGCAATTCTTGCGACTAGCTCAGAAATGCTTGTTTGGAAACCTTCAGCGATCCTTGCCATGACAGCCCCCGGAATCACTGTCAAGTTCATAGGCACTAGATTTCGTTCTGACAGAGCGACATCTTGATAGATCGTATATACTCCACCGGGGCACTTGTCCAGCGGATGTAGAGTCTTTATAGGATACGGGTCTCCGACGACGTCAACGTGCTGTAGCGAAACTAAGTCAACCGGCACCTTGTTGATAGAGGGAAAGAAGACTATCTGAGTAAGATATGCGCGCGCTAGGATCTCGGAGACGTCAAACTTCTCCTGCTCAGAGAGCGTTATGACTTCCTCGGCGCGACCGAGTGGCTCGCCTAGCCCGAGATGACTTTGAAGCCTGTGAACGTACTCCTCGACTTCTAGGACCCAATCACGCCCGGCCGAGGACATCTGTCGAATTTGGGGGATGCGCCTTAGTATCCCGAAAAATATTCCCAGCCCGACCCATAGCTGCCCTTCATCCATGTAGGTAGTCTTTCCCTGCGCCCACGCACTGGCTCTTTATCTTATCAAATACCTCACGGTCGCCTTCGAGGACACGCGACGCGTACTCCCCCGACAAAACGTATAGTGGCCTGTGGCGCGTGATCGCGGCCATATACACTAACACTTTCTTCGATGCTAGCGACAATCCAGCGCCCTGCTTGATATGCGCTAGAAATACCGCGAAATGGAAGTCGCTGCTCGCGTTAAACTCGCCATTTCTGAGGTAGAACAACGTCGCCGCGCCCAGAGGCGTGGCAACCACATCAGATGTTTTTTGGAAGAGCCCCAAGATACATAACCGGCGCTTCACCTCGGCCATCAGATAACAGCCCTTCGCTACTGGCAGTGGCGTCAAATGGTCCCGCAAGCTGGAGTGTTCGTAGCCAACCCTGAGGCACAGATGCATCATCTGACCTTTCAGGGGTGCGTCGTCCGGAGAGGGCTCCATGGTGGATGATCTAGGACCACGGACCATACGGTAGACCTCTGGGGCGTCTCCGGGAGCGTTGTCGGCTTTCGAAGCCCAGTCTAGCCGGCGCCTCAAGTCCGCGCGCGACAGCGCAGCTTCTGTTAATGGAAACTGGCTACTACTTGGGTCATATGCCACGGTATCCTTCGTGGCCCAGAAGCATACGCATCTCAGGTTCCTCACAGGCAGCAACATCTCGAATCCCGCCTCCACAAGGATTAGGCACGGACCCTCGCTACCGATGGTATCCCAAACGTCCTTCGTCGTGCTGGTTTTCCTCAACATGCCGTGTGGTACGTCTTTGCAGCCGGGCCCGATAACTCCGTAGGCCTCGTGAAGACTGCTGAAAAACACAATTCTCGGCGCCGTCGACGTTACGCGCGCGGACTCAAACACATCGCGGCCGAGCTCTCTCACTTCCTCCTCATCTAGAAACTCGGTGTATTCCTCTCGCGCCCCCTTCCAAAGTCTTGTAGAGTGGAGCGAACCCGGTCTCGATCAGCAAGCGCACGATATCCTCGCGGATGTCGCTCGCAAGCAGCATGACAGTCAGGCCGATGTTCCTCGGCTGGACACGGCTGGATGTCTTGAGGTAGCTCATCCACGCAAACTTCTCCGTCGACCGTCGGGCTGCTCGCGATGTCCATAAACACGATAGTCGGCTTGCAGAAGAGCATAGTCATCCAGTCCTCCGTCTGCACCACCTGGGAAAAGTCCCGGTAACAGAGCATCCCCAGCACGCCCACGGCCTTTGCTTCGTTTGTGAGATAACGAGGAATTCTAGTTCTCTAGGCAACATTAGCGCGCCAGGTTAGGAGCTGTACATGGTCACCGCAACGATATCTCAAAATATAATAATCTAGAAAAACTCAAAATTATCCTAATTGTTCAAGACCGTTGCTGGTATAATTTTACGTATGAAACGGCCTGAAACTTCGTTATTCATATAACCCTACCTAATTCATAGCCTCCGTCGTGGCTGCCTCGTATACGTATAACCTCTATTGCAACTGCCTAAACCTACCTGTCCTGCACCTTACCTACCTACATGCCTATATATTGAAACAAAGGATAAACCTTACATACATAGGCCTCGTAACTCAATAGTAAATCACATAATCGTAATCTTATGGTCCTATAATTAGGAGCTCATCGCGGGCAATAGGGATTTATATTATAGAGTACGTTTAATTGCCTACCTAAAATAGTGATACATATATTACAGTACTAGATACCTGGTATATGAAATAAAATTTCTTTTCTTTTTTTGATTTTTGATATCTAATTTTAGGCTGGAAACAATCTCAACAACCCAAGACGCTCTTAAACACGACAATCACTTATTTTTGTTAGTGCGTCAAGAAATTATGTCAACCCTACCTAGATAATTCAAAGGATCGTTGCCTGCCTAAATCTCTGCGGTCGTAAGTTAAAGATCCTCTATTATCTGCAGACTGCCAGTTTTCGGAATCTTAAACTAAATCATTTACGTGAGAAGAAACCCAAGTGAGATAACTTGTAAATTAATGGCAACTGCTCCCTGAGCTAATTTGCGCTGGATCAGCGTGTCTACCTTATAATCGTACCTTCTTAAACGTTTATCATGCTTCCAGCTGAAACAGTGTCTCCAACTATATCGCAAATATGTCGGCAAGAGCGTGTCTTCATACACTGCTGTTAGAAAAAAGTAGAAGTCGTATGTAGTTGCTGGCCTCCTCTGTAACAGTACCTACCTAGTTGTCTCTTGGCCTATCGCTTACACACATACTTAGGGTTATCCTCTTTTTCACAACATATATTATTAACCGTCATTAAAACTCATACACTCGTATCGCTGTCGGTGTCTCCCTAAAGAAGCTACTCTCTTATGCTAGAACTCATGCTATCTAGAAATCATCACCTGTGCTGTCATTATTTTCTCATATCGACCTAGACACAGCTCCTACGTACGGCTCCTACGTACGGCCCTACATACAGCTCCTATATACAGCTCCTAGACACCTTCGGACATTTTAGACATCATACTCTAATACTAGTAGGCACCATCGCTTTTCGTTTCGTGTCAGAACTCATGCCATTCTTAGGTACCACCGTCGAGATGCCGAACTCTAAAATGTTCATGAAAAAAGTGCTCTACACCCTTTCTAACAATGCCCCGCCCGACCCGCAGGCCTTTGTGCCAAAGGACATGCTGGATGATCTCCAGCAGAAGCTTGACCAAGCTCTGTCGTCACTGTCAGATCAGGATAAGGAGTTAGACCAAGCCCATGCGAAGCTTTGGCAGGCCAGAGTCGAAGAGGTTAATACGGATAATATCTTGAAAGCTCTCGAACAGACTCTCGTCCATGAAAGGGCGGAGCATTCCAATGAGATTAGGCGGTTAAAGAAAAAGCTAAACGATGCCTACTCAGAATTGGAGGAAATGACCAAGTCACGCAATATCATTAAAGATCTCGCGGACAGGGGGGATCAAGAGATAATCGATCTCGAATCCAAGGTAAGTGACCTGATAGGTGCTCAGTCCCAGGCCGGCCACTCGAGAGACGAGATGGAGAAGTCCCTCAACGAGCTCACCGAACGTCTCGCTACTCTCGAGCAAGAGCGCGACCAATTGAGCCATGACGTGGCCCACGAACGCAATCGCCGCAACCACGAGAATACTGAGCACAAGGCCCACCTCGACGAATGCAATGCTGGCATCACTGAGCTCAAGGCCAAGAATGAGCAAGCCTTACGGGATCTTTACATGGCGGAAGGTAGGGTCGATCAATCGCGTCTCCGGATAAGTCAGCTCGAAGCCGAATGTAAGGATCAGGCGGATAGCAAAGCGCACCTCGAAGGTGTTTACGAGAGCTACATCATGGATGGTCACAATACCATTGATGGTCTCGAGTCCAAGAACGAGCGCCTCTCCAATGATCTTCAGAAAGCGAATGATATGATTGACAAACTTCGTGTCCAAAACCGTGACCTCCAAGCCGAATGCCAGAGTCATGTGGTGTGCAGGGAGGAGATCGAAAGTATTTACACGGGCTACTACAACGAATGTAACGCTGGCACCGATAAGCTCAAGGCCGAGAACGAACAAGCCTCACGGGATCTTCAGAAAGCGAATAATAAGCTTGATGAACTTCGTCTCCAGATAAGTGTAGCCCTAGGTACATCGAACTACCACCTTACTAACGCCAGGCACGCTTGCGAGCAGGCAGCCGCGGCCCAGAAAGAAGTAGCCAATTTGGAAACCGCTTTGGCCGATTCTCGCGAAAACTTAAATTTGACTCAGCAAAACGTAAATATTTTGGACCTTTCTCTTAATAGCGCTCGCGAAGAAGTAAAAGCGGGACAACACCAAATCGAGGATTTATATACTCAGCTCGAAAACGCTCGTGTTCAGATAAGTACATCCCTATATCAAGAGGCCTTCTAATTACTAATTTTACTTACGCCCAGGACGAAGCCAATGCTGCTCAACTTCAAATTTCTGCCTTAGAAACAGACGTCAGCAACTTCCGTAACGAAGCAAACGCGGCTCGACATCAATTGGCCATCCTGCGTACTGAGCTTGAGGACACTCGTAACGAGATAAGTGCGGTCTATAACCAATGTCTATTTTACGTGCTGACCCCACACACGCCCGAGAAGCAAGAGACACAGCCCAGAGTCAGCTAGCCGCCTTGGAATCTAACTTTGTTAGAATGCAGGAAGAAGCGGGCACCGCGCACGACCGAGATCAAGATCATATAGATAACCTCAAGGAGAACATAGTCAACCTGAGCGCAGATCTCTCAGCGCGTACCGGGGAGATTTCTAACTTGAAGGAGGATATTTCCAACCTGAAGGGGGAGTTGACTACCTTGAAGGAGGAGTTGACTACCTTGAAGGAGGAATTGAGTTCTTCTCGGACGGCGATGGCGACGTACCTGGCCATCACAGCCAGGTCGCCGACCATCGCATCAGACGCGTGGTTGACGATGGTCGATGGAATCTCCTCGGAGCTGGTGAGTCCACAGAGCGACATGTCCGCTTGCAGTATATGGGCTGCAGTGCTTCCGTGGAAGGAAAATACCCAGGACCAGGACCCGGAAGTGCAGCAGGATCCAACAAGCCTCATGGACAACCTATTACAGTTGTATGGGCGCATATCGGTCGGCCTATTCGACCCGACAACGTACAAGCTGTTGGGCCTGCTAGCCCGGCGATTACCCTCGTCACAAGACGTCCTCTTCGAAAAGCCTATCGCTACGCTATTCGTAGCTGCGGTGCAGAAAATCCCCCCGGTACAGAGCATCGAGGTAGAGATATTCTGCTTCAGTATTCTGAATATCTGCCACTTCGTCCAAGCTAAGTGGGGCATGTCATTCCCCGCAGAACTCGGGAGTGCCCTGCAGCAGTGTCAGAATGCCCTGCAGCAGTGTCCTTGGTGGGACAAGCTGAGTGATCTGACGAGAGGATGGGACAGTGACGTTGCCGTGGATATCTGTCGGCATCACGGTATCATCTGCGGCGATTATGGGCTTATACACCTTTGCCCCGGCTCTTTGATGGTAGCCAGCTTTAAGGATTTCTCTCTACGTGTGGTCGATGTTACCCGGATCAAAATTTCTTTCCTAGGTTCTACATATGTCAGTTCACCTTCAGGGATGGAAGACATCCTGATTGGTGGTAGTGGCGGAGAAAACATGGCCTTCATTATTGGATGTAGGTAATACAGTTAATTGATAGAGTTTATTAATCTGCTACAAAGATTATTAGACTGACAATGGTAAACAACCAATTTAAAAATTAACTGGCTGTCGTAATAATTTCAATGAACAAATATTCTCATGACGGCGATACTACCTAATTTTAATATTTGAATTGTACGGAATTTATTTATGTTGGATGGACAATATTCGTCTACGCGCTAGATTACGTGACCTGCTGTACAGACAATTCACGTTCAGGAGGTCGATTATTCTCACGAAGCTATGGAAGAGAAAAAACTGTTCTACTAACAAACTTCTAAACCTGATGGCGTATCGTGCATTCTCTGATAGTTACAATTTATTCAGACTATTTTCGATGGATTTAATATATATGTACAGTAGGTAGGTAAGTAAGAAATAAGTTCTATTATATTTTATTAGTCTTCCTGATTTCTTTCCATACGCTCATCCACGCTCATCCACGCGCGCATTCCTCAATGTATTGTACCAAAGTTACAAAGAGTTTGTATGATAAGAGTCGTTTTCCCCATGGGCTACTGTGTGAAAGACGTATATTTGATTGAGGCTGCAGAAGAGAAAAACTATTCTACAAATAAAACTTATTGTACATTTAGGAGAGTGCCTGAGGCAGACATCATGTGACGCGAGATCACATGATCCCACTCTCTGACAGTTATCCTGCCTATTTGGGTATTCAAGTGGCTTTTCATTGGCTATCGGATGAGCGCCCTAGTGCGCCAAGACTAAACTTGGATCTACAGATTATCTGTGTCATGTGGAGAAAAGGTCATGTGATGACGCTGACGGCTAACAGGTAACTACTGTGCTGAAAACCCCATTTCCCAGTCGAAATTATAACACTCGATCTTACTCAAGCTAGAAGAGGCAATTGCGTGAAATTGGTATAGCAACGAGCAATTGCCTCTTCTTATATAACGTTACCTAATTGAACTGCCTTGCGACTGACATGAATACCTTATACAAAAATTGCCAAAGTTTTCGACACGTCAACCTGGAACCTTGGGCCTTGGTTCTTTCCATCTCTACCGCAATGTGGCCTGAGTTGGGGTTTGGTTCTTTCCATCTCTCTCGTAATATGGCCTGAGTTGGGGTTTGGTTCTTTCCATATCTACCGCAATATGGCTTGATTTAATACATTTTACTTAATACATGTGGGGAACTCGAACCACTTTTGCGACATGCCAATATTGAAACATGCTCAATTGAGCCTATATGTCGCCATATCAAGGTTGGCGGGTGATCTTGCGATGGACTGATTTATTTATACTTTACTTAAAACATGTTGTGGTGAGGTAGTGGCCTAAGTCGCTAAATTGGAAAGCATCCGGTGGTGGAGGTATCTTGTTAGATAGCAATGAGATTCTGCTCAGGTTGGTGTTCAGATGAATGAGACCTTACCTAGAGTTCTCGTCCGCTCTCAATACCATTCAAATAAAGATACATCTCTACGACTTCACGATCTCGTTCGTACGTTTCGTAACAATCTCATTCTGTGCTTCGATTTGTGTCTCTCTAACCACAAAGTGTGTACTAGGAATTTCCGTGCCATCTCTACCGTAATTGAAAATTTACACGCTGTCAGCATGTCGGCTACTCAGATCCCGTTCAGCCTCGAGGAGATGCCTCTGCAAGACGAGAGACGTCTGGAGCTCTTTCGAGCAGTGGCGGACCACGACAACTACCTCGAGCTAATAATGGCGGTGTACAATCACTCCGAAGAGCTGGAGAACTTGGGAGCAGAGGAGACGGAGAGAGCGAGAAACCTGATCGAAACTTACGAACAGAACGAGCGCTCGATGATGATACTACTCAACACAATCCCCAGGAATTTGGCGACCGCTATAATCCTCGGCACCGTTTCTTATTCCTTCCTGAACCCGTCTGCGAAAACACCCGACCACTACAATGGCGAGGGCCCGGGCACCTACGTGGCCTCCATGTCGATTCGCGGCAGGCAAGGCTGCTTCCTCAACGTCGAAGAAATGGAGGAGTTGGTCGTGAACCTGACGAGATATTGTTTCGCTTACGAGAAGCAGAAGAACCACGGCACTCTTCGAGATTCTGGGGATCTATACCAAGACAAGTGGACTCGGGAGATCGACTCGGCGTTCGGAGCTAGACATGCGACTAAGCGCGATCAGCTACGATTTATACAGAACGACAACGCGCTCAAGTCGATGAGATGTCTGATCAGCGGCTTCCGGAGGCGCTGCTCTTCCGCACGGGTACAGGGTGCGTCTCGTACGGTCTGGCACAAGCAGTGTCCCCTCATGGTCGGTTGCTCGAACCACCTTAACGAACGCATGCCGCACCACTTCCCCCAGGGTTCCGACGGGTTGAGTAACACTACGCACACCTGGGCGATGGTCCTTTGCATGATCAAGGCTTGTCTGAAGCTAGCGCCCGAAGTAACCGTCGTCCCGGTCGTGCGTACTTGGGACAACGCCGACCTCGGTACCTCCGAGGTTCTTGTGAGCGCCTTGGCGGCCTCGTACGTCTTCCAAGATGGCTTCAATGTCGTGGGCGCCGGTACCCAGGCCGGCGAAGTATCGTCCGCCCACCTCCTCCAGTGCCAAGAGTACGTAATGGTCTATCAGCCTTGGTTCGGCAAGAACATGGATACTATGTTAGTGAATGCGAACAGAGATAAGAAGGATATCGACAACGTCATATATTTCTCCGAACGTTTGAAGGAAGGTCTACCAATAACTATTGCCGAAGCCCGCGATTATCAGACGCGATTTGATATGATCGTGACGGAGCTCGAGAAGGAGTATACTAAGTATATTGAGATACTCAAAGTTGTCGATAAAAGGGTTGCTAAAGACAGGCGCAGGTTGGAGCTTGCTTTCAAAATTCAAAAGGTAGTCCTAGATTTGTTGAATGGACAGTCTGGAGACGTGGCTCTACCTAATAACGACGAGCCATCGAGCTCTGGTGGTGCCTAGAGGAAGTACAAACTATATTTAGCTTTCTAAGCAGGCATTTTTCCTGTATGTTATAAGGTACCTAATAGGTAGCTAGCGAATTACGTTTATGCCACACTATGATCGCAAGAAATTCTGATTGTCCTGTACTACTACGTAACTAGGTAGGTATCCAGGTCCTAGCTAGCAGATATCAAGATTCTCTGCTATTTCATGAAATAGCAGTCTCAATGCTTCGCCTATGCACTGTACGTTACATATAACATAGAATCTTTTTCATCGTTAAGGCTAAGTAAATTCTAAGGTCCTGAGAGTCCGTGACGAGCTTGTAAGATCGTTGTAAGGTAGGTAGGTAAGCTATAACGTATATGTCCAAAAAAGCATGTGTGTCTGCAAATATGAATCGAGCCTCGAACCATCTAACCATAAATTAATAATACATTATAGGTATCTATACAATAATGACCACTCCCTATAATAACGAGCGTTCGTAGCGTTTAGAAACTGACCGCCTACGCGGTCAACTTCCGAATCGATACAAGAGATTACGCCAAGGGGCCCACGTCAACTAGCACGTTCTGTAGTATCGCGCAACTTTCGTTTCTTAGATGTTATTCATTTCTACCTACCTAAGTTAATATACCTAATCAATTGTTAAGCAGTGCTGGTCGCATAGGTACTTTCCACCCCATATAAAGTCATATACCCACGAGTATTCTAACCCTTCTGCAATTCATCCAATAGCCTATCTTACTACCTATGTATTTCTTTTCGTGCATTTTTATCTTCTGCAGCCCTTTATGAGTATATAACACGTGTGCGTGTAAAACAGCAATGATTTATTAAGAGTAAAATGATGATAAAAAAAGGAAAAGATCCAGGGGATCTCTTGTCCTTCTAAAAGCTATATGTAGCCCGTGCACAGCCGTCTGTGGCTGTGCATGTGGCTGCGCTATATGCCAGGGCCTGCCCGTGTCAGTACTACATACGTGGAACTGGACGAAGGATTAATCCGGCCTGTCAAATCAACCTAGAGATTTCAAGTGTCTTACCGAAACGTAATTGCTTAAGCCAATTAAATCAAGTCAAGTAAACTCACTGCACTTGACGTGACTTAATAGAAATGCGAGCATATCTACATCTCCATACACCAAAATGTCTCAACGAGTGCCAATACGAATCTCCCAACTAAACGTACGACATGCAGGCATCTAAAACCTAAACTTTCAATTTGAGCAATTATCCGATATTTACAAAGTTAAACCCCTCTCAGATGGACACACGCATCTAAATTATCTCTTTAATATATCATGTTTGGGAAGCTACAGCACACATAATTTCTTCATGTGATGACAATCATCTTGTTTAAGAAGCTGCAAACTTCTCAAATGGACGCGTGCATCTAAAATTACCTTATACAAACTCTTCTCATATCACATTTGGGAAGTTATGAACTGCTCAAAAATGGACGCGCGTACATCTAAAACTGACCCCTTAAATCTTGATATTTGGGAAGCTACAGACCTCCCAAGAGTGAACTCGTCTAAATTTCCCCTCCAGTAAACTTCTCTTTCTTTCCAACATGATTCACCAATATCCCGTGTCTTAATATTCATGTTCACGATCCACCTCAACCCCTAGTCTTAATACTCACCTATATATCAGGAACCTATATTGCCCCAGTTGAAGTCATGGATATGAACACTATGCACAGTTACCTGGACCGGGTATTGAGAATTCACGCCACCTTCACGAATGAACTGAACCAAAGGCAAGATGACCCCAGTACGGCAGGAATACGCGTGTATATGAACGCGTATCCTGAGCTTATCGAAAAGGTCAAGGCGGACCTGGATGAAATAGCCGCAGCCACAAATGCCAATCAGCAAGAATTGCTAGAAAGGTTACAGGTAAGTACTCCTCGACCTCTACGCAGGATTATTAACTGATAATGACTTTGCCGTAGGAGCAGAATAGCATGATTCTTGAACTCTCAGAGACGGCAAAGCACCAGGCCAGTGAACTAAAAACCGGTTGTGATGACAGAAGCCGTGATTTAGCAACGATAGCCCGCCTGGAAGATGAAGTTAAGAGGAAAACGGAAGAGACTGGGAATCTAAACAGCCTACTGCTAGCTCGAGAGGAACTCAACAACACGTACCGAGAAGCCATATCGAATGAGAAGTCTGACTCCGAGCTTCTGGACAAGGCTTTACAAGCTGAGCAGCGAGCCCACGAGATGACTATTCAGGAAGCCAAGGATACTAGTGTGGTAAGTTCAGAGACACTTTTGACGAATGCGAGTGTTGACGACGCATGACAGAAATATGCAGCCGCTGTCAAAGAAGAGCAGGCTAAGTCTGAGCAGCTTCGTGGCTTCTTAGGCCAGGAGAAGACTGAGACTGAGCAGCTTCGTGGCCTCATAAGCCAGGAGCAGGCTAAGTCTGAGCAGCTTCGTGGCCTCATAAGCCAGGAGCAGGCTAAGTCTGAGCAGCTTCGTGGCTTCTTAACACAGGAGAAGATTGAGAATGAGCAGCTTCATGGTTCCTTAACCCAGGAGAAGACTGAGACTGACCAGCTTCGTGACCTCCTAAGCCGGGAGCAGGCCAAGGTTCAACGAAACCGTGACCTCCTGAGCCGGGAGCAGGCCAAGGTTCAACGACTTCGTGGCCTCCTAACCCAAGAGAAAGCCAGGGCTGAGCAGCTTCAAGGCCTCCTAACCCAGGAGCAAACCGCCCACGAATCCACCACATGTCAACTCAAGGATGCTCAGGTGAAAATTAACCACGACCTGACTGCATACGCAACGGATACCTCGCTTATCAACAGGGTATCCGGCACCCAGAGGGCATATCCGTGGAAAGTGACAGGGGAAGTTTACTATCGCCTCACTCGTTTCCATCCGATTGTAGATCAGCAAAGCATTTTGAACAAGGCTCAGATAGAGGAGCTGTTCATATTCGCATGCCAGAATCAGACTGCCTTCGAACATCTCAGGCTGGTGGTGTCGGAGGCCTCCAATAAAGACTGGTACTGCTTCCAGGAAGTCTGCGACCATGGCATACACCATGAAGGTAGTAAGGTCGGGCCCCCAAGATGCCCGCATCACGAGCGCTGCATGTTGATCCGTTCACCTCTGGGAGACTTCCAAGGCAAAATCGTGTGTCGCGGCGTCTAGCTATTTCATTCATTAGCGCGTCAGCCTGTTTCCTAGACATGTATTAATTACTATAGTGTTATATCTTTATTAATACAACGCGCGTTGCCTTTTATTTATATGGTCCATGCCTGTCTCTCCCCTAGCACTCGATGACCTCCTGGACGTATACGACCTGTCGTAGATACTTCTCGCTTGGCGCAGTGGTTAACGCCTAGAGGTAAATGTTTCTAATGCCATACACGTGCACCTTAGGCAGCATGTCACATATACAGCAAGACTACCTGTAGATTTCCTTTACCGCGCGAAACTCTAGCTCTGGTTCTACGGAGGCTATTGGTGCGCGCTGGAAGGACGGCTTTTGCATCTAGAAATTCGCGAAACGTTGTAGATTCATGCGAGCACCTTAGAAGGATCCACCGAATGGAATTAACTGTATATTTACGATCCTCGCATGGTTTAAAAATATTTTTTTTAGAAAACCCCAGTTGATTGAACGATTGTTTGTTTTGCAAGACGCTTAAGAATAAAAAAAAATCTTTGAAGTCATCTCAAATACACTTATTTTGAATCGTTTCAATACCTAGGCCTTTGTACACGGACGGGAGAGACGATAGGAGACGGCTAGATGTAGATGGATCCAGGTCTATAAGAACTAGATTCAGGTAGGTAGGTAGGTAGGGTTGTTTACTCGATTGTTTACTTGCTGTTTGAATTGGCTACTAAGCTACTGGCTACTGAATTGGTTACTGGATTATCTATAACCCTAGATTAGCTGCTAGATTAAAAGACTAGATTAGAAGACTGACTACGCTAGCTAAAAGGGCAGGCAGACAGGCAGACAGACGGACAGGTAGATAGGTAGATAGGTAAAAATCTGGTTAAAGAGGACTTAAAGAAAAAACCAAGTCTATAATAAGGGAGTAAATCCCTCCTTATATAGACTTTTTAGCCCTGGCCAGATTGTCTTATTGTTGACTTGGTGGTACAAAAGATATCTGGGTATAGAAGGAAGCAACCTGGCAGACAGATTGACTGTTTAACTGACTGCCAGTACTGATTCCGATTAGCTGGTTGAGACGGGAACGAGGCGATCGTCACTTTTAGACGATGAACGTTTAAAATGATTAAAACGACAGAATAAAATTCGGTAAGGAATGGGTAATAAACGTTGAAAAAACTCAGCATTTATCATTTTAAATATCGTTAAAAATTAACCGTATTTTATTGCTTGAAAAGTTTAAATAGTTTATTTAGTGGTAAATCTATTCGGCGGATCTTTGGAAGGTATTTCGATAATTCAATAGGGTATATGAATGATTTGTCAGCCGAAAAGCGGGTGAAGATATCTGTAACATACCGCAACGTTAATTAATTTCCTTACACCATTCACATCTAGTGGTATCACTTTTCATTAATATAGGAATTCGTCGACATATCTAAACGCAGCAAAAATATGGACGCATTTCATATCCCTGCCGACGTGCAAACGCTGGTAGATACCTATGAGCCATCTCTACCAGCCGTGCTTAAGTCGGCGAATAAGTTCATAAGACACCATAAGCCCCCGTTGACTACCGAACAGCTCGAGAACCTGCTACCCGAAGGACAAGTCGACGAGGATTGGACCGTCGAGGATGAGAGGCGACTGCAGCAGGCCTGGGATGAGAACCCCGTGACCCGTCACCTCCTCGAAGATAAGGGAAATAAGAATCTTGCCCCGCTGTGGAGGTACACGGTGAGGTTCATGGGTATTGCCGTCGAAGAAATCGTCAGCTCCCGCTTTAACCTGGCGTATGACAGCAGACGAAACCAGAGGGTCGACGCTGGCGGCGAGATAGTGGCCAACCCCCACTGGACATCTAGCTTTTGCGAAAAGCTTCTGCAGCTGGTTTGCTATCCGATGTGGCTCGGACAGCCGGGGGCGTTGGCGACGTGCTTGCAATACGTCGTCAAGTGCCGCACGAATGACCAGCGCCGGATGTGCTGGCCCGCCGAGAACTACACTTCGGATAAGTTCTTCGACCTGTTCCAGGATGTCAACGAGACCTTCCAGGACGGTAGCCTGACCGTATCACAGCTTCGGGAGGAAGTCGACGGGCGGATGCGTGGCATCCCGTCGCCGTACTCGCGCCTATTCCGAACTATTGAGACACTCGCATTCGACCCCGCCAGCCCGGTGTCACAGAGCGACGACGTTGTTGATGTCGGATTGTATTCCATCGCCACGGGAGACCTGTCGATTCTGATCAAGGCCCTCGACGAACAGACCGACTTCCACGGCCTCCCGTCGCACCGTCCGGCCTCGGTATACGCCGGCCTCGTCAAAGCGGCAAAAAAAAGCTACGATCTGCCGCGTCAATGCGATTTAGCGCGGGCGAGGAAGAAGGTATTGCTGGGCATCCGGCGGGGCCAGGCCAAGGCTGCTAAGCTTGGGACCCAGAACCATGGCCCGCAGCCTCTCGCTAACCCACAGCACCGGAATCCTACGCCGGCCTATGTCAGTAGTGCAACGCAGGCGGAGCTATCATGGGAGCGCTTCGAGAGCGAAGGGAGAAGAGACGATGACGGTATGGATGGCAGCGCGGGCGACGGATATGCAGGAGGTGATGGGTGGTACAATGAAGACGACGATTATATCATGCCTAATGAAGATACGGCCCCCTCCGCACACGAATCCTCCAGAGACGGAAACGTCGCGGGCTTGACCTATCACCACCATGAGCGTCCGTTATATGTCTTAAGAAGCGAGATTCTATCGGCCAGTCTAGTTCGCGTTCCTTTCGCAGGAAAAACCTTTTCATTTTTCTGAAGATCTGGATCCCACGCCAACGACCAATAATAGATGACCACCCTTATTTTAATGAGAACGGCTGAGGATTTTGCGAGATGCTATGATGTAAGGTAGCTGCTTAGCTATAAATCATATAGATATAATATCAACGTCCTATACGGGACTATTAGACGTATATGCCTAGCTTGTAGGCATGTGTCTATCTTGTGTACTATCCATTACCACGCTTTCACACAGGTCTCGGAGTCGTCCCATGCCCTATGGTTGTCCATGAGGTAGGTGCTTTAAAAGTACTGTCCTCATCGAGCGGCCGCGAGTGTATTCTGCGCCTATTGGGCCCTACCCTATATTTAATGTGCGCTGCTTAGGGCGTAAGTCGTCACGAAGCCTTCAAACTTTGTCTCGTTATGTTTGATGCGGTTTCTAAGTTTCCGTGCTTAGATGCGTGAAGCATTTTTCTATAAAGTAGTAGTAGTAGTTGTTTTTACGTCTCTAGGGAAACTAGGTACAGAGTCCTTATTCCAGCGCGTATCAATGACGCATATAGACGTCTGGAGTACTTCTTTACCTGGTAAGGAAACAGAGCCAGAATTCGCGTGATATAAGAAATCCTCCAATCCGGCCGTTGCCTTTCGTCCACCACTCCTGCTATATACGTGACATACTACCTAAGGAGCCCAAACTTAGGAGCAGTACTTCGCACGCATTATTCTAGCTGGTTAGCGCCAGCCAGCTAGCCGACCCTATTTTAACGATTCCGGACCACCGTCACCATCAAACGGGATATTTAAGAGAAAAAACCCGAGAGCCCGACCTTGGTTGCCCTGGCCTCTATTCATGATACCTGTTTGCTCGCCATCTCGGCCTGGCGGTTGAGTCACAATGTGCGCGCTTATTCCGGCGTCAATATGAATAATACGGATATGAAACATAGGCAATGAGACAGCAAATATGAGGTCGCAGCGGGACTCGAACATACTTACCGACCTACTACGGTGTCATGCGAGAACATCATGAATCCGAACCTAACTCATTATAAGTAGGTCGGCTAGGGAGGCATATAGGAGATAGGCCTATGCACCCTGGAAAGTAAGCACCCAAGGACTCCGAGAGAGTTAGTACCTGTTGAATGGAAGCTATTACATGTCTCCAATACTAGGTCCTTGACATCTGTTGAATTTAAGTACGCGTCCCTGAGTTTCCTGGGTAGTAGTATCGGTATATTTGTAAGGAAAGAATACGATAAATAATCATAGCATAGTGTGGCTGCCAGTACAGTAAAGTAACGGCCAGGATTTGCTGATAAGAGAGCCTCCATTCTGAGTGACCCCTGAGAAAGATAAGGAGTTATATACACTACTCAAAGTGACCAAACTTCCAGATAATAGCGTGTATGTACGCATTATACTTGGTTATTGCACTTAAAAACGCAAATAATTCTTTACAGGTTATTTCAACCGCCTCAAATCTATACCTTACCTGATTTAACAATATAACAAGCACCCGGACCTAGTGCCTGGTTGTCACAAGGGTCTTATAGAGGCTTGGAATAACTTGTATTCATCTGATCTAATAAACGGGTTTGGTTCTTAAGGTCCCTGAAGAGGGGAAAAAGAAGATCAACCTTTGAAGGAAAGACCTTGGGTATAAATAGCCCAATGGGACCCCTGTTGGATGCCACGTAGCATCGGAACAATACAAAATCCGTATGACATGGTAGATATTTGCGCGTGTATTTGTTGACATCGTTGAGGAATTCTAGGTAGGTACGTGCAGAGTCCTGTTCTTCTAATGCGCACTAATGTTAATCTGGAATAAAACACATGGATGATGATGAAGATTGAACGTCTTCTAGAGGATGGGCTATCTATCTAACTAAGAGCTAAGCCTCGCGTACCTACGACGGCTGGAGTATTCTTCAGGGCAGAGCTAGCGATACGCGTGATACAAGAAACACTAAAAATAGCCTACCTTTCAGGAGGCTGAATTCTGCTAGGGGCTTATCCTCTGTCTCCATTCACAGATCCAAAGGATGAGCACCTTCTTTAATTACCTTCACCCCTTACAAGAGGGCCTCCCGTTCTCAGTTGCCTAATTTTTGGCATAGATAGAGCCAGGGTTTCGTGTGTGACATATTGGTATACAGATGGATATAAGGAAATTCATTGTGATTTTAGGAGCTCAATCTTAGAAGCAGTGTTTCGTATGGGTTGTTTTATGTAGCTAACTACCTTTCATTGTGCGCTAGGCGCGCATTTTTGCGCAACAAAGGCACGTAACTACAGTTCACAACTTATAGTCGCTTCGTGATAGATATAAGCTAGAATTCTACCTTACCGGAAGTGAATAAGTTGACCTTAAGAAAATAATATAGAGGTGCTTACCTAACGGTATGAAAATATTTACTTTTTAACCCTTTTCTCGAAAAATCCTTATATATTAGTTAACATAAATAAAACCAGGATCCAATAATTTCGCATAAAATAAGCCGTTAAATTAAAATAATAATTTCTTAAATATAAAATTAATATTATTCAAATTAATATTTAAAATTCGAATTAAGGTTTAAAATTTAAATTTAAATTAAAAATTTAAGTTAAAATTTAAATTAAAATTTAAAATTTAAAGTTAAAATTTAAACTAAAATTTAATTAAATTTAAATTAAATTTAAATTAAAATTTAAATTAAATTTAAAATTTAAATTAAAATTTAAAATTTAAAATTAAAATTAAAATTAAAATTAAAATTAAAATTAAAATTAAAATTAAAATTAAAATTAGGAAAATTAAAATTAAAATTAAAATTAAAATTAAAATTAAAATTAAAATTAAAATTAAAATTAAAATTAAAATTAAAATTAAAATTAAAATTAAAATTAAAATTAAAATTAAAATTAAAAAATTAAAATTAAAATTAAAATTAAAAAATTAAAATTAAAATTAAAATTAAAATTAAAATTAAAATTAAAATTAAAATTAA